>CM076581.1:13281954-13766359 GCA_034641835.2 Pinus albicaulis | reverse complement strand
CAACGTTTACGTCAGATACATCCACGAAAAGTTGCTGCTATCAAAGCCGAAGTTGAGAAATTACTTCGTGCAGGTTTCATTTATCCAATTCCGTTAACGGGTTGGGTATTGAATATTGTTCTTGTTAACAAAAAAAGGAACGATATGAGTATGTATCGACTATAGGGATATTAATCGAGCTTGTCCTAAAGACAATTATCCAACCCCCTGTTAGCGCTCAAATCTACCTCAGGCTGAAATGAAGTAAACTCAAGGCTACATCAAACCACGCTCAGCCTCGTAGCTAGCCCTACGAGGGCAGGAGAGGGCTCTCTCCGTCAATCTCGATAAAATGAGCAATAGGGTACGAGATGACTTATGATAGGAACTGATTTTAGGCTAGTAAAGAGATAGGTATGTTTGATTTTGAAAATTGGTTTTTAAGCTGGAGAAATGGGAAAACAAATTTTGGGTCGAGAGATAAGGTCAGACCTTTGCAGATTTCGAGATGGGGCGAGGTAGGTGATTGTCTTGATGCTTTTGATTGGATATATGGAAAGATTAGACCGATGAGGAGCTGAAGAGGGAAAAGAAGAACTTGGATCCTCTTCAAACAGTCGAAAACATGTAGAACTAACTGAATTCAAAGGTAGAGCACTGTAAACAATGGATTCAACCTCATCTACTCATTCAATTTAGTTCAGAAGCATATGAAAGGATGGCATACATTTAAACATGAAGGAACTTACAGTAAAAAAAGAGGAAACACCATCAAGAACAGAACACCACAAGGATCCCAACAAGTGCCGCAAAACCTCTAATCTTTCCTTAGCCAAAATATGAAATAATATGTACAATGATATCAAAAGTCTCCCAAGAGTCCAACCTGTAGAATGCCTCGAAAATTACAATATATAGATCACTCTAACACCTTTCCCCACCTCTAGGGGTCGAATTCCCTCTTCATGGATCAGTTTCAACCAATTCTATTCATGGAACTACAATCTAGGCAGCTACCAACTTGCCTCTAAAAGAGTGGAAACTGATTCATTTACATGTTTTTCACTTTTTCGAGAGTGAATCTTCTAGAATAGGTAAAAATGAGCCAAAGTTACATGCCAAACATAAATTTACATCATAAAAACTCAAAAATTCCATCCACAAGCAAAACTGGTCCAAACTAGCCGAAAATCTGAGCTGACAGTTGAAAATTCAGCAAGAATTTAAGTGGGTCGCATTTGAGCCAAGTGGGTCGCATTACTTTGAGCCTGATTTTGAAGTACTTCCCAGCATCCAAATTGAGCTCATGATAGCTCGCTGGAAAGCACTGGATGTTGACTATCCAACCAAAGTGGAATTTCCCAATTTGGAGCTCATTTGACCCTCCAAAACTTCTTTCTCCGTACTTCTGCTGAATTGCAAAAGGTGGCGGCAAGGTGGTTTTCATGGTGTTTTTGAGCTCTTTGACCATCCAGATTTTGATGAAATGCTTAGGTAATGTCTGAGGATGCATAACTAACCATGAAAAATCCAAAAATGTAAAAATTTCCTCCAGCAAGTTTCCCAAAAAAAAGTGAGCATATGAGTGCGAGACCCACTTAACTGAAAAACCTGTTTTTTGACCCAAAAATTTCAAAATGACAAAATTTTCTCCGAATTTGCACAAATTCGGAGCGAAGGTCCTCCATCATGTATCTTGCCCAGTCAACAAAGCCTCAGCCAAAATCCGAAGTGGATTAGGCCTTTTCCGCCGTCTTAGTGCTTCGCGCAACCTCCTCTTCAAAATCTTCATTCTCGCTTTGAAGACATGCATGCGAGCCCAATAATGGCCTTTCATGTGACGAAGCATGTCTTTGTCTCGATTGGCCTTCGCCAACAATTTCTCCAGATGAATGTTCACATGTGTGAGTACGGTATCTCGATCAGCTGGTTGTCATGTCACCGAGTCTCTTTCGGTTCACCCAATAGGTCCTCCTGGATTCGCGCGGCTCATAATATGGCAAGAGCTCATCCTCTAGCTGTTTGTTACGCTGCTCCAGGTAGTTTATCACCCACCGAGCCCTCTGCAATTTCTCTTTCAGCATGTCATTCTCGGCCTTTTTCTCCTAGATGATCTCTTTCGGTTTCGAGCTAGGAGAGCTCGCATCAACATCAATGATCGTGAAATCAATGTCCCGGCCTCCTGAAGGGCCCTCATCATGCATAGGCCTCTTGCCTCTGTCCTGGATATGTACCTGTGCTGAAGAAGAAGGTGAGACCCCTTCCACATCATGTGGAGATAATACTTGCTCTGCTGATGGAGTCAACGAGACCCCTTCCACCCCGGGTGGAGATAATACTCGTCGTGTAGCTGCAAATAAGGCCCTGTGGCCTCGCTGGTATGTAGAACCAAAGGAGCGGCGTGTATCGCCTCGAACGTGTCCGAGTGGGTGTAGAGGCTCTCTGCCATCATGAGCTGTCTCGGGAGCGGTACAGCCAGCACTCACAACGAAAACGTCACGAGAGATGAAATCCTCCCAAGCGATGCCCTGCTATGCCAACTGATGTAACACTATGATCTTGATCAAAGCGTAATGATATATACTCCTATACTGCTTCCCTGGGCTCGTCTTCTTCTGTACAAAAATCACCATCCTCTCTATGTTGCGATATATGAAGTACGGAATGTTCATCATACGTACCCTTGTAAAGTGCATCAACAAACGAATATGGTACGCAAAGAGACGGGCATATCTGCCCTCACAACTAAAATACTGAATGATGAGTTTCATGAGCGGTGCAAACTCATCCCTCGAGAATCTGAAAGGAAAAACTCTGCCCAAGTACTTCATATATCTAGGTTTAATGTATGGCTGATAGTGGAATCTCTCTAAATGCTGACTTTTGTTCCATTCCTCGCCCATATTTGGTATGCCAGTGGCTTGAGAAATAGTCAAGGGTGACAGAATGAAATCAACCCCGGCAAGATTTACACGGCCATCCCATAAATGTAGAACAAACAGACGAGCTAGTTCACGATGAAGATGGGTTTGCGCAATCATCTCACAAAATCGAAAACATGACAGATACCGAAAAAAATCCATTGCTAGTGGACATGCTTGCAACTGAGCCAAAGAAGTAGGCTCCTCTCTGCGATGATCACCACCTTTGACAACTCTGTGAGGCCTCCGTGGCACATTACCTTCAGTCGTGGAATCACTGTCTGACTCCTGCTCATAAACTGACTCTGTTTCTGACATGGCTTTGAACAAGATATTTACAATATGGATGCTCATATAGGTGCAGTGAAGGAAAATTTATAATGTATGTTTCAACACCCAATAAATATCCCCCACTGTCAAAGCACCATAAGGAAACAAACAATGATAACAGCTCTGTTTTAGGTGGATTGAGACAGAAGCACAGTCTCTGTTTTAATTGCAAGTGAAATTTGACAAATGGTAGCAGGCAGCCTTTAGAATATTGGATAAAATTTGTCAAAGGGAACAATGAATCATAAGACCGTGTTTGTCAATGGGCAGTGAACAATGAGTATAAGAACGTGTTTATCAATGGGCAATGAGACACAATATGACAATGATCACCATGAAACAAAAGCCATGACAGTGGTAAAACAATGATGATGACCACGCTGGTATAATGGGTGTGAAGGCAGTGGGGCTTTGACAATACATGAAAAGGTAGATATATCAATGATATAAGGTGGGAAAATACTCATAAAACCATCCATATATATTTAAAAACCCCGAGGAACAAATCTGCCATGAATGTAGGGTTTTACTCTTCCATTCAAATGTTTAAAGTCTTCAAGATACCACCAACACATTAAAATCTACTGAGCAATAGTTTAGAACCTGTTTGAAGGTAGCTGGAGATGATTTAAATCGAAACTGGGTGCCCAACGCAACTTTTCTGAACTCTGTTAGCAAGTGGGTCGCATTTCCCTCAAGTGGGTGGTCGCTTTGCCCAAGTGGGTCGCACCCGTTATAATTTGCACTGTGAAAAACGCCCAGGTGGGTCGCTTTTCCCAAGTGGGTCGCTTTTGCCCAAGTGGGTCTCACGACCTTCAACTCTGTCAACAATGCTCCAAAACTCGATTTCGGCCTCCAAACTCCAGATTTCGACTTCTATGCTGCGGATCTTTGCAAATGAACTTGTTTGCCATTTTATACATGATGTAAATATCTTTCACAATCAGATTTGATCCAAATCTATTTGATAACCCACATTACAATGTTTTTGCATTTTCACATTTGGCTTTTTAATACAATATCTCTCTTTTGGCTTTTTTGAGTTTTGAATTGATGATTTTGATGTCTCTTGCAGGGGTATGGCTCTTTAGCTTAGGAAAAGATCAGAGGTCTGCATTGAAACTTCTTCTTGGTGAAATGAATACAATTTATTACAAAAATAAAATTGAACAATTTCTAGTTCCAAAACAGAGTTTTGGACTAGAAATGTTTTTAAATGCTAATGATAATAAAAACATGAAATCAAAATTTGCGGAACCATCCTGATCCTGCGGGCTTTATGACATGTATGAAAATGACTCGAAAACCCTAGACTCTAGGACTAAAGACACTTATTGGCATTTAATGACCATAAATGAAATGATGATGATTTTGAGTGATTTTTGGGAAAAAAATTTTAAATAGCCCTACAGGTGTAAGCATGAGGAAACATAAGACAACAGACCCCTTCGTCAGTCAATGGCATGCTCCTAGCGAAATGCAACGAAGTGGAACAAGCGAGACACCTAAGAATGAATATGCAAAAAATGAAATGATCACTGACGGAGGGCTGTAAGGACCGACTCTAACACCCCCTATATCGATCAAATCATTGATGATTGTGCTGGCAATGAAATTTTTTCCTTTATGGATGGTTTTTCTGGTTACAATCAAATAAACATACTCCCTACTGATCAGCCAAAAACAACTTTCATTTGCCCATGGGGGACATTTTCTTATTGCAAACTACCCTTTGGATTGAAGAACGCTGGGGCAACTTTTCAAAGGGCTATGTCTTACGTGTTTCATGACATTAAGCACATTGTGCAGCCTTATCTCGATGATTTACCTGCTCATTCATCACGTAGGGCCAACCATCTCACTCATTTACGAGCTATATTTATGAGATGTAGGCATTATCGAATTCGGCTGAATCCACACAAATGTGTTTTCTGTGTAGAATCGGGTCTCTTACTGGGATTTGTTGTTTTGAAAGCAAGCATTCGCGTTGATCCGTCGAAGGTCGAAGATATTGTCAATCTACCTCCTCCTTCGACTCTGCGCCAACTCTAAATTTTTCAGGGGAAAGCAAACTTTTTACGTCGATTCATTCCTAAATACACCGAGCTAACAAAGGGTTTTACTAGGTTGTTGAAACAGAACATTCCATTCTTTTGGGATGAGATTGCTAACCGATATTTTGATGCACTCAAACATGCGTTGACCCATGCACCGTTATTTCATCCTCCCAACTACAACCGGGACTATTTTTTGTACCTCGTCGCCTCTCATTCCACCGAAGGGATGGTTTTAGTTCAGTAAGATGAATTCAACAATGAACATGTGATTTAATATCTTAGTCGAAATATACATACAACTGAGATAAAGTACACGCATGTGGAGAAATTGGCCTTGGCAGCTGTCCAAGTATTTCGACACTACATCTTATCACGCAAAACCACAGTGATTTCTAACTGTAACCCTATGATGTACATCTTGACCAAAAAATTGCTAGGGGGCAAGTATTCCAAATGGATAGTTATCCTGCAGGAATTTGACTTGGAATTTGAAAAATCCAAGGTAAATAAATCTTTGGTTTTTGCCGAATTGATGTGTGATTTCCCCTCTACTGATACTGAAATTGTGGTAGAGCAACCCATTGCGAATGAATCCTTGTTTCTTATCAGTACTCTTGATCCTTGGTATGGGGATATTATTGTTTATCTCCAAACCCAATCTTTTCGGCCTGAAATCTCATGATCTCAGTGATGGAAAATATGTTTCCAATCCCAACAAGACAATATTATTGGTGATACACTTTATCGTCGTGGAGCGGATTCTATTTTCTAACGTTGTCTTACTCATGAAGAAGTTGAGAAGGTTCTAAATGACTGCTATTTTGGAGCATGTGGCGGTCATATGTCTAGGTATGCCACAGCCCAAAAGATATTGCGTGCTGCTTATTTATGGCCGTCGTTATTCAAATATTGTATCTATCCAGTCCAGAAATGCCACAATTGTCAAGTCTTTGATCGTAAAATGCATGCACCACCCGCTCCTCTTCACCCTATAATTGTTTTTCTTCCTTTCGCAAAGTGGGGTATTGACTTTATTACATGTAACCCTCACTCAGCCGGGGGGCATGCGTAAATTATCCTAGCGGTATATTATTTTACTAAGTGGGCCAAGGCGATGCCTACATTTTTGGCAGATGGAAAAACTGCTGCAACTTTCGTGTTCAATCATTAAATTTCTAGATTCGGTGTTCCTCAAGCCATTATTACAGATCATGGAAGTCATTTTTGGAATATCATGATGACTGAACTGACATATCAACTTGGCCTGTGCCACGATATTTCTACTCCATATTACCCGCAGGCTAATGTTCTGGTTGAAGCTATCAATAAAGTTTTAGTCACTATGATTAGATGAATTATTGGTATTCATAAGTCGAATTGGCATTCCATGTTATTTTCAACACTTTGGGCATATCGGACCTCAGTAAAAACATCAACTAGTTTCAGTCCCTTTCAACTGGTTTACGGTTTGGAAGTTGTGTTACCTATTGAATGCAAAATTTCGTCATTGAAATTAGACATAGAATTACTCCCAGCTACGTTTGAAGAGGAGGGGCATTTTTTGTACTTGGCTCAACTAGATGAGAATCGACGAAATGTTGCATTAGAAAACGAAGCTCATGTCAAATGAATAAAAGCTCAGTAAGATAGAAATGTTACCCCTCGTATTTTTTCATAAGGAGACCTAGTTTTAGTGTACGATCAAGCCAACGATAAGCTAGGGGCTAGAAAATTTGTGCCTATGTGGCATGGTCCTTTAATTGTTAAGAAAAAGCTGGCAAAAGGGGCCTATGAGCTGATAGATTTTGACGGTGTCTCTTTAGATAAACCCAGAAATGGGCTTTATTTGAAGAAATATTATGCTTGAACTTGGTGTGGAGATTTTTAGTTAGATTAGATTATTTATTGCTGGTGTGTCCTAGATTAGAAAAGTGTGCCTAGTTTAGAGTGTGTTATTATCACTATTCCTTCTTATCTGAGTTTTACTCTTGATATTGCAGATGTCGACGTCTCTTCAAACCTACATTGTTTTTGTTGATGGTGCTTGTCGTAGTACACGGAACATTTCTTCCGCAGCTTGGGTTATCTATTCACCCTCTAAAGAGTTAGTGTCTATGCACGGGGTAAGCCTCGGTCAAACAACAAATAACATTGCAGAGTATAGTGCAGTGATTGAGTTATTATCTAAATCCATATCATTTGAGATTCGGAGTTTTATTTTTAGGTTGGACTCTGAACTTGTTGTATTATAGCTTAACAGGGTTTATGCCATTAGAAATCCAATGTTGTTACAGTTATTCTTAAGAGTTCATCTCTTGGAACATGAATTTGATTACATTGAATATCAACATATTCCAATACGTTTAAATACTTTAGTAGATGCAGTTGCTTCTAGAATGATAAATAGACATTTGCAATAAACAAAGCAGTAAATTAAACAACATCTGATAACATGTACACAAATAGCCGGTAATAGTGATATATCATAGCATAGAAGTGTGTTTCAAACTATACCTCGTCTTGTGTTGGACGGTTTAAAATACAAAAAAATTAGGACTTAGAAAGTGTTGAAAATGATTTTTACTTGAATCATCCCATTACTCTCCTGGAGGAAAATCCATGTCTTTTTCGTCGCGGTAGTCTATCCCGGCGTATGAAAGCCCTTAACGACAAAGAGTTGGTTTTTCAACCAACGAAAATACGTCGACAGAAATCTAACAATCTCAATTCCCTCAGCATGAGATTAGAAACTCATAATGTTTCATTCTTGTACAGTGTAGTAACAGTGACGACAATAAATTTGAACTCAGGACAGATAATAGTTTTGATATCTATCCGTTTATCCTTGGGGTCTACTAAACCATTGCAAAACTCTGCTTTGAGACTAGCAACAGACTGGCCACCTGGTCTAGTCCTAAATAGAGATAAGTGTCTGCCCCTCTTGGACAAACCAGTCAAAAAATATATGTCCACCAGTTCGACTTTGAGCCGTTGGCCGAAAAACAAGAAACACTGGTCCTATGTGTCCTACCTGTTCACTAGCCATATCAGGAAATCAACTTGGCCCTCATATGGTCCAAAATTTATAAAGATTACTTGGAGCTTATGGTTTCTGATCCGATGAACGGATTTTCCAGAATCTTCACAGGAAGTTTTTCTTATCCAAAAGCTCTCAATTTTTCACTCTAAATTCAAATAGTAAAATTGAATTTAGAAAAGTCCATTTTATAAGTTTTTTCGAATAAATGAATTTTTAATTTGTTTATTTTTCACTTTAAAAAGGTAATTTTTGAAAACATTTTTATTTATCTTAAATAGGTATGTGTAATTTTTTCGAGTTTTTGTGCAGAATATTGGATTTTTCAGTAAAATTTATCATTTTTCAACAAAGAGCATACTTTTATCACTTTTTCGGACTCTTTCAAAAATTTACGAAAAATCGAAAACTTGGAGTCCTCTTTTAGCTCTTTTCATACACTTGAAAATTGAAAAGATTGTCGAGCACTTGATTATTCGAACTCGTTAAAGTAAATGAATGATTGTCCCTTCAGTGTAAGTTTAACCCTTTTACGTACTGAAATGGACTATTTAGGAAAAAGGTATACGTTGACTAATTACAGTCAATAGAGTTCTCTCCCACATTATTTTATCCTTTTTTGGGCTCGAGAGACTAAATTTACGAAAAAGTACACCCACGGAGTTTTCTTAAGTTTTTCTTCTAACTCCCTAAAATTGAAAAACATTGAGTTTCTCCTATACTAGACTCGTTAAAATTTAACAGTAAAGGACCTGTTCAAATTTTAAATAGGAACGAACCACTCCTTATTAGGGTTCGAATTTTAAACTAAGTTGGACTCATTCGAAGGATGAGCTTATAAACAAGAATGTTATTCTCCTCAAGCTTGTCAAAAATAAAGAGGTACTTGCCAGAAATAGTGGGGGAAAAGAGAGAAAAAACGAACTTGTTTGTTACATTTTGATTATTCGGAAAGCCGTTAACCACTCTTGAACATGACACTTTTGTTCACCTGGGTTGGGAAATCCTTTACCTAATAGTTAATCAAATCATATTGAAAGTCTTCAGCCGATTTCTGGGTATTAGCTTTGGGTCAATTGTCACCAAACCATCTGCAGTGTCGTTATGTGTTCAAGAGGACAGTTCAAACAAACCATTCATTTGTGAAATATTTGTCTTCCATTTTGACCATCCCTGAGTCAGTCCTTTCCAATATATTTCTTCAAAACTTGATCTATGATTTCATGTTGTGGGCTTGCCTACGACAGATCACTTTCTATCGACGACAACTCATTATCTAGGAATTTGATCCAGAAATCGTCAGTACCTTGAAATCTACATGCCTCAATGGCAGGTTTCTCGCCTTCGACGACAGGTTGCACCATTGACCTTCGATCGAATGATTCCGTGACATGTTCGAATTCAGCTCATTCATTCACATTTCATGGATTGTACTAAGTACTTTGAGAGCCATTGACATTACTGGTGGTTACTCTCACACTCGTTAACAGTTTACATTATTGACTGGTAATCAAGTGGTTTCTACCATGTTCGACTTCGACACATTTATTCAAATGGATAGAATCGTACTGGTTCAAGAAACGGAAATCAAGACCCTAGATCTAGTTTCTACCATACAGGCTGCAAGGAATTTTGTTATTCATTTATACAGTGGACTATTCATAAACAGATGGTTGCATCCATACTGTTTCTACACACGTCTATATTTTTGATGTATTGAAAATCATTCTTGTATCAGAACAGTTTAAATAAGTTTTCTAGTTAGTTTTGATCTGAGTATGGGAATGCCTACCTCAGTGATGATATGATTACATATATATATATATATATATATATATATATATATATATATATATTGCATTGAATTTTTTTACAGGTTCCGACTGGGGCGTCCACAGGATGATCCTTGAAATGATAAATTACTTCACTCTTCATATATAACAGACTTCATTTTCATCTATTCCAGACTTCGCACTTTAGGGGGAAATATGTTGCACTAAAAATTGTCACCTTGACATTATGTTGACTGTATGAGCTCATTGACACTCATAATTACCTCCTTTGCACGTCTTACAACCTTTACTCCTCATGTCGACTTAAAATAGGAGAAAAAACCCTAAAAACTCAAAAACCCTAGGGTACACAGGTAACATGAAGCCTACCTGCGTTCCTAGCTTGGGTACACAGGTAATACACTGCTTACCTGCGTTCCAGAACACATTTTTCCCTTGTAATGCGTGTGTGCCCTTATCAAAGTCAAAAAAGCGAGAAACAAAAGTTAAAAAGCTTATTTGAGGTCAATTCTATAAGCTTCTAGATGAGAATTTTTGGGGATGAGTACGCTTTAATAAGGTGCATGTATCCCACACCTTAAGGAACTAATCCCTTGATGTGAGGAGTCTATCCCTTTGAAGGAGGATTCTATCCCTTCATAGGTGGAACCCTAACCTCCTCATCTGCTCTATAAAAAGAGGCATTGGGTAGCCTCAAAGGGAGTTCAATATTTAGTGTGTGATTGAGTTGAAGTGCTGTTGAGATTTAGACTTATTTATGTTGAGATTTTGAGAGGAAATATCACATACCTCTACATGCTCCTGGAGAAAGAGTGCAAGACTTATCAAAGTAGAGGAGACTCCTGCTTCGAACCCCGAGAAGGCCTGTTCAACATCAAGGCTAAGGTTGTAAGGTTCTTATGTTATTTTAAGATTAATACAATCAAGTTTTGTTTTTCTCAATAAATTGTCATTTGATTGTTTATTTCAATAAGTTGTTGTTTGATCGTTTATTTCATAGATTCCTTGATCACTATGATAGGTATGTTTTATAATTATTTGTTATACAGGTGCTATTTAATATTTTCTTTTTTGTGATTGCAGGTCAACAAAAGATGACACTTTGTTGTGAAAAAAGAAGACACTTTGTTGCAACAAAAGATGACACTTTGTTGCGACAAAAGACGACACTTTGTTACAACGAAAGACGACACTTTCTTGTGACGAAATAACTCTTGTTGCGACGGAAGAACTCTTGTTGTGACAGAAGGATTATTGATGCGACGGAAGCAATACGAACGCAAATAAGCATTTGGATCTAAGGTAGGATCGACACCTTTATAGAATTTACTTGTAAAATGAATATATTTAGAGAAAGAAAAACTTAGTTGTTTGTTTTTTGCTAGATTGTCTTCTGACACTAGGGAGATCGATCTTGTCCGCAAGATCGATTTATTCGGCCAACAGGAATCTACCAATAAGGTATTTGAAGCAATCCCAACCAAGACTGTACACTTGCATAGAATATATTGGGAATAAAGCCTTTCAGAGGTACTTTGGACATACCATACCACATGGAGAAACATTACAAGACACACTCCCTATGAGCTTGTCTATGGGAAGCAAGTTTTGCTTCTAATTGAGATTCAAGTGGAGACTTTTAGAACACCAACAAAGTTTGGTCTTGATCTATCTAAGGCTAAAAAAAAATTGACACAGTTGGACGAGCTAGATGAGATCCGACAAGATTCTATCCAAAGAACCAACATAGTCCAACAACAAAGATAGAGATGGCATGGAAAATTCATCAAAGTTAAGAATTTAAAGCCATGTGACTGGGCTCTTCTTTTTTATTCTAAATTCAAATATTTTTAAGGAAAATTTCAAACTCACTGGCTTGGTCCTTATGATATATGTTATCACCAAATTGATTCCTCTTGGGCTACTTCAATGGTCAACTTGGAGTAACTCTTTCAAACCACTTGCAACTGAAAATTAGCCTCTCCAGTCTAAGAAGGTTCTCTCAGTTTATCTAATGATTTTCTCAATTAGGTCTTAAATCATATGCCTAACTCTACGAGTATCTTAATGTATTTGATTGCAGGTGAAAAATGGGATAGATTTCACTACCATTGGGCTCATGGAGTTAGTAAGAAGGAATTCAGTGACAAAATGAATCTACTTGTGGAAGCTGAGGCTTATATTGTTTCAATGGAAGGACAATACTAACACAAAAATATTCAGTAGCTGAATGTTAAAAGGAAGTCAAAGCATGTGTGAAATGAATTCTGAGTAATTCAACCTCAAGATACTGTAAGTTATATAAAGAGAGACATAAAACATAAGCTCATTGAAACATTCAAGAATATCAGATGAAGCAGAAACAAAGTCTATCTATATTACTGATATCAGAAATTACAATAGTAGAAGTGTCAAGTCACCATATCCCAACCCTTTCTAACTCTAAAACTATCTCCTTTATAGATTTAGGACTCATACAAATAATATGCCACCTTACTCCCTTCGAATTCCCACCTTAGATACCTATTTCAAACATGATTCCATCACTTGGAGACTTCCTTGGGATAGTTCTGTTTTGCGGAGTTTGAATACAAAAAGGACTCTTATTTCATTAATATTTCAACAAATCAATTTAATAACCCTTATCAACTGCAACCAACTAATTTGCTGAGTGTACTAGAGTGTTGATTTGTCATTATGCCACGTGGATGCTGAGCTGGACCTCCTCCAAGGCAAATTTTTGCAATTTTTTCACAAATCTGGTTAGTGAAAATTCTAAAAAATAGGCTTCAAAGATGAGTGGTATTGAAACTTAGAATAGGTTAAATATGAAAAAATGAAATTTCCTATGCCAACTTGAAAAAGTTTTAAGGAGACCTTACCCTTTTGAGGAGTGAACTGTATGACCATGTCAAGTAATGACTCACAAAATTATGAGCGATAACAAGATATATATTGTATTTCATAATGGAGCAGTTAGAATTAAGACTATTGATGAAGAAAAGATCAACTTACTTCATAATGGGCATAGATTAAAGATATATCATAAGCCCCTAAAAAGAGAGGAATTTGTCAAATAGTATCAAAATAATTTTGATTTCAATTTGGTTGAAAAAGGAGATCCTTCTCCCCATATTCCAACTAGATTGTAATTTATTTCCTTAAATTGAAAAAAAAAAAATTAAAAAAAA
Source organism: Pinus albicaulis (assembly GCA_034641835.2). Lineage (NCBI taxonomy): Eukaryota > Viridiplantae > Streptophyta > Pinopsida > Pinales > Pinaceae > Pinus > Pinus albicaulis. Next base: position 13,753,051 of record CM076581.1, on the reverse strand, counting down.
AAAATAATAATAATAATTCTAGGCAGTTTAGATTTTCACAATTCCTTGTCTTGTCACATTTTCTTTTTATCCCTCTTTATTTTTCTAATAATTTGTTTAGGTCTAATAATTTTTTTTGGAGACCTGGTTTTCTCCAAGCATGCTCAGAGGTTAGCAACAACAATAAATATTAGTCACATCAGCAACAGCAAGTTTTCAAGAAAATTTATAAAGTTCAGAAGGCAACTACAAAATTTAACAATTTCCGTAGCTCAGTTCAAATTTTGCAACTAATGACAAACCTGCAAGAATAAGTCAATCAGTAAGCATCTGAAAGGCATCATCAATATGAAAAATGAACAAAGGGCTACATAAAAAGGCATGTACAAAGGATGTTAAGTCATTTTTCATTAAGGAAAAAATAGATTTGTGGGTTTGCATAATATCTTTGATAAACATTCTTTGAAAATTATAACCTTGACCAAATTTATCATCTGATTTTTCTTATCAAAACCCATTCCATGATGATAAACTCCCACCACTTTCAAATGATTTGAAATATCTCAATGGTCCTATAAAAACAAACCAAACGAATTTGTGGGACATCATTAATAGAAGAGGAGTTACATTTGTACTCAATCACTTGTATATTTTACTCATACCCTTCCTCCATCATCCATAAATCCTATTCTCCACCACTATATCCATCTTCAACCATCCCTTTCAATAAAGACGCATTTATAAGGTGAAAATTCTCTACCACCATGGGTGTCACTGTCAGATTCGAGCTACATGGAGAAAATTTTCTCAGTGTTTACTGTAATGACCTCGGTCATGTGGTTACTTTTCATTTGTACATAATGAAAATAATATATATTCATGTGTATTCATGTACATATTAACTAATTCCATGGTAAATTTTCATTTGTATAATTATGTATTTGTCATCTTGATGTACATGTTGAGGTTGCATTCACAAGGACATGGAAAACACTCCTTATTATCCTTGTATACATTACACCTCTTAATGATAACTAGGGTTTCATCGATCATAACCTTAACCGATGACCAAACCTTCATTAATGACACCTCAACTATCAACATGATGGTCCTTCCTTAAGGATGCCACTTAATATATTGCACTAACCTATGAATTTTAATTTTTGGGAAAGAGGAATAAAAGAACATTAGCCAAACACAAGTTTTTGTACATGGGACACAAAGGAGGTAACCCATAATGAATAACCAATAGTATTCGACAATCCTGTGGAAGGTTAATTGGGAATCACTTTTATAAGATGGAGATGGTCCAATAGAAACCTGAAATGCAGGGGATGCTAGTAGATATTTTCCAAAATATTTTCAAATGGCAGAAGATATTGTTTTTCCACACTTGGCCAATTCTATAAGAAGCATGGAAAAAGGGAAAATGGAAAATGGGGGAGAACTAGGATGGAAAAATGGATGGAGATGGAAACTCAATTAGCTAAGCCCTAAATAACTAGAGGGAAGTGGCAAACAATATAAAAAGGGAGGAATTGAACCAGGAGAGGACAAGCAAGAGTTAGAAGAAGAGAATGGGAAGGAGAAGAATCAATAAGGAGAGTATGATAAGGAATAATTGGGGAATACAAGGAAGAGAATAGCATGGGATTCCATACCTGAGGAGATAAATTTGGAGAGTTGGTCACAAGGGTAGGAGAATCTATAATTTGGAATGCAGGAACAGTGTCACGAGTGCTGCAGAAGCTGCAACATTATAGGTTAGTAACGATAACTAATGGAAGCATGTAGGTTAAGGCTCTTACATTCATCATATAAGTGCCTAGATGTTAGATTACAAACCTGTTGTGAATGATTATGTGCCTAGGTGGTAGGTCATGCTAACTAAATATTTCATTAACACTGAATGAACTATGCTATATTTCTGTAGCAGATGGAAAACACACTCTGAATAAATCTATGCCTAGACGCTAGGGTTATGCTAGTAATTTTATTTTCATGAGTTAAGTAGTAGATTAAAAACCTGCTACAAACGATTATGTGCCTAGGTGATAGTTCATGCTAGATGAATATTACCTTAACCCTAAATGAAATATGCTATATTTGAGTATCATATGTAAAACATACTATGATTTAATTTGTGCCTAGATGCTAGGGTTATACTAGATATTGATGTCACGAGTTATGTAGAATATTTCAAACGTGTTGTGAATGAATTTGTGCCTTCATTAAAACTAATTGAACTATGGGGTACTTAGTAGACTAAGAGAACCCAACTTCTACTGATATTATTGCCAATTTAACTTCACCGGATAAAGATCCCGTAGTCCATAATATACCAACATACAATTTACCAATGTAGATTTAATTCACACCTGTCACGGGAAGGTAAATACCCTATAACTGTAAGTGATAATTTGAGGGTGTAATTCCTCCATTTCTAGAGGCTCCCAAGTGAAACGAAAAAGGGAAAGGAAGCTCCATGGTTGTCTTAATATAGAATGCTCAATATTCCAAACATTGGGTGATGTTTCTAAGGCAACTTAGGGTGGAGATAAGACTTTCGAAACCCTGAATAATTTTATGGTGGATATTTCATCTTTAGAGATCCTTTCCAACTAATGGGTGGATATTTTTCCTCTGGAATCCAAGGTTGTCTTTTTGGTGGAGATATTCATCGCTATAGTCCCTTTTTGACCAATGGGTGAAGGTGTGTATCTCTGGATTCCCTCTTGGATTGATGGGTGGAGGAAAAATATATTTGAAACCTCTGTATCAATCCACAACCAATAGCACTAAGCTGGGTGGAGGTGTAACAAACCTCTGGAATCCCTAGCCTAACCATTATGTGAGTTTTAACGAGCTAGAGGTGGCACTGACATAGTTGGTAGTTGTCATGTATTGGGTGGAGATTCATGAAACCTGTCAATATACCCACTCTAAGATATATTAAATAACAATAAGGCCTATAATTCATTCAATATGCTTCACTACTAATCATGGATACAAAAAATAAAGTATTGTTTAGTTTCTAAGACATGGATAATGTTGCATGTTTTTATGTCTGAAAATTGCAGCCATACATAGTACTGAACATTAGGCATGAATTTGTAGTCTTCTCCTCTACTATACACCCAAATTCCATAACTGCATTATGCACAATCTATACGACAAGTATATAGTATTACTCTCAAGAAAAAGTACACCTGAGGCTAGTGTTAGGTCTCTCAAATACTAAAGCTTCAGTGGTAGGTATCTGGTACCCCAAGGAGCTCATGGAGTCAACATAGTACGATTACTTGGCACATCTGAAATGATACTGAAAAATGTTTATAATAATTTTATCCCTGACATTTTAATGGGAAAAATTGGCATCATTATAGCATTTACTCGATATACATCCTTGTGCCTTTAATGCTTTCTCACACATAAGTTTACTATGTGTATTGTGGTGGTATTAGAATTTTCTATCATTTTGATATTAGAATATTGATCAAAACTGAAGAATCGTTTCCAGAAAAACCTACGTTGTACACATAGACACACAGGTTGTATAACCTTTAGGGTTTGATGTAGAGGCCATAGGAGGCAGGTGTCAAATTCAGTCTGACCGTGTGCTAGTAATAATATTGAGCAACAAGAAATTGCAAGACTTGTTGGGTCTACTAGATGGACCTACAAAATCCTTTGTTGGTGTTTGTTTTAGATCAAGATTAAATCCCTATCCAATGATTATTGATAGCTGCCATGTGTAACCAAATATTGTTTGTGCAAGAAGTCAGACAATGATTGAACTAGCCTTTTTTGACTAACCATGTGTCAAGCCCTATGACCTGTGCCTAAAACTATAGATCTTGGAATTGATGAAGAAAGATAATATTCGTATTGGTATATGAAAAAAATATTGATATGGTTTCATGAAAGAAATTCAAGTTGGTTCCATCATGTTGAGTTAATCACTTAATCAAGAGTTGTATTATTTTCCGAGATGGATGACAAGGTCTTATAGGTAAATAGTTAGATAGGTCATACATGAAAAGCCAAGGATAATATTGGATTGTAAATGTATGTTGTAAATTTTATTAGATTCCAATCATAAATCAATAAATTATGTCTTAAAGAAACTTTGATTATATGATAACAAGAATCAATTTTTAGGTATGCCCTAGCGTATCCTTTACTACTTTGTAAAACTATTGGTCAAGTTGAAAAATGCAAGTACGACATTGAAGAGTAAAATTTGTGTTGTATATCAGTCATAGATTAATAAATTAGATTTGAATACAATTATGAGTGACACATATGATGATGGAGATCAAAACTTAGGAATTCCCTAATGTGTCCATATATAAAAATTACTACTCTACCATTTTGTGCCCTTTGTAAGGACTGAATAAATATTAATTTTTTTAGGTTACTTATTGGAACCAGGATAAATATGTTTTGAGCATGTGTTGAATTGTATTAATTAGGCTATGTTGCAATAACATACCATACATTGTGTCTCGTCACTCCATTGCCTGAACTCATATAGATACTTTGTGTACCTGCATCAAGAGTGTAGTTACTTGTCTGGGAGATTCATTGAATATCATATGCATGATGGTTCCCAAAAGATGGCCCTAAAGTTCATATAAAGTGATGCCCTAATACATGGAAAAAAAAAATTTGTGGTAAGCTAATTGTGACCAACCTTCATATGACTTACAAGTCATATTAACTACTCTAATTTAAGCTCATGACGAGGAAATGGAAATATTATTCCTTTATGAAAATATAACTAGCATTAACCAGTGGAAGTTATTCCAGATAAGAGATCAGTAACCTACAGTAAATATTTAACTATAAACCCTCTAGCAGACCTCACCATTAATAGGTTTAACATTGCATTAGAAGGGCCAGATAGGGATTCCCAAGTGGGCCACTCTACCAATTTTAAATTGGTTGCATGCATGGTGCTAGTACTTATACTATGAGGGTTTCCATAAGTGTGATTTCACCCATGAAGATCGTCCTTATGTTCAATTTATGAAATATCATTGTAGAGTGGTCACTTCACTTACCTGGGTGGACAACACAACTATGATGGTCATCATAATGATGGTGGCCAACACACAATCCATCCACTGTCATCTTGGTGGCCTTTCCCACATTTTATACTACAAAGATCCTGGTCTATGGGGATATCCCCAAGTGCTATCCAAATAAATGTTGTAGATGTGGGAGTAGTTTTCATTTTGGATTGATTACATATGTGATTGATCAAACAACTATTTTTCAATAATAGCGAAATAAAATATGAAGTCTTGTATGATTAACAAGTGGAACACAAATTTCCCCATTCAAATGTGGATTATGATTAATATAAGAAAAAAAAGTAACAGATTAAGGGGGTAGGTTACAAGTGGTATCAGAGACCAAGTTGCAACAGTGGGCCTCGGGGTAGAAATCATATGTTAATGGAATAAAAAATTATTTCTAGTATATGTGTACTAGTTAGTGTTAATAATTCTAGAAGATATTGGAAGTTTTTGGTATGATACCCCTCTATATGATGTATTTGATAAATGCTTGCCTCAATGTTGACACATGAAATTAACCATCAGGATAGGGAAATGAACCATTAGATGGTAGATTATAGCTCCAAAATATCCCAACACAGGCTGGAGGAAAGGTCCATCAGATGGGAGAGGTCAGCGGTGCAACGTGGAGGAGGAGACTCTCCTGACTGGGTTGACAACTTGAGGAGTCTCAAATACAAGCTAAGAAGTTACAAAGCCAAAAATTTCAAGGCCCAATAAAGGAAAGCAGAAGTCAATGCTGCTATCTTACATAGTCTTTCATAATTACAAAGGCAGGGACAAGATGGACCAGGAGTTGGTCCTACAAATAAATAGAGATACAAGGAAGAAAAATAAGAGACAAATGGAGTAGACAAGAGTCGATCCATAAATAAACACAAGTTTGGAAGTGATGGTACAATAAAAGGAGGTACTCTCATAAGTACCCCTGAGTGGGGAACTAACACACATATACAATATTCTAAATCCCCTCCCAGCAAACATTATCATCATCAGAACATGAAGGGGGGAAATTATGTTGAGATTCAACAAGATGATGATCCTAGTGAAAATTAAGCACTTACATTAGGTGGGGCACGCAAGCTATTTTTAGGTGTATGTCTATTTTTAGAATGGTGAGAAAATTCTATTTATAGAAGGAGTCTATTTATAGATGGTTGAGAAAATTCTATTTATGGACAAGGTTCTATTTTTGGAATGCATGTGCGAAGTATGTTCGTAGATCGCATGTCTAAAAATAGAATGCATGTCAATTATTATTATCTCTTAATAATAATTAGACAGTAAATAATAATATATTCTCTTGGCGCACTTGATTTCAGTTAACTGATGTGGCAAACCAGTTGACTGAAGGAATTTCGAGACTAAATATTGGTTGGTGGGACATGCAAGTGGACTTCGTTGCAACTGAGTGATCTCACATGGAGTGATCTCACATGAAATTGAATATTTACTATTGTTAACTACATGCATGTCAGATCCAGTGGAGACCCAGTTGAGAGATAAGTGAAAGGGACGGTTTGACTATCAGTTGTGACATTAGTGGGTGCACACTTGCAACCAAACACACATTGGAGATGCCAATGAGGATTGCGCATTCAAGGCAAGGCAATATCGAATTCATTTAGGGATTGTGATCAGCAGGGATTGCGCAATGGAGGTAGGTTGTCAGGAGGCAGTAAATTGGCACATGTATTTGTCAATTTTTGTATGACAGTGTGAGATGATTTTATATTGTACTAAGAGCTCTTGGATTCAAGTTTTGTATGATATTTTTTCATGATCCATGATATATACATAATATATGGTAGTGGGGTTTTTAGCTTTATGATTTCCCAGTAAAAACATGTGTGTCATGTGTGATTAATCTTTCTTCATGTGTTTGCAATTGGCGATTAAATTTCTGCAAAGATTTTAGTAGAAGGATTATGTATTTAACAGTGGCATATAATTGTTAGATCAGGAGAATCCATGAAATACATAATTTTATTAAAATTTATACATGGTATTGGAGCAAAGAAGATTGTAATATTGAAGAAGTAGTTGAGTTTGTTGGTGGAAACAATTCAAATTTGCTGCAAGAATTTCTTGGTGTGACAATTGAGTAAACATTGAAATTCATTTCAATGGTTTGCGGTTAGAGTATGAATTTGAGGGTAGCTCTAACTACATTGCATGGAAGGATAGGAGGGAGGTTGTTCTTGAAGATAATGGCTTGAATGAATTCATCGACAGTGATGTTCCTAAGCCCACTTCGATGGATGTTACATTACTTGACGCCTGGAAAAAGAAAGTAGTGAAGACGAGAAGGATTTTGTTGGAAGGTGTGCAAGACCATATTGTCTCAAGCGTTCATGGGATAGCCACTCCATTTTCAATGTGGAAGGCTTTGACGGATCTTTTCCAAAGCAGCAGTGACCATAGGAAATTGGCGCTGAAGGATAAACTCAGAAAGATCAAGATAGAGAAAGGCGACAATATTCCTAAGTGTCTCACAAATTTCATCCAATGTCGAGATGAACTGGGGAGTGTAGGAATCAAGGTTGCTGATTATGATTTGGTGATTTTGGCTCTCTTGGGACTTCCTAAGATTTTTCATAGTTATCAAGACTTTGTCAACAGACGGGAAAAACTGTCGGATTGGAAACGACTATGGTCGGATCTAGTGCAGGAGGAATTCAGGCAGAACACCAGAGATGGCTCTTCATCAAAGCATGATGATGAAGAGGATCATGCTTTAGCTACTAAGGAAAGGAAAGGGAGGGGCAAGAATCCCATTCAAAATCTGAGTCTAAAGGCAAGAAGCTGGATTTGTCCAAGGTGAAGTGTTTTCATTATCACGAACATGGGCATCTCGCCACTAACTGACCACAGAAAAAGAAGAATAAGAAGGTTGTTGGAGCTGCAGCTGGTGAGGCCCTTACCTCACAATTTTAACTTGATTTCTCTTTGATCGCATGCTTGGTTTCAAGTGCAATGGAATCAATGCGGTATCTTGATATTTGTGCTTCCTTCCACATGACGGGAGATAAGGATATTTTCAGTGACTTGGAGGAGAAATATCTCTAAATGCATATAGATATGGGCAACGATGGATGATACAATGCGACTGACATTGGTACCATTACCTTTGAGAGGTAGTCAGGTAAACCATTTCAATTGAAAGATGTTATGCATGTTCCAGGTCTAAAGAAAAACTTGGTCTCAGTCGCGATGTTGGAGGACAGAGGCTATGACGTTGTTTTGAGCGATGGAAAAGCTTTCCTACGACATAAAAAAATGGTTCAAGACAAGAGGATAAGGATTCGATTCAAGAATATCTACAAGATGGAGGTAGATGTATGCGATGCAATGGTGGGAAAAGAAGAAGTGGTGAGCTGGGATGAGGGTGAATTATGGCACAGGCGATTGGGCCATCTTCACCATGGCGCCTTGAAAATTTTGCAACAGATTTCTATTAGACTTCCCAAGGGTACACTTACGTAGTTAGATCAATGCAAGGGATGTACTATGGGTAAGTTTTTAAAGTCCACCTTTCATGAAAATGAGAACCATGCTTTGGTGATCCTGGAGAGAGTTCACACAAATGTGTGCGGACCATTCTTGGTCGCTTCAACAGAAAAACATGGGTATTAGGTTATTTTTGTTGAAGAATTTTCTCGTAAATGTTGGATCTTATTCATGCAGAAGAAGGATCAAGCATTCTCAAAGTTCTACAAGTTTAAGGCATTGGTTGAGAAAGAGTCGGGGAAGCAAGTAAAGGCTCTTCAGCGCGGTAATGGTGGAGAATACATCTTGAATGGATTCAAAGACTTCTATAGCAAAGAAGGAATTCAAAGAGAACTCATAGTACCTCGTAACCCATAGTAAAATGGGGCCGCGGAGAGGAAGAACAGAACGATTGTGGGTGTTGCATGAGCTATGCTACATGATCAGGGCCTACCAATGCACTTGTGGGTAGAAGCATGCAACACCATGGTTTACGTGAAAAATCGTTGTCCTCATAGAGTACTTGGAATGAGTACACCTGAAGAAGCTTTTACTGGTAAGAAACTGGATGTTTCTCACTTTAAGATTTTTGGCTCATCTGTTTATGTGCATGTGACCAAGAACGCAAGGAAGAAGCTGGAGCCAGCTCCTGAAGTTGGGATATTTTTGGGGTACACAGAAACACCCCATAATTATCGTGTGTATTTTCCAAACAGTCAGATGACTGTGGTGCGACGAGATATGAAATTCAATGAGGAGAAAGCCATGAAGTTGTCGCTTGAGAGGGAGCTAGACTTGAATGCAGAGGAGGAAATTTTGGTTCTCAAATATGAGTCTTTGGATGTGGATGAGCAAGAGGAGGAGGTTCATGGAGTGGAGGAGTCCACTCACGCAAAGCCAAACATCAGAACTAGCAGAAGGCATACCACAAAAGCTGAGAGGCTGAAGCTTGATGCGGCACAGAATGTAGGAGTCCCTACTTCACAGCACAGATAGAGACAGTCTCCTTACCAATTCACTGGATACATGGCTCTCATGAGAAAATGTATTGTGACTGAGCCATCTTCCTCTTAGGAAGCAATGCATTAGCCCACATGGGTAGATGCAATGGTGGAGGAGTATGACTCCATTGTCAGAAACAGTGCTTGGGAAATTTTTCCAAGGCCAGTTGATAAATTAGTGGTAGGTTCAAGATGGATATACAAGGTAAAGCAAGTTACTGATGGGAGTGTTGAGAAATACAAGGCCATATTTGTGGCTTGGGGCTTCTCACAGATCGAGGGGATTGATTATGAAGAAACCTTTGCACCTGTCGCATGGTATTCGTTCATAAGGACCATCCTTACTCTCTCAGCACAGATGGGTTGGCACATTCATCATATGGATGTGCAGATTTTGCTCCTTAATGGTATCATTGAGGAAGAAGTGTACATGGAGTAGCCTGAAGGATTTGAGATCTTCAGTGCGACTCGCATGTGTGAAGACTCAAAAGAGCATTGTATGGGCTGAAGAAAGTACCCAGTGCTTGGTACACTCAGATCGACAACTATTTCACTAGACTTGGCTTCACCAAGAGTGAGGCAGATGAAAACCTATACTAGATTGTGGTGGAGGGTAAGCTTTTAATCATTTTTCTTTATGTTGATGATTTAATAGTGACTGGTGATGAGCATCTGATACACTCATGCAATGAGGACCTTGCAAAGGAGTTTGAGATGAAGGATATGGGCTTCCTTCATTATTTCCTTGGATTGGAAATATGGCAGCGAGAAGGTGAACTTTTTGTGCCTCAAGGCAAGTATGCAAGGGAGATACTCAGTAAGTTTCACATGGGGGGCTGCAATCCCATGGATACTCCTCTTCCAGGAAACTGGAGGAAAGTGGATGTTACATCTGGAGAGGTAGTAGATGCTACTATATATCAACAGTTGGTGGGTTTTCTCATGTATTTATTTAATACAAGACCAGACATATGCTATGCGGTGAAACAACTTAGTCAAGCAATGGTTAAGCCTACCAAGCTCTTTTGGAAGGCGGGTAAGCATTTCTTGAGATATCTCAGGGGCACATCTGAGTATGGCTTATGGTACAGACCGACGGATGAGGTGAATTTGCATGGCTTCATGGATTCAGATTGGGCAGGCAGCCCAACAGACAGAAAGAGAACATCCGGAGGGGTCTTCAGTATTGGATCTACAGTTGTTTCTTGGTACAGCAAGAAACAAATATCCGTGGCACTCAGTTTAGTGGAAGTAGAATACTTGGCAGCAAGTCAAGTTGCATGTGAGGCTATCTGGATGAGGAAGATCTTGGTCGGTTTTTTTGGTTCTCATTTAGATCCTACAATGATTCATTGTGATAATCATAGTTGCATTAAACTCTTGATTAATCTTTTGTTTCATGATAGATCTAAGCATATAGATATCCGGTATCATCATATCATAGATTGTGTACAGCGGAAGATCATGTTGCTTCAGTACATTCCTACAGAAGATCAGGATGCAGATATTCTGATGAAGGTGCTCACTAGGATCAAATTCAAATACCATAAAGACAGGATCAGGGTGAAGGATAATCCCTTTCTTGTTGAGAGGGAGTGTTGAGTTTCAACAAGATGATGATCCTAGTGAAAATTAAGCACCTACACTAGGTGGGACCCGCAGGCTATTTTTAGGTGTATGTCTATTTTTAGAATAGTGAGAAAATTCTATTTATAGCGGGAGTCTATTTATAGATGGTTTAGAAAATTATATTTATGGATGGGGTTCTATTTTTGGAATCTATGTGCGAAGTCTATTCGTAGATCGCATGTCTAAAAATATAAGGCATGTCGATTATTATTATCTCTTAATAATAATTAGACAATAAATAATAATCTATTCTCTTGAAGTACTTGATTTCAGTTAACTGATGTTTAAAACCAGTTGACTGAAGGAATTTCGAGTTCTAAGGTTGGTTGGTGGGACATGCAAGTGGAATTCATTGTAACTAAGTGATACAAAGTTATAACAGAGTTGAATGTTTAGTTATGTGAGTTGTAAAGTAGTTTAACTCAGTTAAGTGAGTTAAACTCAGTTGTGCTAGTTGTAACTAGTTGTAACTAAAGATAAAATAGTGAGAGATTAGTGAATTAAATATTAAATTAATTGACATGGAGTGATATCACATGCAACTGAAGATTTACTATTGTTAACTACATGCATGTCAGATCCAGTGGAGACCTAGTTGAGAGATAGGTGAAGGGACAGTTTGACTATTAGTTGTGACATTAGTGGGTGCACACTTGCAACCAAACACACATTGGATATGCCAATGAGGATTGCACAGTCAAGGCAAGGAAAGATCAAATTCATTCAGGGATTGTGATCAGTAGGGATTGCACAGTGGAGGCAGGTTGTTAGGAGGTAGTAAATTGGCACATGTATTTGCCAATTTTTGTATGATAGTGTGAGACGATTGTATATTGTACTGAGAGCTCTTGGATTAGATTTTTGAATGAGATTGTTTCATGATCCATGATATATACATAATATATGATAGTGGGGTTTTTAGCTTTATGATTTCCCGGTAAAAACATCTGTGTTATGTGTGATTGATCTTTCTTCATGTGTTTGCAATTGGCAATTAAATTTCCGCAAAGATTTTAGTATAAGGATTCATTATTTAACAGTGGAATATAATTGTTAGATAAGGAGAATCCAAAAAATTTATAATTGTATTAAAATTTCTACAAATTAAATGCACAACGAGTTCAATAAGGCCAAACCCCCTACCTTTGATGGATAAATGAGGAAGTCTGAAGATGAAAAATCCTAGCTGTTGGGAATGGGGAAGTTCTTCAAGATTCACAACTATTCTGAAAACATGAAGGCAAGGGTGGGAAGATGTGAAAATAGTGAGGAATATACAGGAGGAAGATATAACTTGGTGTGAATTCCAGGATATATTTTGGAAGAAATATCTGTCAGAGAGATATTTCAATAGTAAAGGAAAAGGTTTGTGTGAGATAAAAATGGGACAATGTCAGATGATGAATACGTCACTAAATTTCTAGAGCTGATGCAGCATGTACCCTACCTAAAGGACGAGAAGAAACAAAATTCCAAAGGTTTATCAATGTAATACCTCAGTATTTTAAGGATTGCATTGAATTTGATAAAACTTAGACATTAGAGGATGCCATTAGAAAATTGAAGAATTGCTATGAGCAGTTAAGACACATGCCAGAAATTAAGGGTGGTTGGAGGCTAGAAGGTAACATGAGGAATAAATAAAGATGGCATAAGAAGGGAAGGAAAATTTTAACCACCAGTAAAAAGGAAAGTGTAGCCTCCTCTAACACAGGCCGATCTCAACCAAGATTCAAAAATATTGAAAAAGGGTACATGCATAACCTATAGGAGGATATAATAGATCAGATGATAAGAAACCATTGCAATTTTGGATGTGTGGAGGGAATCACAATAAGATATATTACGCGCAATGTATATTTCAGGTCACAAACATACAAATTTCAAAAAACTCGCACCATGAGGAATGTAGTGCAAAGTGTACCCATGATTTATGTTGCCATGGACAATAGACAGGTTGACCATCAAGCCTCCATCATAGAAATGGAAGGTAAAATTTTCAATCAAAGTGTCTGTTTTAATTGATCCCAGCTCCAATTATAGTTACATTAACCTTGAGCTTGTAGATCACTGCCAACTAGCCAAAGAAAACCATGCAAAAGCATGGTTGTTCCAACTAGCCAAAGGGACAAAAAGAAGACTAAGCCACTAGGTAAAATCATGTGAATTTGTACTCAATGGTATGGAAACCATAGTAAGCCTTAATCTACTTCCCCTGGGTGCATATATATGTTACTAGGTATGGTTTGGTTGTATTCCCGTTGAACAAAGGTATATTTTTTTGAGAAGGCTATTGAATGCCTAGATGAGATGGGGGAAAGGAGGATGTTACAAGGAAAAATGAAACCTACCTTAGTAATAATAAACACAACTATGCAAGCTAAGTGTAGCCACAGAAAAGGGTGTACCATATTTTCCATGCACATTTTGAGTAATCCAGAAGCCCACAATGATATTGGAAAAGAAGATAGTGAAGTCTTGGATAAATACCTTGTTCTACAGTGATATCGGGATGTGTTCCCCATAGATATCCTTGGATTTCCCCCTCACAAAAAGGCATACTTTTCTATTGAGCTAATGGTAGGGGTGGCACCGACATCCAAGGCACCCTATAGGATGAGTACTCCTGAGCTGGTAGAGTTGTTTGCAACTAATGGAGGTGCTTGATAAAGGGTATATAAGACCAAGCGTATATCCATGGGGAGAACCTATATTATTTGTAAAGGAAAAATATGTAACACTCAGGTTATGCATTGATTACAAGAAATTAAATAAGGTGACCATCATAAATATATGCCCCTTATTGGAGATTGATGATTTATTCAGTCAATTGAGAGGAGCGATGGTCTTCTCCAAGATTGACATGAGATTATGATATCATCAGGTGCGCATAAAGGAGGAAGACATTCATAAGACAACCTTCCGAACACAATATGGGCACTATGAGTTTTTGGTGGTACCCTTTGGGTTTACAAATACCCCTACCACTTTTATGTGCCTAAGGAACAACTTATTGCGCCCTTATATGGATAAATGTGTGATTTTCTTCGTTGAAGACATATTGGTGTATTAAAAAACCAAGGAGGAGCATCAATAACATCTAGCAACAATATTGCAGTTACTGAGGAAACACAAGCTCTATGCAAAGTTGAGAAAATTTTATTTCTTTCAATCTGATATCCATTACTTGGGGCACATAGTCTCCAATCAAGGAATAAAATGCACCCAAAAAAGATCAAAGCCATAATGGAATGACCAACACCCAAGAATTTAACAGAGGTAAGATCACTCAAGGAGTTGGTTGGTTACTATAAAAATTTTATTAATAATTTCTCCAAGATAGGCCATCCAATCACTTCCTTACAGAAGAAAGGGAAAAAGTTCGAGCGTACAACTAAATGTGCAATGAGTTTTGACCAATTGAAGCAATTTCTCACCAATGCACCGATCTTAAGGATTGCTGATCCAGATAAGGATTACGTAGTTTTCAAAAAATCCTGAAAAGAAGGGCTCAATGGGGTCTTAATGCAAGATGGACAAGTATTTTTCAATGATTCACGAAATTTGAATGAACATGGGTTGAATTATATGACCCATGTTGTGCAACTAGTCACCATTATACATGCACTAAAAATGTGGAGACACTACCTCCTTAGAAGCAGATGTAATTTAATGACAGGTCATGGAGGGATGAAATACTTTTTTTACCAACTAAAACTTAATGCAAGAAAATCTAGGTGGCTAGCAACACTTAGAAAATTTGAATTTGAAATCAAATATATAAAAGGTAAGGAAAAAAATATTGTTGATGCACTTAGTGGAAAAGTGCAAATAAATCACCTAACTATTATTATTTCTTATGGAATTAATCTTGGAGAAAAAAATTTAGATGTTGGAATGCATGATGAACAATATCAACAAATAAAGAGAGAATTATAATGAGAAGATAAGGGAAGGAAGGGTGAGGAATATCACCTCAAAAAAGAGGGCTTGATCAAATTCAAAAATAGAATCTATTTGCCAGACAATAAAGAATTGGAAAAGCTCATCCTCAATAAGTTTCATGCCAAAGCATACTCGGGCCATCCTTGATATCAGAAGACTCTCACATCCATTAAAAATTTTTAATATTGACCTAATATGACGAAAGAGGTAGAAAAAATTGTTTCTTTATGTATGGAATGTCAACAGGTAAAGGTTGAATGCAAACACCCAACAAGATTATTACATCATATTCACATTTTGGAATAAAAATGGGAAGTAATATCGATGGATTTTGTTACAAGGTTTATAAGAACATCCAGAAAACACGACACCATTATGGTGGTAATTGAAAATTTGAGCAAGGTGGTGCACTTTGTAGCAGTCAAATCCACCAATACAACTAGTGAATTTCCAAAATATTCATTTGAGAAATTGTGAGGTTGCATGGGGTTCCCAAGAAAATTATTTCTGCTAGAGATGCCAAGTTTACTTCAAGGTTTTGGAAGGAACTATTTGCAGGCGTAGGGACAAAATTTTTCTTCATCACAACTTATCACCCCCAAACATATGGGAAAATAAAGAGAACCAATAGAATCCCCGAAGACATGTCGAGGATGTATGTGATGCATCAAATGAAGAAATGGGAAGAGTACCTCCCACTTGTATAGTTTTCTTATAACAATGGGTACTAAGAATAGTGAAGATGATCCCTTTCAAGGCATTGTATTAGAGGTGTTGCATCACCCATATTAGATGGAGCGATCTAGTAAATAGGGTCTTAATTGGGCTTGACATGTTGCTAGAAATGGAACAATAAATGCAGATCATTAAGAAAATTTTGAAGGTGGAACAGGAACGACATAAAATTTATGTGGATAAACTTAGGGAGCATAAGGAATTCGAAGTTGGAGAGCACATGTATGTATGCATTAGACCCAAGAATAGATACCTAAATATTGGGTCATGTTCTAAATTGGAACCATGAATTTTTGGACCTTTTGAAGTACTGGAAATAATTGGACCAATGGCTTACAGATTGGCCTTACCCGCTTTAGTAAAAATACATGATGTTTTCCATGTGCACTTTTAGGTTTTAACCCTGTACAAAAATTCCCTGCAGACGAATTCTAAAAACAAAAAAATAAACAATGGTGAGAACATAAAACATAAAAAAGATACACACATATATTTTCCCCTGGATCCCAAAACCGATATTACCAAATTTATTTTTCATTATATTCCTTTTAATGTTACAATAAATATATATACATGTCGAAGCATTCATAAAACCCAATCCATTAACCTTGGATTAGAACATAACCGTATTTCCCTTGACTAGATCTACAAAATACCATGGGAAGAAAACCATCATGCCAAAAACCATGTGCAAAACACATGCACAAAACCATAGGTAGGTCCACCCACCTATTATAGGGTCCAAAAACATTTCCCAGGGTGTTTCCCCAGAGCTTGTGTAGGGGGGATATTAACCCCCTACAAACCCCCCGATAGGGGGCGATGTGCCTTCTATGACCCCCTTACTGCGCCTGACACAACGAACAGGGAGGGCTATCACCCACCTGTAATCCCCCCGCATGTGTGACTAGTTGTGGAAAGATATAGCACACACCCAATGTTCTCCCACTTGTTTTTTTCTTTTCTGCACAGGGGGTCACAAGAGAGATTAATCATTGTTCTAGCCCTGCAACAGCCATTGTTTCTCTACACCAAGAAAAATTCTCAGTGATCACATAATTTTTCAATGCATTTGAAAAATTCTTCAAAGTATCCACCTTTACCAACAACACCTTTCTGTCCTCAACCCAACAATCCTTTCTCAAGAATATAACACACACACAACAATCCTTTCTCAAGAAATGTGTGAGAGATACTAATCATTTCATTGATTGGTATGTCTTAAAGGTGGATCCAAAGGGATGATTCTAGCCATAACTGTTATGCATTCTATAGCAGTGAAATTTCGTGACCAGGAACCAAGCCATAGAGCAGGTTAAAGTACAATGGAAAAACTTTGGGCCTGAGGAAGCTACATGGGAAATGACAAACCAAATGTGGGCAACATATCCATATTTTTTTGTAAATAATTTATAAAGTTATAAACTCCATGGTATTGCATGTGTATATTTTTGTATATAGGCATAGAACACTAAGGATGGTGTTCCCTTCAAGAGGGAGGGGTCGTAATGACCCTAGTAATGTGGTCACTTTGAATTTTTACATAAATTAAATAATGTAAATAATTTATATTCATGTATATTAATGTACATAATATAAATATTGTCATGGTCATTTTGCATTTGTATAGTTATTTTGATGCTATCATGATGTATATGTTGAGGTTGCATTCGCAGGAACATGGCAAACAATCCTTCATACATTACCCCTCTTAATGATAACTAAGTTCTCATAGATCAAAATTCTAACCTATGACCAAACCCTCTTAATGAGGCCTCAACTATCAACATGATTGTTCTTCCTTAAGTAGCCACTTATAATTAATTACACTAACTTATGAAGTTTTAATTGTGGGAAAGGGGACTAAAAACACATAAGACAAAAACAAATATTGGAACATGGGACATGAAGGAGGTAACCCATAATGAATAACCAATGTATTCGATAAACCTGAAGAAGGTTAACTAGGAACCAAATTCAGAAGGTGGAAATGGTCCAACAGAGACCTGGGACGCAGGGGGTGTTGGCATATATTTTCCAAGCTATTCGCACATGGCAGAAGAGATTTTTTTTTTTCCACACCTGGCCAATTCTAGAAGAATCATGGAAAAATAAAAAATGGAAAGTGGGGGATAACCAGGGAGGCCAAATGGTAGGATATGGAAACTAAATTATCCTCTCCCTAACTAACCAGAGGTAGGGGGAGAATAATAGAAAAAGGAAGGGATTGGACTAGGAAAGGAAAATAAATAATTAGAAGAATTGAATGGGAAGGAGAAGAAGAAATAAGGAGATTACAATAAGGAATACATGGGGGATACAAAGAGGAGGATAGTGTGGGATTACATATGTGAGGAGAGAAATACAGAGAGTCGGTCACAAAATTAGGAGAATCTAGAATTTGGAACAGGGGAACTGTGTCACGAGGGTCATAGAAGTTGCAACATAAAATGTTAGTAATAATAACCAATGGAAGCTTGTAGGATAAGGCTCTTATAGTCATCATAATTCCTAGATGTCATATTACAAACTTGTCGTGAACTATTTTGTTCCTAGGTGCTCGGTCATGCTAGTTAACCATTTCATTAACACTGAATGAACTATCATCATCGCATTCATGGAATATATCCTGCGTCCCTTTGTATCCCTCTATAGCGTCCATCCTTCATTGTTCGGTCCCTCTCTCATGTCGCACATTATGGCCTTCAGTCCCACTATCCCCTATCCCTCATGATATTTCGTCAGTCGCTGCCAAGCCATTCATGCCCTTTGTGCTCTAACAAGGGAAGTCGTCCATCTGCTCCTCAGTATCCCTCATTCCATCATCATCATTAGTATCTATCTATTCGTCGCTCTACTATTTTCCCTCGTGCCTTAGTTGGGGTTCCCGTATTTCCTCACCTATGGCGGACCTACTTCTGTCGACATCAGCTCATTTATTCCAGAAGCCAGGTCTAGGGGGCAGTGTACCTTGGTTCGAGCTCTTTTCATCATGATCGTGATCTATACACTTGATGGTCCAGTGATGCAACAACATCTATTGGTGATACCCGGGTGTGTGCGAGATGTCTCAACCCTCAGAAGGGGGTGGCCCTGCAAGTAGCCCCCCACATACCCAGATGACTTCTTCATTCCAACACTTGATGCAGCTCCTCTCATTTGATGATATCGGCCTCAGTCGCTTGCAGCACCTCTTCGATTTTCACGTGTCGATCCGATTTCGCGAGCCCTTCCCCGTGTGTAGGGGGCATTTGGGTGTATTAATATCTCATGTACTACCATATTATTGTATAGGTCCTGACGATTATTCCAGGCATCGTCTGTATGTGGGATTCATCATTCTTGATTTCTGGCTCATGATTAGGCCAGCACTGGTTTTTCTACTACGTTCCGTGGTTTTCCGGACGCCTTATTCTTTGTACTATTTTCTCGGCGGGCATAGGTATGCTTCCCCCGCCGCCTTTCACATTGGTACCACATCATACATTTGAGACTTGTTGCACCTTTAAGTCTCGTCTCTTCAGGGTCTAGTCTTCCACCACTTTAGATTACCTTACATTCCTCTCTTTCATTTTTATCTTGCTGTTTAGTGATTCAGTTCTTACAACGTACTTCTGTCATACAATTTTCTCCTAACACTTGTACGTTGGGGGGCAATCTGTTACACCATTTTTTGGTCATCTAACCCATTATCATTAGATGAACCCAAGTACACCATGTAAGACTAATTTTACCCCAAGTAAAATCGCTTTCACCACATTTGTTTACATTTCTTGGTCATATTTAACCCAAAACAAGGTAATCAATTAAATAAATCATTATTTATTTAATTATTTCCTAAAAATAAGTTATTTAAATCACTATTTAAATACTATTCCTAGTTAAATTTGACTAAATCATTTTTTAATAATTAAATAAACCATTATTTATTTAATTATATTCCCCTCATTTCCCTTAAATAATAAATAAATCATTTATTTATTTATTATTTATAAATAAAGGAATTGACCCAAGTCAAAAACCCTTTTCCCTCCAACAAATATAATAAAATATTCCTAAAGGGTGATTTTAGAATGTGATTAATAATATTTTATTCATGCACTGAGTTCTAGAACACCCCAATAATTTGTTATAAATAGAAGGGTTTTCCCCATTCATTAGTCACCTCCATTGCATTGGATCACACTAGATCTACTTTTGGTCACCAATTTCATTTGTTTGCATTTTGAACTCCCATTGAGTTCCATGTTTGTTAGGGTTTTCCACATTAACCAAAGAGAGGAATTTTAGATCTGAAACACTGAGGACTTCCAAGAACCCACCCCACTTAGGAGAACTGGAAAACACCTTTCTTGTTTTCCTCTCAGGTGCCCCATTCATTGATATAATACAAAATTCTTTTTATACATTGTTCTTGTCTTGTTCATTGGATACATGGAGCCATTTTACATTTTATATGCTTAATGTCTTTTATGCTTAGATCTAATTTTATGCAGCAAACTTAAAGATATGTTGCAGCCATATTTGATGTTAGGGCTACTTGATATGCATAGCTAAAGTGATCTTTTACGACGAAAGAATCACACTAACAAATATAAGGCCCTAAATTCATTCAATATGGTTCACTACTAATAATGGATACAAAAAGGCAAGTATTTTCTATTTTCCAAGATATGAATCATGTTTCATGCTTCTACATTTGAAAATTGCAGCCATAAATAGTATTGAAAATTAGGCATGAATTCGTAGTCTTCTCCTCTATTGTACAACTAGATTCCATGAATACATGTTGCACAATCTATACAACTACAAGATAGTATTAGTCTCAAGAAAAATACACATGAGGTTAGTGTTAGGTCTCTCAAATATTAAGGCTTCAACGAGAGGTATTTGGCACTTGAAGGAGCTGATGGAATCAACATAGTACGATTACCTGGAACATCTAAAATGATACAAAAAAATGTTTATAATAAATTTATCCTTGACATTTCAATGGAAAAATTTGGCTTCATTATAGCATTTACTCGATATGCATCCTTGAGCCTTTAGCGCTTGCTCACACAAAATTTTACTATGTGTACTAGGGTAGTATTAGAATGTGTTGTCATTCTAATATCAGAATATTGATAAAAATTGAAGAATAGTTTCTAGAACAACCTACATTGTACACATAGCCACACAAGTTTCAGAACCTTGAGGGTCTAATGTAGATGTTGTAGGAGGTGGGTGTCAAATTCAGTCTCACCGTGTGCTAGTAAGAATATTGAGCAACAAGAAATTTCAGGACTTGGCATGTCTACTAGATGGACCTAGGAAATCATTCATTGGTGTTATTTTTAGATAAAGTATATATCCCTATCCAATTATTAGCAATAGTTTTCATGTGTAACCAAATATTTTTTGTGCAAGAAGACAAACAATGATTGAACTAACAATTCCTTACTGACCTTATGTCAAGCCCTATGACCTATGCCTAAATCTCTAGGTATTTTAATTGATGAAGCAATATAATGCTATTATTGTTCTATGAAAAAAATATTGATATGGCTTCATATAAAAACTTGAAGGTGGTTCCATCTTGTTGATATAAGCACTTAATCAAGAGTTGTATTTTTTTCCTGGATGGGTGACAAGGGCTTATAGGTAAATAATTAGACATGTCATATATCACTATGTCCATATAATACTAGTTTATTCCCTTATTGTTATTGTTAGTATATCCCCCTCATTGTTATTTGTGTTCCCATGTAGTACGCATATTGTTATTATTGTGCCCCATAGAATCCCACTATTGTTATTTTTGTGCCCTTACATTGTTATTGTTATGTTGGCTAGGATTATATTGTGACCCTTTGGACTCCTGTATATATACATGAGGGTTTTTCATTTGTATCATCCAAGAATTGTTCATTTATGTAATGTAAAGGAGGTTTCCCCCTCGAAGAGGCTGATTTCTAAGTATTTATCTACCTTTTCTTCTATTTTGTGAGTTGGTTGCATAACATTTGGTATTAGAGCTTTGGATTCTAGGGTTTCACTGCTGCAAACATGTCATCTTGGAATTTTCACTATATTTTTTCTTATACTAAGGTTCAGAAGCTGAAAAAACCCATTTGAGCTGAACGCCTAAGGAAATTCAAGTAAAAATTTCAAATCTTGGTTCGCTAGATTTTTGGTGATATGATCTCAGGAAGTTATGGTTTTTGTAGACTCCAGAATTTCATCTCAAATAGGTGGTTGAGGGAAAATCATCATAAATTTTGTTTCAGACATCGGATTGGAATTTTGTAAAAAGTGACAAAAAAATGCATGGATTGTAGCTTCCTGTCTATCAATTTCAGATCCGAATGTCAAAACAGTGACACATGGCACAGTGTACAATTTTTCTCTGCAAAACCAACCCATAATTAGGTCATTGTGGGAGATTGGGCATAACTTTGTCTTGAAGAATCCAAATTAGGTCTGACCTATCGCATTGGAAAAAAGACTAAGAGGGATACTACAGGACTGAAGTTAAAATATTGGGCATCCGAAATCACATAGATAGATCAGGTTCAATATCGAGCTCCTCAAAATAAAAAGCAATGTGTGTTTTATTTTTAAAAAAATTGCATACTCTTTGTTTAAAAAATAAGTTTGAAGTGATTCCAAGGGCATATTAAATAATTGTTATCAATATTGGGTTCTATAATGCCTCCCAAAAACAATTCCATGCCCATTAATCCCTTAGAAATATCTACTATGACGCATGAAGAGGAAGACGTGCAACATGATATATCAAAATTACGAGACCAAGTGCACCAAATTTCTGCCTTGCAAAAAGTAACCAAAAATGAAATGGAAGCTAAGATGGATGGTTTGAAGAAAGGTGTGGAAGCTAAGATGGATTTCTTGAAGAATGGAATGGAAGATAATATGGATGGCATGGAAGCTAAGATCGATGGTATAGAAGGCAACATGGAAGATTTGAAGAAAGACATGGAAGGTTTGAAGGAAGGTTTGGCAAAATTGCTACAAGAAAAACTTCCTAATGGCGAAAAGGTAGTAGAGGAAACTCATGATGAGAAAAAAACAAATGTTAATCATGATTTCATAGACTCTAATGCTGGATTGAAGACCCACCATATTCCAAATATCGATATGAGTAATTTTGATGGCAAGAATCTCGTAACATGGATACTACAGATATAGAAATACTTTGATCTCCATAACGTGAAAAACATGCAAAATGTACGCATTGCGACTTTATATTTATAACCCAATACGTTTGTATGGTATCTATGGATTTTATCTCGTAAAAAAATTGTCACTTGGTCAAATTTTATGGAGGAAATGATAGCACATTATGAGGATACAAAGAGAAACATATTCTTTATCCAATTGATAAATCTCAAACAAAAGGGTTCAATGTGTTGGACTCACGATTGCCGTTAGACCAAAACCCGCAAGCGTTAGTCTCTGCTACAATCACCAGAGTTAGGATCCACGATTAGTCCATGTCACGAAACAAACAGGGAGCATTGAACCCAATGTTCAACAATCTCCCCCCCAACGCGAGCCGGATAAGTTTCAAACTCAAGAACTGTCGCTCTGATACCACTTGTTGGACTCATGATTTCCATTAGACCGAACCTGCATGTGTTAGTCTCTGCTACAATCGCCAAAGCTAGGATCCACGAGACGCAGTTAGTCCATGTCTCAAAACAAATGAGGAGCATTGAACCCAATGTCCAACACAATGGTGAAGCACATTAAGGACTTCCAAAAATTGAATATAAGGGTAAAGGATATTCCAAATGAGGACAAGATTGATGTCTTCATAGGGTCTTTAAAGGATAACATCCAACATGAGGTTCGCCTTTGGGAAATTTATTCATTGGAGAAGGAATTCATGTTGGCAAGAAAAATTGAAAGCAAAATTATGGCAACGAGGAAGCCTACCATTCACAACTATAAATATGGAAGTTTTGCTACTCCTACACTTCCACAACCTGCACTATTTGTGTTAGAAAATAAAATAAAGAGAAAAAATGATTTTCTATAGTTGTGTTAGAAAATACACTAAAGGTCATAAGTGTGTTGAGAATAAATTATTTTACATATATTTTGAACAGGAGGAAGAAAATGAACAAGAAACTTAAAAATAAGAGAATATACACTAGATACCAACCCTAGAGGAAGAAGAAATGAATCCGGCCATATCCTGTAATGAATTGGCAGGAATTACCACTCCTCAAACTCTCAATATAGAAGGACATATCAAGAAGAAAAATTTAATAGTGATGATTGATTTGGGTGGTACCCATAATTTTATTCATTGTAAGGTAGCCAAGGAATTGAATTGCTTCCTATACCCAGCACCAGAGTGTTAAGTGATGGGTGCAAATGGAGGAACTATAAATTTCTCTAGAAAGTGCCATAATATCAATCTAACCATGGGAGAAAATGTATTGAATATTCCAATTCTCTCCATTTCAATGGGTAGTATTGATGTTGTACTAAGAGTACAATGGTTACAATCTTTGGGGATGATGGCTTTTAATTTTCAAAAACTTTTCTTGAATTTTTTTTCAAAGGGAAAGGAAGTTGAATTACGGGGTATCACAAGGAAGTACAAAAATATAATCAACTCTAATATCATGACAAAGCTTATGAATAAATAACAATGAGGCATAATTTCACAAGTATGCTCACTAGAGGCTCAAACACCAAAGTCATATATTTCTCCAGATCTCCAAAAAGTATTGGACAATCATTCCAAGGTTTTTGAGACTCCCAAATTACTCCCATATATTCGTGATCATGATCATGCTATTAATTTGATTCCAGGAAGTGTTCCTCCAAACATCAGGCCTTACAATTATCCTTATGCTCAAAAGAGTGAGATTGAACATATGGTTGAAGAAATGCTAGAGGTTGGTATAATTCAACCTACTCAAAGTTCTTTCTCTACTCCAGTAGTATTGGTGCACAAGAAGTATGGATCATGGCGTATGTGTACGGATTATAGGGAGCTCAACAAGCTCACTATTAAAAATAAATTTCCCATCCCTATCATTGATGAATTATTGGATGAATTACATGGAGGAATTTACTTCACCAAGCTGTATCTTTGTTCTCGATATCATTAAATTAGAATGAAGACTGAAGACATTTCAAAAACAACATTTATAAATCATGAGGGAAATTATGAATTTTTGGTCATACCTTTTGGCCTTACTAATGCACTTTCCACATTTCAAGGTTTGATGAATTCCATTTTCAAACCCTTAGAAAATTTGTGTTAGTATTTTGTGATGATATAATAATCTACAACAAGTCTTGGAAGAATCATGTTCAACATGTTGACATGGTGCTCAAACTATTGGAGGAGAAACAATTATATGCAAAAACCTCTGAATGTTTCTTTAGAGTAATGGAGGTGTAATATTTGGTTCATATTGTATATCATGAGGGTGTAAAGGTAGACCCTAAAAAATTTAAATCCATTGAGGAATGGAAAATCCCCATGACCATAAAGCATCTTCGAGGATTTCTGGGGTTAACATGGTATTATCACAAGTTTGTTAAGAATTATGGGAGAATATCGAGACCTATAACATCATTACTGAAGAAAGATGCATTTTCTTGGACTACAGAAGAAAGTAAGGCCTTTCAACATCTTAAAGAGGCAATGTTCAAAGCACCGGTCTTAGCTATGCAAGACTTTACAAAAACTTTTATTGTGGAATGTTATGCCACAGGAAATGGAATTAGTGTGGTTTTAATGCAAGAAGGAAGACCCATTGCTTTTGAAAGTCGTCCAATCAAAGGAAAGTATTTAAAGAAACCTATTTATGAGAAGGAAATGTTGGCTACTACATGCACTAAAGTAATGGCGACCTTACCTATTGGGAAGACACTCCAAGGTAAAAACATATCATGATAGTCTTAAATGCTTTTTGGAACAAATATTATCTTCATAAGAGCAACAAAAATGGGCCACAAAGATTTTGGATTATGAATTTGAAATTATCTACAAAAAGGGAAGACAAATGTTGTTGCATATGCACTCTCAAGAAAGGATGAGGATGTGGAAGCATTACCTTATGCCATTTCTATTATCCAACCTAAGTGGACAATCGAAGAAAGGGATGAATGGAAGAACGATGAAGAGGTGTGGACACTCATTCAAAATTTGCAGCAATATCCTAGTACATCTAAAACATCTAGTTGGAAAATGATTCATTATGGTACAAAGATGCTTATATTTTTGTAATAATTCCCAACTAAAACAAAAGATTATTTTGGAATTTCACACCTCTCCCTTAGAATGGCAGTCGGGCTTTTTAAAAGCTTACCACAAGGTTAAGAAGGATTTTTTGGGATGGTCTTAAATCTAATATTCAAAATTTTGTGGCAGAATGTTTGGTTTGCCAACAAAATAAAGCTGAGACAATTAAAATCCCAAGTCTATTACAACATTTATCCATTCCAATTCAATTTTGGGACGAGGTTTCATTGTGTTTTATCACAGGTTACACAAGTATGAAGGAAAGACTGTCATCATGGTGGTAGTTGACAAACTTACTAAGTATGCACACTTTTGTGCATTATCTGATCCATTTAAATCCAATACATTTTCTACTACATTTATGGAAACAATTCAAAAGCTACATGGAAACCTAAATATCATTGCAAGTGACAGAGCTCCCATTTTTACAGGAATTTTTAGGACAAAATTAATTTCTTGTTTGGGTACCCAATTAGCTCATAGCTCATCATATCATCCTCAATATAATGGTCAAACTGAGATAGTGAACAAGTTTTTGGAAGACTATCTTCGTTTCTTTTTATCTGATATAAAAACACAATGGGTCAATTGGTTACCTATGGCTCAATGGTGGTATAACAATTCCTTCCATACTGCAGCAAAAATGACCCCATTTATGGAACTTTATGTATATCATCCACCATCCATCACATCATATTTAAGAGAAAATTATAAGGTTCAAGAAGTGGAAGATCACATCGAGCATCCACAACAAGTTCTCCAACTCTTAAAGGATAACCTCACTTTGTCAGGGAATCAAATGAAACAACAGGAAAATCAACATCACAGTGAAAGAAGTTTTGATGTAGGCAACTGGGTATTTTTCAGCTACAACCATAAGAGAAAATGTCCCTCAAGAAAGCTAATAAGGATAATAAATTATCACCAAAGTATTATGGTCCTTACAAGGTGTTGCAAAAGATTGGTACTACGGCATACAAATTGGAGCTTCCTACATCTTCTCGAGTGCACCCATTTTTCCATGTTTCATGTTTAAAGAGGGTTATAGGTGTCAAGCTCCCAATTAATACAATATTTCCAGAACTTGACAAAGAAGGAAAAATCATATTAGAACCTGAAGCAGTCACAGAAACAAGAACTCGACAACTACGAAATAGATCAATTTCAGAGTATCTCATCAAGTGGAAGAACTTACCCGTTGAAGATTCGACATGGGAGGATGATAATTTTATACAATAGCATCCAGAACTACTCAAGCGTTGAGAACACTTTTTTGAAGATGAGGGGAATGCTAGGTCCCTATAATACTATTTTATCCCCTTATTGTTATTTTTAGTATATCCCTTTATCGTTATTTTTGTGCCCATGTAGTCCCCATATTGTTATTATTGTGCCCCATAGAAGCCCACTATTTTTATTGTTGTGCCCTTACATTGTTATTGTTATGTCGGCTAGGATTATATTGTGACCTATTGGACTCCTATATATATAAAGGAGTTTTTTTTCATTTGTATCATCCAATAATTGTTCATTTATGTAATTTAAAGGAGGCTTCCCCCTCGAAGAGGCTGATTTATAAGTCATGATTTATATTTTCTTCTATTTTGTGAGTTGGTTGCATAACATACATGAAATTCCAATGATAATATTGGATTGTAAATGTATGTTGTAAATTTTATTAGATTCGAATCATAAATCAACAAATTATGAATAAACACAACTTTGAGTATATGATAACAGGGATCAAGTTTTAAGTATTCCCTAGCGCATCCTTTACTACAATGCAAAATTTTTGGCTAAGATGAAAAATTCAAGGATGGAATTGAAGAGAAAAAATTTTATTGTATATCAATTATGGATGAATAAATTGTAGCTGAATATGATTATGAGTGACACATATGATGATGGAGATAAAAAATCAGGAATGCCCTGACATGTACATGTATAAGCATTACTACTCTACAGTTTTGTGCCCTTTATAAGGACTGAATAAATATTAATGTTTTTTGGTTACTTATTCAAACCACATAAATATGTTTTGAGCATGTGCTGAATGATATTAATTATGGTATACTGCAATAACATGCCATATGTTGTGTCTTATCATTCCATTACCTGAACTCATATAGATACATCATGTACCTGTATCAAGAGTGTAGTTACTTTTCTGGGAGCTTGCATTGGATATCATATCCATAACAGTGCCCAACAAGATGGCCTCTAAAGTTCATATAGGGTGATGGCCTAATACATGTGTTACACAAAATTTTGTCACCGTCCCTGTATTCCCTATTCCAAATACTAGAGGACCATCATAGTGACTCTTGTGTACTGTCACACATCATAATGAATGTCATTGCATCCTTTAACATGCCAGGAACAAAATCCATGTGGACCATTCCTAAAGTAGACCCTTAAAAACATGAAATTTTGGGTTGGCGTTGTGGTGTAGTTATGTCCTCGCGCTGATGGCCAGATTTGCAATAGGCCTCGCGCTGTGGTCGCACTGTCTCTAAAGATCCTCCAGGCCAAGCTACTTTTGGAAGGTTTTTTAATATGGAAACGAAGCTTCTAAGATGTAACAGCTTTGTGAGCGGAATCATGGATGTTTTTTCGATTGGATGTGGTCGAGTTTCTCCCTTTTAGCCCTCCAGTTCCTAAAAAAATGCAACTTCCCAAAGGGATAGACCTTTCCTCCACCATAAGTGGATCCCAAAGCTCTTCTTCCACTCCTATAAATTTCTCTCCATCCCATTGATTTTGCTAGCTAGAATAGACCAAGTGCTGGTGTGCAGAAGATAGCAGAGAATAGTCCATAGTTGTGAGAGAGATTTTGAGCCTTTCGCCTCTTTGAGCTGATCAACGAATGAATGCTTCGAGACGTGCTCGACTGAACCCGTCAAAGGAGGTCTATAACATCAATGTGTAGGTCGTAAACTCCCTTTTATATATTAATATGACATGACTGATTTCTAGTTCCATCTTTGTCTATGTCAGTGTTCAAAGTTTTTGACTCTCATTAACTAGTTAAATAGTCGTAAATTAATATGTATGCTCATGTGCCTTTAGTGTTTGCTTGATATTTGTGCAAGTGTGTAAATATTACTACCAACGAAGCACGGGGCTTGAAGAACAAATATCGAGTGATCACTGCAACGTACTACATCAAGAGCATTGGATTGAGGTAGGACATCTATTCCAATCCGCATTTCGTTTATGAACTAGGAATTTAGAAACCAACATGTTCCCTTGTTGCTAAACCCACCCTAGGGCTAGAGGGATCACCTCTGTCCACAAAGGGGATTTTCTTGCAAAAAAAGTTGGCGAATTTGTTGGGGCTTAGGTCAATGCATGTTGTCTCTTATTGTTCATTTTTATTTTTTGATTATCTGTCCAACTTTGGCCAAATTGACATTTTTCTGTTGTTTTTGGCTTGTTTGACTGCTTCTAGCCATTTAGACTTTTTCTAGGGTAATAAGCCTGGCTTTGCTCAGCAAGCCCTTTGTTTTTTACTTTATTTCCTTACTCGGTGCTACTAATTGTCTGACAGTCACACCCATCAGCGCAATTTGTCTTCAATACAGGCGCGATTTTTCCTGCTCGATGCCAAATACAGCTGAACAGTTAACTGATTCTAGTAAGATTGAATTTTTTTCCTTTTTCACTGAGTTTCTAATGTGTCTTATCCTTTTGGTTGGTTTTTCTGCTTAGATTTATCCATCTAGCTCTTGTTTACTAACTTGGCTATCTCATTCATTCCAGTTTTGTTATCTCTCATTCGAAACGTGTGGGTTATCCATCCTAGGGTTTATGGGTGTTTCGAACCATTCACTTGGTCACATCTTCATTGGGTGTCTGATATGTTTATGAGTCAGCGTGGTCATTAATTTTCAGCCTTTTATGTGGTTTCTTGGCCTTTTCATTTGATTGTACGTGAAGTAGGGTTTTCAAGCTTGCATCTCGTGTCAGTTTGATTCTCCCTCTATCTCCCCGAGCATAGATCACATTGCTCGTTGAGTCGACTTAAAAGCCCTTTATTTTGCATAAGGAAATGCATTCCTAGATTTGAGTGTGTGTTTACGTTTTCTTGGAGTTGATCTCATCATGTTTTGACAATATCGTTCAAAGCTACTCGAAGCTAGTATATGTTTTTTAGTGTATCATTGCATTGTTGCTTGTCACTTTTACAAAATAGAAAAAAAATTGTATTCTTCATTCTCATTTGGAAAGTGAAAGACAAAAGGAAAATTTTCATTTTATGCTCTAGCTATGTTAGTAGAATAGAGGATAGTGGCATTCTTGCATTTTCTTGACTACTAATTTATTTTGAACCTCTTTCCTTCACTTTGTTAGCTTTTCATCAAAATGAAACGGTATTATTTCTCTCATATAGTTGCACATTAGAGATTTGAGGTAACATTCAGTAGGGCCTTGAAAATGAAACTTAATTTCAAGATAAACCATAAAATTGACTCAATCAACCTAAGGACGCATTGAAACTTAACGCTCACACTTAGAGGCTTAGGCTAGTGACGTGTTCCGACGTTATTAAACCTAGTAGCTATCGCTCGCAATATTTCA
Source organism: Pinus albicaulis (assembly GCA_034641835.2). Classification (NCBI taxonomy): domain Eukaryota; kingdom Viridiplantae; phylum Streptophyta; class Pinopsida; order Pinales; family Pinaceae; genus Pinus; species Pinus albicaulis. The sequence continues at coordinate 13,722,335 of CM076581.1, read as the reverse complement.
TTAGACAGCGCTAGTACGGACTTCTGCTCCTCATACCGTCGCGTACATAAAGGGAGACCCTTTTAGGTTGTAATCCTTTATCCATAGTAAGCCGAGTCTACCGCCCTGTAACTTTGATACACCAAACACAACATTCGGGGAGACTGCCTGCATGTACGTTAAGTCCTTGGTAAATTCATTTTCCAAGGTGTATATTGCAGTTCTTGGGAGCTTGGTACACCCTTTTCCTAGAGTTCCTGAGTAGTCATTTTGATCTTTCCATGACTCTTTAAATTTGAAAATATCATCAAGCACTTGTCCTCTTGAGCTCGTTCAAACCAAAAGTGACTAGAGTCACCTTTTGTCCTTTTCTCGACTCTCAAAACATGAAAAGGCAGAGTCTTGTTTCAATGTTATAAAATTAACTGCCCATGGTAACATTTTACCCTTGTTCATCTTAGATTGAGGTCAGTGGCAATGCTTCCTGAGTCCATCAACCTCGGGGTCCCCTCGAATGGGAATCCTGGTTCATTTCCCTCTTTTGGAAATGTTGGTTCCCCATGTATGGCAACGTTTTCCCTCCCGGGATTAACCATTGGTCTGCCAGTTTGGTTATTTTCAACCCATATGGTGTCGAATATACCAAATATCTCTCAACCAATTTCTCCTCTGCCTAAACCATGTCAACCCCATGGTGATCTTAAGGTTTCCCCTCACCTTCTTCGCCTATTTCTTCACCCCATTCTGCCTCTTCGCCTACTGAAAGTCTGGATTCTAGTAACTAGGTGGCTAAGAAGAAGAAGAAGAGGTCGAAGAAGAAGAATGAAATTAAGATAGGGGGGGAATAAACAACTATTTCTACCCATGTAGCTAATATCGAGAAACCTCCCACTCCGTCTCGCAGAGTCAAATTCCCTTGCAATTTATTTGAGGGTGACCACCTTCTTCGTGATTTCCCTGGTATTCCCAAGGTGCTAGAAGTGTGGACCATTGGCCCAATTCATCCTTAATCATCAACCTATAGGCATCATGCTGATGATGAGACTTCAACTAAAGATAATGAGACTCATAAGAAACAAGGTAAGATCAAATTTCCCTGTAGGTTGTGTGAAGGGAACCATCCCATTCACCTTTTTCCTTATATGGACAAAACTTCTAAAGTATTGGGTACCCTTTCAACTTATGTGTCCTATCTTCCCCTTGGTTACCGAATTTTTCTTCGAGTCCTTCGATATTTGATCAAGTCATTGATCGGGATTCATATCTAGTCAATTCCACTCTCTCTAAAAGTTAGTATCCCGAGTCCATTTCCGACCAATCATTGGTTGAGAAAAAGGTTGACCTAATTCCATCTACAATTCATTAGGTATTTTTCGTCGAGATTGGGTCTCATCCCAGTCAGGTTCTTTTTGGGGCGATCCTCCTGCTTCCATGATCTAGGTGGGTGATCCTCCGACTCCCGTTGCCACTGTCCCAGAAAGTGATCCTCCTTCTCTCATTCCCAGAGTTCAAAAGGATGGTCTTTCTGCTCCCATAACGTAGATGGATCATCCTCTTATTCCTATGGCACCCCCTCCATGTATTTTGGTCACTTCCTTTGATTGGAGTAGATTCACGGGATATTGTCTTCCTTCTTATGTGCCCTTTGAGATCACTGTATAGGCCTGCGATATGGCCGTATTGGGAAAATTTATAGATGAAGGTGCCTCGGTTAGTAATATGTCCTCTACTACATGGAAAGCTTTGGGTTTTGTGCAGCTTGTGCCAGTTACTCAGAGTCTGTTGGATTTCAGCAAAGGAACCAGCCAACCATTAGGGATCCTTTTGAAGCTACCTATTACTTTGGGAGGAAATATTTTCTATATTGACGTGATGGTTGTCCAAAGCCCCTTTAATTTTAACTTACTCCTAGGGCGCAACTATGCTTATGCCATGGGAGCGCTTGTCTCATCCCTCTTTCGTGTGATTTGTTTTCCACACAAAGGTTGAATCGTGACCATCGATCAGCTTTCATTCTTTGGTCATGATGTGACATCTGGCCTACCGTCGTCCATTCTTGGTCCTTACCTACCGGTGATATCTTCCTCACCACAGGTTAATTATGTGGCCACTTGTTCATTGGCCTGATCCAGTGATAGTACTGTGTCATATCGTCTACTGGGAGCATTCGATCGTGATTTCCGAGATCTTGTTCTCCCATCAGATGAGAACCTCTTGGAAGCCATGACTTTTTATATGTCTTGATCAAGTCATCAAAGCATAGTTCCTTTTCTTGTGTCAAGCTCCTTAAAAATGAAACAAGCTCTTCTGAGGATAGTTATTTTAATGTGTCAATCTCGTTAAAAAATGAAACAAGTTTCCGTGCAATTCGAGCTTTTGATTAGATCTCGTAAAATCCTATTCGAGTCTTTCTCTTGATCTTGTAATTGAACCTTCAATCCATCCATCTGTTAGTAACTAACAAGTTCTCTCAGGCGAATGCACTGAAGCTTGGCGGGCATGTACCTCGAATTGAGTCACCGTGTTGGGGTCAGGTTAATTCAAACCCATGTGGAAATCCTCCGGATGACCCCTGAAATTGGTACCAGTACATAGCCTCCTAGAATACATGTTGTCAACTCCCCAAATTCACAGTAAAAACCGGTGAAAGTGCTCACAAGAAAGTGAAAAGAAACAGGTCCTAAAACTGGCAACGATGAGGAAATGAGTTGAATTTTATTACTTTTTCGGACTCGGTAAAAACATGAAAAATTTACCCCCTGGAGTCATCTTTCAGCTCTTTTCTGACTCTAAAAATATGAAAATATTTTCGAGCTCTTGTCATTTTGAAATCGTTAAAGGCTGTGAAATGTCATCTTCATAATATATGTTTACCCCTTTTTCGGGCTAGGACACATGGCTAAGAGGTTCTCTCAGATATTTTTTTCTACCTTTTCGGATCTGGGAGACTACCTACGAAAAGGGACCTTCTGGAGTTTTCTTTTCCGCTTATTTTCAAACTCTCTAAACATGAAAAGACACCGAGTTTTCCCTTTGTTAGACTCATTAAATATAAATGACATTGGAGCCGTCACCATGACATTATCGAGTTCCTCCTTCCTAGGGCTTGTAAAATGTACTAGGATGGATTTGTCCAAAGGAAAAACTTACATGACAAGCATATGCTATCTCCTTCAAGCTTATTTCCAAAAATAATTGGGGTACTCGCCAAAAATGGTGGTGGAAAAGAGAACTAGTTGTCAGTCGCGTAGAAAGTATGTCGCTCTTGAACATGACACTTGTTTGCAGTTCATTTCGAGTTGGGGCCATACCACATTCGTCATTTTTCCTCCATGGGTTTGGGTTATCCGTTTTGACCTCTCATCTTCTCTTTGCCTCGTCACCATGACCTCAAATCCCTTGATGTCAAATACTGCCAGATTCCGGAGTCGTGTCGCCAATATGTTCAAGAGAGGTCCCTTCTGTGGTTTTCAACCCCTGACCCTTCTTTCAATCTTGATTCACCATCATCTTATTCCTTTGTCTTGTGTCGATGATGTGGGAAACATTATGGCCCTCCTTCAACCAGTCACTTCCTGTCGACTTCAGTTCATTATCCAGGAATTTGATCCAAAGACTCCCTTCTGGTACCTTAGAGCTTGCATGCCTCAATGGAAAGTTCTTCGCATTTGACGACAGGTTCTCATCATTGACCTTCGATCAGATGATTTTGCGGATGTGGCAAGTTCTTTGCATTGTTCAAATTTCGTGAATTGTACTAGCAGTACCTTGAGAACCATTTTCATTATGGGTGGTTTCTCTCACGCATGTTAAAGGCTTCCATCATCGACTGGTAATCAGGTGACTTTGTTGCATGTTCGACTTCAGCTCATTCATTCACATGCCTGAATTTTTACTTGCGCCTATACCTTTTATTCATGTATCAGAGATATTAGTCGTACTTGATCTTGCAGGTCCTCCGACGACGTCATTTTGGTTTAGGCATGGTCTCATAAAACATTTCACCCCTCCCTCTCTCTCGGACTTAATCCTTTAGGGGGCATTTGTTACACAACATTTGTCACCGTCCCTGTATTCCCTATTCTAAATACTGGAGGACCATCATAGGTACCCCTGTGTATTGTCACACATCATAATGAATGTCATTGCATCCCTTAACATGCCAGGAACAAAATCTCTGTGGACCATTCTTGAATTAGTCCCTTAAAAACATGAAATTTTGGGTTGGCGTTGTGGTGTAGTTATTTCCTCGTGTCAATGGCCAGATTTGCACTAGGCCTCGCGTCATGGTCGCTCTGTCTCTGAAGAGCCCCCGTACCAAGCTACTTTTGGAATGTTTTTTAATATGGAAATGAAGCTTCTAAGATCTAACAGCTTCGTGAGAGGAATCATGGATGCTTGTTTGACTGGATGTGGTCGAGTTTCTCCCTTTAGCCCTCTAGTTCCTACAAAAATGCAACTTCCTCCACCATAAGTGGATCCCAAATTTCTTCCTCCACTCCTATAAATTACTCTCCATACCATTAATTCTGCTAGCTAGAATAGACCAAGAGCTGGTGTGCAATTAGCAGAGAATAGTCCACAGTTGTTAGATAGAGTTTTAGCCTTTCACCTCTTTGAGCCAATCGACGAATGAATGCTTGGAGACATGCCCAACTGAACCCATCAAAGGAGTGTTGGAATCATGATTGCCATTAGACCAAAACCCACAGGCGTTAGTCTCCACTACAATCACCAGGGTTAGGATCCACAAGATGCAGTTAGTCCATGTTGCGAAACACATGGGGAGCGTTGAACCCAATGTCCAACAATCCCCCCCCAACGTGAGCTGGGTGAGTTTCGAACTCGATAACTATCACTTTGATACCACTTGTTGGAATCACGATTTCCGTTAGATCGAAACTCGCAGGCGTTAGTCTTCACTACAATCACCAAAGTTAGGATCCACAAGAGGCGGTTATTCCATGTCGTGAAACACACAGGGAGCGTTGAACCAAATGTCCAACAAGGAGGTCTACATCGTCAAGGCGCAGGTTGTAAAATCCCTTTTATACATTAATATGACATGACTGATTTCTAGTTCCATCTTTGTCTATGTTAATATTCAAATTTTTTGACTCTCCTTGACTAGTTAGATAGTCGTAAATGAATATTTATGCTCGTAAGCTTTTAGTGTTTGCTTGATATTTGTGCAGGTGTGTAAATATTGCTACCAACGGAGCACAAGGATTGAAGATCAAATATCAAGGGATCACTACAACCTACTACGTCAAGAGCATTGGATTGAGGTAGGACATCTATTCCAATCTGCATTTCATTTATGAACTAGGAATTTAGAAACTAGCATGTTCCCTTTTTGCTAGACCCACCCTATGGCTAAAGCGACCGCCTCTGTCTGCAGAGGGGATTTTCTTGCACAGCAACGTGTAAAAACAAAATTTTAGTAAACTAACTATGATCAACCTTCATATGAATTACAATTCATATTAACTACTCTTTTTCAAGGTCACGATGAAGAAATGGAAATATTAGTCCCTTATGAAAATCTGACTAGCATTAACTAGTGGTTGTCAATCCAGATAAGGGATCAATCACCTATAGTAAATATTTAACTATAGACCCTCCAATATAGGAGACCTCACCATTAACAGGTTTAACATTGAGGTAGAAGGGTCAGATAGGAATTCCCAAGTGGGCCACCCTATCAAGTTCAAATTGGTTACATGCATAATGTTAGTACTTATACTACGAGTCTTTCCATAAGCGTGACTTTCACCCGTGAAGACTAGCCTTATGTTCAATTTATGAAATCTCATTGTAGACAGGTCACTACACTTATCTTGGTGGCCAACACGACTACACCATTCACCCTAATGATGGTGGAAAACACATAATCCATCCACTGTCACCTTGGTCTCCTTGTCCAAATTTTAGACTACAACCATCCTAGTCTAGAGGGAGTATCCCCAAGGTCTATCTAGCTAAATGTTTTAGATATGGGAGTAGTTTTCAACTTGTATTGCTTACGAATGTGATTTATCAAACAACCATTTTTACATAAGAGTGAAATAAACTATGAAATGTTGTATGATTAAAAAATGTAACACAAGTTTCCCCATTGAAATGTGGATTATCGTTAACAAAAGAAAAACAGAATAAGGGGGTAGGTTACACTTACCCTTGAGTCAGAGACCAACTGTAGCAAGTAGGATGATTCAATTCTTTGAAAAAATAAATATATATGAAGAGGAGGTCACAAGAGCTTTTTCTATAACATTGGATCATGGCGTTGAAGCGGAAATAGGAGATATCAAGCTTAAGATTTCTAAGTCATTCATAGCAGAGGTAACATGACTACCAAAATTTGGAGAAATTTGGTTCAAAAGTCAGAGGCCCAAGGATGAATATTGGAGGAATTTCTTGCATAACTCGTACATGGCAACCTCAACGTTTAAAAAAGGAATACCAATCACTACATTGAAGATCAAATGGAAAAATCTATTGTTAGTCCTCCAAAATTTTCTAACTTGTGAAGGCAGGTTTGGTACTATAATATTTTACCATGCTAGGCTGCTTATGCACTTTCTTGAGGGAAGATAAATTAATTTAACTTACTATTTAATGTGGATTCTAAATAAAATGGCCTTTAATATTCATAGAGATTATCACAACATTAATAGATATTTATATCACCATGGTTTTATAAAGATTCTTGTTGAAGTCCACTTTATTTCTACTAGTAATAACTAACAAGATTTTTTAGTTAGAAATCATTTTGTAGAACTTTTAGAAGAGGATGAATTACCAAAGACTAATAAAAGCTGGAGAAGGACATCTAGAAATCCTAAACCTGAGAATATCATAGAATAAAAATATGGTTTGACTGACAATGTAGTAGAACAAATGGAAGTGTTACCAAAAGAAACAGATGATTGTGTTCCCCTCAGGAAGTATCTTGAAAAAGTGAAACAAAAAAATAAGAAGAAAGAGGTTAGAAGAAAGAAAGCTAGATGGAATTAACAAGAACCAGAGGCCACAAGGAAAACAAAATAAGTTGAAGAAGATTAAGCAAAAATACAAAGGAAGTGAAACAAAAGGACTACACAAGAAGTGCAAGAGACAGAGCAAAATTTTAGAAGAAGAAAATGACTTTCCAAGCATTCAAATGATCTAGCGTGCCAAAACTCTCCAAAAAATGTTAATATTGAAGGGGAAGATGATTTTTACATAGGAACAAAGGCAAAATTTTCATTCCATCAGAGTCCAATGAGAAAAACTCTCGAAATTGACCCAACCTGACAAGAAGTTTATGAATATTTAGAGACTTTGGAGAAAAGAGTGAAAAAGAAGGTAAATTCCCCTGAAGAAACTCAATTTCATGAATAATTTTTATATGATGATGATCCTATAGTTGATTGAAAGACTCATACAACTACTTCTCAATTAAAAGAAGAAACTATTCACACTCTCAAGAAATATATTTCTCAATTAGAGGTATTAAAATATTAGAGAAGAAAATGAAATGGTCAAAGCATAAAATGAAATTTTGCAAGCACAAAATGAAAATATGTTGTTAATAATGTGTCTCTAGTATAAGAAAAAAAAATCTTAAAGTAAACAAAAAGGTGCTCAGAAATAACCTCAAAATGCTGCAAGCAAAACTTCTCATGAGAAAACCCATATGGTCTATTAATATGAAAAACAATGGTATGCCAAGAAATATGGATATGTTGATGCAAACCTCAGAATCAACACAATAGCAAGGATATTTATTCAATTTTGAGTTTTTTGCATGAGGACATGGAACATCGTCAACATGGGGGAATGTTAGATCCTCAAATTGTCCTTAATTTTGACATCATTTTCCCCTTCTTTTCATCCATCATATACTTGTTTTGATATATTTACAGTTCATAATGTCATTTGGGTCATATTCAAACATTTTATATATATATATATATATATATATCAAATAATTGTAACCCATGATTTATATTTTCTTTGTGAAAGTTGACTAAAATATCTATTGGCTGTCGAATTGTAACATTTCCATAGCTAACTAAATTTTCCATGGCTCAATCCATGGTTAGACATGATGTAGAGACTTAAAAGGTGAACAAAATTGAGCAGATTCCATTGTCAGAGACATTGACATCCACCTATAGAGTTTACTCAGAAGGTCATCTGGATCGAGAATCTACTTTGTCAAAACTCGGGTCAACATTGTTTTGTTTACGTGCAAGGGTTTCAGGAAGCGATTTTCGACATCAAGTGAGCATGGTAAAACTTGATAATGAGAGAGGGAGCATCATGATATTTGATGGATGATGTGTAGATGAAGAGGATCTACATGATTTTCTACGACATAGAAAATCATGAAAGATCCATTTTCTAATTAAATTTGAAAATTGTGTTGTCGATTTATCAACTTTCCTTTCGACATTTCCTTCTTTAATTTTTTAGGAATAGATATAATATAAATATATCTTTGATTTGAAATATATAAGGAGATGATAAAGAGGTTTTGAAGCACTTTAAATTTTGTATTTCAAGAATTTTTTTATCGATGCAATTTCCTTGTTCCAGACTATGCGCATGTGTTATTAATTGATTTGATTTGAGTTCACCTCGCTTTACACTCAATAGGAGGCCCTCGTGGAGAGTTGTAAGATAGTTTAGCTATTTTGTTTCTATGTTAACTGATTTTCAATTCGCAACAAGTTCAATTCTTTTGTTCCATGCTCTTAGTTTCTACTTATTTTTTGTTCGTTCACTCACTGATTTCATTGTTATAGCCTTGAGCGCTCTCTAGAAAATTAAAACAACACAAGAGTATTTCTTTTATTGGTTCATTTAATTGGATTTCTTCACTTAGTCTCATATTTAGATTATCAAATTAATTTTAATCATGATTGTAGGCATTATTAATCTATTAAGGCTTGTATTTTCATTCTGCCATTTGATTTATCATTACAGTAGAAGTTTGATTTAATTCTGCCTTTTTGATTCAAAGTATTAGAATATAATTGAATTTGATTTTTCAATTAGTATAAGGGTTTCAACTCAATTCAATAGAGTAATTTCAATTCTCAATTATATATTATATTTCAATTATTCTCAATAGTATAGTCTTTCAATTCAAGTCAATAGTATAAAAATTTCCTTCCCGTCATTTCCAATTCATGCTTTTAGAATAATTTACTTTGATTCCACAATCCTTATAAAAAGAACATGTGTGTAATTTTGATGAAGAATTAATCTTGATTTAACTCCATGATAAAAAAAATATAACTCCTAACATATATAGTGCACATACACTTCACAAGTACACGAACCTTGGTTTGACAATTTAATGACGTAATTTAACTATCAATTAAATTACCCAACAAAGGGACAAATTATGTGATAGAAAATGAATGTGTTGTAGTGTTTTTTCATTGGAGAAGATGCTTTGAGGAATGATACTGGTCATGGATGTGTGTGGCACAAAAAGCATTGCGGAAGGGAGGACCAAGGGACTGTAGATATCAACGAAGGACTCCCTAGTGTTGTGTAGACTTGCATGGTATTTTTGTGAATGTGAGCCTGGTAAAATATGGAAAGTCCAATCATTGAGTTTTCTTGTGTGTGTTTGAAGGAGAATGGCCTTCACTCTTGATGTTAAAATATAGTCTGAATCTAAGTGTGTGAAATGCCCTTGATTTAAGTTCACCTCAAGGAATCAATATTTGGCACAAGGTGGCTATCTGTGAGAAAAATTACATCACAACTGAGCTTATGGTGGGGTGGAATGTGACTCACCCTACTTTAGTTTTCAGTATTTTTCTGGATTCAATAGATATATACATTTATTTATGTGTTAATGATATTTTTGGCATATATGGCTTAGTGACATGCATGATAATTTGTTTTTATTATACTATTTTGCTATAACTTTTTATATGTATTAAATTTTACAATAGCTCTGGTTGAGGAAGACATGCTTCCTAAATTCTTCTTTAAATGGGTCATGTTGGAATTTCTACTATAAATTTTATTTTGGGAGGTTCTAGAAGTTGAAACTTGGACCATAGTGACAGGAAATCCTATTCATCCTTTGGTCCAATTTTCATATCTTAGGTAGTGAAATTTTATGAAATATGATTAGAGGAAGTTGGGATTCCTAAATTCATAGTTAAATAGATCATGTTGGCATTTGTGCTATAAAAATTCTTCTGAGAGTTTCTAGAAGCTAAAACTTCGACGAGGGTTAATCCAGCTAATCCTCTGGTACAAGTTTTAGATCTTGGGTCATGATATTTTAGGAGATATGATCAAAGGAAGTCGAGCTTCCTTCATGCTCCTAAAATCATGCATCAAACATGTCATGTTCGAAATTTGATATAACATTTCATCAGGAAGGTTTCAAAGGTTTAAATTGGACCATAGTGAGGAGAACTGCCATCAATCATTTGGTTCAGTTTTTAAATTTTAGAATGCTATAATTTACGAAATATGCCCTGAGGAACTTTCTACATTAGTTTCCATACAAATTGTTTGAAGAAATGCCTAAATGGTTTAATGATTCATTGCATACAATTTTTTTGATGAAATTCCTCATTGAAAATGATGTTTGTGGATGGATATAACACTGTTGTATGTTAGCATAGTTGTATGATAGTACCAATGTAGTTGATCTATGCCTATTTTCATGCAAAGAATTTGAAGAAATGTGTTAAAGGTGTTTTATTTCATATAAATTATTTGATAAAATACCACAAAGGCATAATCAAAATTTGCATGAATGAGTGGTATATTTTAGTTAGTATGTTACAATTGGAATTGTAACAATTTTTCTTATTTTCATACAAAATATTTGACAAAACTTTACAATAAAAAGGATACTTAATTGGTTGTGTACAAAGTATTTGAAGAAATATTGTCATGTAAAGTATTTGAAAAAACATATGAGAGATGAAAATCAATATTTTTGAAATGTCTTTAGTCTTCATTCTAATTTGATGATATCCTGAACGAAGATCTAGCTTGGTGAAGTAAATTTCTCCATATAATTCATCCAAGAACTCATCAATGACATTAATGGGAAATTTATCTTTAATAGTGAGCTTGTTGAGCTCTTTTTGAAGCCTCGGAATTCCATTGCAACAACATGGGGGAAACCACCCGGTCCGGACCTTAGAACAAGTAATTTTCCGTTTGGTGTAATGGCTCCGACTGGGGATAAATGGACCAGCTTCCCAATAAGGATAATGAGGGTGTGTTTGTTTATAACATTCAAATGGAAAAATGATTTAATCTATGATATGCAATGACTAAATATATATTTTATTATATACCTAGGAGTATTCATTCTTTAATGTGATCTAGAAGAATATCTTTCAACAATTGGCAATGAAGATTATTCAATAGTTGAAAGAGATGAAAATTATGTAAAAATAATTATTTTGACAAAATAGTATAATCAAAACAATTATGAGATATATATCGCATTCATAAGTTTTATCATATATGATATAAGTAACCATACATAAATATCAGTACAAAATTGCATTTAACATTCACTTATGATAAAAGATTTTATATATAATACAGATAAAAGATGATTGTCAATTCAAGAAGTAAAACTTACTATAATGTATAGAAATACCATATATACGAGGTTCTACTCATTCAAACCGACAGTAGTATTATGCTCCTCTTCTCGTCAAAGAAATTAAATGAGTACAAAAGTGCAACTTCAGTTAAACAGCTTCAATATCAAAAGAAAATAGACTATGTTCCATTAATTCATCAAGGTATTCACAAAGATACAGAAGTGCATTCCTTTGCAAATGTTTTTGAAAAATTTTTGAACCCTTCTCTAAATGCATGAGAAGGGTTTAAATACTAAACTAAATATGTCAAAAATATATTATTACATAAAAAATTGAGGAGGTTTCAAACAACCTTCCTCGTAATAAGTAAATTAAACAACAATCTAGAAATAAAAATAGCAATACTCCTTAAGTGGGTTGATCTTCTTTTGTCATTTGATCTCTGAGGTGGCAAATATCTACCATCGGATTCAACTGAGTTGGATGTGTAATTCTGGATTTGATCTGGCCTTTAAAAACGACATTTGAAAGTGATGGCAACGATTTCCTAGTGGAATTGGTTAAGGATTGTAGAATCATGCATTGGTGATGTGGTTTGATCAAGAAGCTTCTATAATTTTCTTGATCTAACTTGGTTATCTTCTTGGTATCTTTTTCCTATGTCTCTATGCTTTCCTTCCACTGTGTTTCCAATAGTTGAGTTCTGGGATCACTTCGGTTGTATATTCTTAGATAAGTTCAGCATTTAGAAGTTGTCCATTAACAGACTCGATAATATCATTTGCTAAGTTTACTTCCTTTGATGTTGCCTTCTCTTCCTGCCTCAACTGCATTTCCCAGTCTTTAAATAAAATATCTTTATGAAACTTATCAATTTTCAAGAGATCAGCCTTCTTTCCTATATCAGATTCTTGCCATAGGATGAATTCAGAAATTTTCTTTTGAATCTTTTCACATTCCAGTCTTCTGTTCGCCACTTATTGAATCAAAATTTTACTTGTTTCACAATATGAATAAGTAGCTGAGATTTGTTGACAAAAATTCTCCCGCTACTGCTTCAATATTGCATTCCATTCAAGTGCCTCCTTTATAAATTGTCTTGTTTTAGGCTAGCTTTTAAGCTTATCCATCATTGCCTCTATCTGTGTATCCTTCTCAGAAATATGTACTTGATGCTGCAACTTTAATCTTTCGAAGTCTTTTTGGAACTGTGTCATTTTCATCTCAATTTTCTTATTGGTAATAATATTTTCTTGTTCCAATTGTCTTTCCAATTCTTGAAATTTATTTTCTTTTTGTTTGAACAAAAGTTGCACTTCTGCTACTTTATCAATTGTGGCAGTTGCATATGCACCTACAAAATGTGAAATTTTGGTAAGATGTTCTGTACGATTGACAAAAGATTCTTTCCAGACAACATCTACTGATTCATTATTGAGAGAAATCGTTGATTCATCAACTCTTCTTCTTTTCCTTCTCTTTACTACAAATTTATGATTTGGGTTGTAGAAAACATCTAGTGTAGATATTTCCTCAATATTTAAACTCATTTCTTCTATTGGGTAGGCCGGGATGATCTCATGTTCTTGAGACTCTGGGATTTGTTGAAGTGATACTGTAGTTTCTACTAGATTCTGAGTTTTCTCAGGACCTTGAAAACTTGTTGATCCTTCTAGATTAGGATTCGGTGTTGTCTGCAGTGCTCGAGTAAACTTTGTCCATTATGTGCTTAAATTTTGTACTTGAGGTTTCACTGTCTACTCAGGTGTAGTTTGAACATGCTCAACTTCTTTTGAAGATGCTTTTAATAGTTCAGCTTCACCAGTCTCTTCCTCAATTTTCATATTAATTCCTTTAATTACACTTTCAATTATCATCTCAGGGCTTTCAGTTTTGCTTTCAGATTCGTTATCAGAATGATATGAACTCTAAGACTGGTGTTGTGAATGGTCTAAATCTCGAATTGATTTTTCTTGTGACTCATATTCTGACATCTCTTTTGCTTCATCCTCTGAACTTATGCTAGGAGTTGGCCTTCTGATATATTCCATTAGTAACAAGTCCAATGGGACTGTTTCTAACCTCTTATTTCTGTATTCATGAAAATATTTAAGGTCTTCTATACTGATCTTATTGGATGCCATTTTTAACACATCTGCAAATTTCTCTACTCCTTCAAATAAATCATCAAACATATCATTTTCATTCATGAAAGGTCTGAGTTTAAGATTAGCGGTAAAATTTTGGACCACATCATTAGGATCATACTGTCTCCCTGGCATTAAAGCCATATTCAATGAAGTAATGTTTGGAATTTCTTTCGCTGCATGACCTATGTCAAAAAGAGTGAAGGTACCACACTGTAATGGGAATTTAGGCCAAATGGCTTTCTTAGAATCTCTGAGCTGCTTTGCTATAATGTTTACAAGAGTTTGATATTCAATTTCTCTAGCCAATAGTTTATCTGGAACATAGTAGGGTAGAACATGAGGGGAAGAAAAGACTCCTAAAAACTCTAACATGAGTAAAATTTTCCTCTCCAAACCATCTGGCCATAGATAAAATATCTGCACTGGCTTCCTTAGAAATTCTAGGGGCTTTCTCATTAAAAATGGTTTGATGAATGGGTAACATAACTCCATGACAAATCTTGTAGAAATGGAAATGAAATTCAGACTCCCACAGGGCTTTATGATAAATATGAATAGGGTTAGGGTCTTGGCTAGTCCATTTCCAACCCATAATAGGAAAGTTCAAGAAGAAACATATAACACCCATGGTATATGCACTCATGTAAAAAGGAGTAATTGTCCTAGTTGAAACGACTCTATTTTTTCTGTAATCCACAATAGTTTTGTCCAAATTATCAGATAAAATGTTTTCCCAATTCATGATAGTGGAATTGACGACTACGTTAATTAAAGGAACCCATTCAATGGAAACTTTAGTGGTATCAGGTCTATAAAATAATCTACACAACATTCCTGCTACAAAATAGTAAGGTGATGGCAATTGCGCTATTGGGTACATACCGAGTTTGTCCTGCTTTAACTTTCTTTGATATTTCTTCCATCCTTTCACCACCTTAATTAGGTCTTGATTCATTCTTGCAATTTTTTCTACGAAAGATTTCTCATAAGTTGTTTGTGACGTAGAAAAATGATACATTGTTCGCAAATCCTCGGTGGTGAATGAACCCATGTTTTCCAGTTTGTAATTCTTGAATATCCTGTCTGCAATATTGAGATTGTCAATGACCCATTTTACCATATCAGTGTATGGTAAGATCTTTGGCCTTGCAGCTATCCTATGTAGAAATGAACATGCAACTTCGAGGTAAGAAGGTTCTGATGAAACAACCTCATCCACCATTTTTATTTTCTTTAGTTCTCTTGGATGTTCTCCTTCAAATAGATTATACATGTCTTCCCATGAAGAAATCCCACTATCCTTATTTCACGTAGTGTTTGAAAATAATGGAGGCATGTCTGTAACTTCAAAGGTGGATGCTTGGGCAGTTGATTTACCTTTCTTTGTCATTCCTTTTGATATTGCTTCCTTAGGTAGTTTCTTCAATTCAAGCAATATGAGTAAATTCAGATCTAAGATGAGGAGAGAAAAGGACATAGAATAGAGTTAAATCAACATAAATAAAAAATCAGGTGCTTTTATTTAAAACATGCTTTAAGAAATATATCGATCTTTTTGAACCCTGTATCCATTGAATGCCATTAATAACCCTTTAATAGTTTATCAAATCTCTTACATGTCTTACACGATATGTCCAATCCAACGATCCAAGTCATTAGATTTTATAAGGGATCAATTGATTAATGATCACTTCAAGCACTTTAACAATAAATGATATAGCGCAAATCACAACTTTTACGAATATCAATGCTATATGTTATCACCTCTAGTGTATACGAAATTAAATTTTCTCAAATCGCACATTGCACTTTATCACGGCGGATATAAATTTTTATTTGGTTTTGACATTGTGGAATGTGATATGTGCTAAAGACTCAAAGCATTGTGCTTTATCGGATTTTGTGGATAAGTTTCATTATTCGTTTATTATCTTATCGGGCCCGACTTATCGCAATTCCTTTTGAAATGATATAAGTTTGTATTTTAAGGAAGTGCGACGTGATTTATAGCTTTAAGGGTTTTCTAATTTTTTCAACGGGGAATTTAATATATTTCAAAAAAGTTGGAGCACTTATCACAATTCGCAAATTTTATATGTGTTTTAACTTTTTCCAACTTGTGAGCTTTTCGATTTGTGTTAAGCGCAATGAAATCAAAGAGAAAAGAACATGCTTTTAAAATAAAATAATGTTTCTTAAACTCTATTTATTTTTTAAAGGGTCCCCATTAATTTTTAAAATAAATGGGGGGTTTTGTATAACACAAAAATTGGTGATTCACTTGGGAGAACCAATTATCTCTGTTCAGTTTTTTGAAATTTCTAAAACTTTACAAAATAAAAATAGTTTCAGGAATGAATTTCACTACAAATAATATCTCACTAAGTAATAAAATCTCCCATGATTATAATTCATAAGGTTTCCTCTTTAAAATGAAAATATGAGTATCTATATCAATCTTTACTAAATTCAAAAAGGTAAAGTAGGTGGCTCATTCAGATTAGCTTTATATATATATATATATATATATATATATATATATATATATATATATATATATATATATATATATATATATATATACACTAATTTATCACAAGTAGAGCCTCTGATACCAGTAGGATTTTATAGACTTGGCAGGGTTTCCTTTTACCTAGCAATGATTCATTGTCTCATCCAGCTACTATTACAATCTTCCAAAATAAGTTCAATATTATATACTTTATCTCTTTGGAAACTTGTTTTCTTTTTTGTACATATTTTATATATATACATTTTTATCACTTAAAATCCATTGCCTTGACTTGGTAACCAAATATTGAGAATGCCATTCACTGGTTGTAGCTAAACTGATCAAGCTGGCTCTTGATGAGACCCCTTGCCTTTTGATATAATCTCAAGTCATTACCCTGTTTTGGTAGGCAGTATTGGTAATGTTAGTTTAACTATTTTCCTATGAACATGCTAAACAAGCTCGTGATGAGACTTATTACCTTCTAAGCTTTAGCATATTTTTTGAATTACATTCTAAAAATTGAAACATTTGCCGGATGGGGTGTGTTATCACCCAAAAATTTTCAAAACATTATTGGGTTAACTCTGTTTTTTATCATGATTTCAAAATAGGTTTAAAAGTCATTTTAGGATTTGTTTAAGGGTAGGTTAGATTTTCACAAGTCCAAAGGTCATCGTTAAGTACAAATAAAGTCTTTAAAGGGTCCAGTCATTGTCAAATATTCATATTTTCCATTTAGGAGTCGTTCCATAAGGTTTCAGGTTAAAACTGTGCAATGAGCCAAGAATCCACGTTTTCGTAGCGTCGTTATTTCAAAAAAGTGGATTTGCGCTACGAAATTGCTAATAGTTTCGTAGCGCAAACTGCGAAAAATACACTGTGGGCACTACAAAAGCACGGTTTCTTAACCGTCTTGTCAATTAAGCTGAAATCTGTTATAATCTATTGGGAAATGATATGTGTGGTATGATGAGTCAGTTAGTGATGATATTCAATGTACTTACCCGTCCTACAGTCATCATTGTCATGATAGCGTATGAATGAGGCATCATTCAATTATGAGATGACATTTCAAATTCAAAATCTTGCCTAATTAGATAATTATCATTTCATTTTCCTCCATACGAGTGTCTGAGCTTTGAAGTGGTCAAGCTAAACCTGTGGTTGTTCTATACAAAGGTTATCTTCATCCTAATCAAGCGAAGTTGTTCCATATACTCAAGCGAGGTTGTTCATATCCTAATCAAGCAAGGTTGTTTCATAGATTTAAGTGAAGCTAACAGGTTTTTATAAGAAGCATGGCAGAAGAAAAGAAAGTCCACAGAGGGGGAAATTTCTTAAGATATGAGCCTGAAAATATGAAGGCCATAATTGAAGACCAAATAGTGATGGATGCTTTTAGCAAAGCAGGTTGTCTCCAGTTTTGTGAAAAGCTATAGGGTTGCCACACACAACTGTCTAAAGAATTTGCCTTTCCCTTCAATGGAACTATTAGTTCCCAAATCCACCTTAGGCTGAAAGGAAGGCGGGATTCAGGGTAACACCAAACCACGCTCAGTCTGGTAGCTAGCCCTACCAGAACAGGAGAGGGCTCTCTCCGGGTCAATCTCAGGAAAAATGTATCAATAGGGTTTGAGATGACTGAAATTAATTCTAATTTAGGCTAGGTATATTAATCAAGGAGTCTGATTTTGATTTTTAGGGTTTTTTTGTCGGAAAAAAGGGAAAGACAAATTTGGGCTTGGGGATGAGGCCAAATTCTTGCAGAGTTCAAGTTGGGGCAGGGAAAGCAATGGCTTTGATGTCTTAGATTCAATGAATAGATAGGAAAGACTGCTGAGGAGATGAATAGGGCAAGAAGCTGCACGGATCCTCTTCAAACTGACGAAAACATATGAAACTAAACAAAATTTTAAGGCAGAGCACCAGCAAACTAATGAATTCTACCTTAGTTACTCATTTGTTTATTTCAGAAGAAAAGAGAAGGGAAATGGCATACATAAACATTAATGAAACTTACAGATACATGGAGAAAAACATCATCAAAACTCAGAGCCACAAGGATCCCAACAAGTGCTGCAAAACCCTGGTCTTTCCTTTGCCAAAAATGCAGAAGTGTATGTACAATGAGGTGCCAAACTATTCCCAAAAGTCCAACCCTGAAAATGTCTCAGAAAATACAATATATAGACCATCCTAACCCTGTCCCATGCCTCTAGGGGTCGAGATTATCCTTCTAGGAGCTGTTTCAACCAATTCTAAACATGGAACTAAAATCTAGGCAGCCAAACAACTTGCCTCTATATGCTAGGAAACTGATCCATTCACTTAATTTTCACTTTTTAGTGAATGAATCCTCTAGAACAAGTAAATATGAGCCAAAATTACATCATAGTCATCAAATTACATTAAGATAGATCACGAATTACATCAAAAAGTGAAACTAGTCAAAACTGGGCGAATTTCTGAGCTGAAGAGTCAAAATGAGGCCAAATTTCTCTATGCGCCGCGCCCAAAAACTCAATGCATCACGCCACTTTGAGCCTATTTTTGGGGCACTTCCTGAAGTCCAAATTGAGCTCATGATAGCTCGTTGGAAAGCCTTGGATGTCTGCTATCCACCCCAAGTGACATTTTTCAATTTGGATGTCATTTGCCCCTCCAAAACTGCAATCTCCCAAGACTGTCTCCTGCTGGTGCAAAAAGTGGCAGAAAGGCCATTTTTGGAGTGTTTTTGACCTTTAAGACCACCCAGAACTTCATGAAATCTCTCAGCCATTCCTGAGCATGCATATTTACCATAACAAACCCAAAAATATCAAGTTTTCCTCCAGAAGATCTCTCAAACGTAAGCGCGCGTCGGGTGGCGCGACGCGTCGGGCAGAAAAACCTGTTTTGCAACCAAAATTTTCAAAAATGACAAAATTTACTCCAAATTCCTTAAAATCTGAGCTGAAGGTCCCTCATCAAGTACTATGCTCAGCCAAGGAAGCGTCCGCCAAGATTTGGAATCTAATGCCTTTTTCGCCTCCTCGATGCCTTCTTGGTGCATGCAGTTCAGTGGCGGAATCACTCTCTTGCTCATATCTCTACTCATATGATGAATTTTTCTCTGACATGATGCTGAAAACAAGGTTTTTGACAAGTGTATACTAATATGTATGGTGAAAACAAAAGTTTGTCTTTCAATACCAAGTGTGCCAAGTAGGAAGGGACTGTGGTAAAAATGGAGCAGTGGGAATGAAGGAGTTTTGTCAAGTGAATTTAGAATGTGAGGACAACCACTTAATATGTTTGAGATATGGGATTTGGGGATTTTTGTAAATGACACGGGAGATGGTAAGTTTTAGGGATAGGATAATGAGATTTTAGGAATAAGTGATATGAGAGGAAGAGTGATAGGGGACAGTAGGGTTCAGGGATTTTACAAATGAGATGGGGGGAATAGGAAAAATGATAGGAAGTGAAGTAGCTTATGGATAGGAGATGGACTTGGAAGTGAATAACCTTGGGATATAACAGGATGGTGAGGAGATAATGGGATAATAAAAATGGGATATGTGGCACAAACCATTTTAAAACACCAACTCAAAACCCAAAGGAGTAGTTTTAAGCAAGGTAATAGGGTTTGCAATTTGACATTACAAATTCTTATATCTCATTTCAAACTACACCAAAAATTGTTTAATAGCAATGACAAAGGCATCCACACTTACTCGGAGCGAGGAATTCGAGTTAATTTGAACTTTTGATGAAGCAGTGGTAAAAAATTTGCTTGGAGGCTCTGTGCGCCGCGCCCTAGCCCAATGCGCCGCGCAGGCTCGATGCGCTGCACCAGTGTTAATTGACACTGGGAAAATTTGTTCTATGCGTTGCGCACCTTCAGTGCGTCGTGCTCCTACCCAATGCACCGCGCCATAAATAGTGTATTTTGTAGGAGGCTTTTGGAGTCCTTCCCGGTGTCCAAATTGGGCGCATGATAGCTCGTTGGAAAGCTCTTTGAGTATAATTTCCAACCCAAGTGGAATTTTTCAATTTGAAGTTCATTTTCCTTGTAAAAAATCAAATCTCCCTAAACTGGTCAAAATGAACAAAATGAGGCTGCCTCAAGGCAGAGTGCTGTTGTAGTAAACTTTTGAAGGTATTTCGCAACTCCAAATTGAGCTCATCATAGCTCATTGGAAAGGTATTTCTATCTAGTTATCATTTGACTCATCAAGAAAGTCATTTGGTCAACCAAACTAGGAGAAATATTGATTTTCCCAAGGTCACTTCAGAGGTGCATTCAATTCTCCTGAGGCAACGGTATTTTTGACATTTCTCTAAAACCATGACACCTGTGTAAAACGTGAAGGATTTTTTTCTTCCTTGGCCTATTTTGGACAAAAACCTCTCTCAGTTTTCCCAAATTCATCTTTTATTGCTCAGAAACATCATTTGAGTTAAATCTATCCCGATGTGTGGAACAAGGGATTTGTCGAAATGAAGCGAAATGAAAGGGATAAGGGGCTTCTAAATTCTTGGGTAAATTTTGGGAAGTAGGGAAGGATGTTAGGAAGTAGGTAAAAGTGGAATTTCAGAGATTGAGTGATGGGAAGGGGTCCAAAAGGGCAAAACACAGGCCTAGCCTAGAAAATTGCCAAGTTGTAGCAAGAAACTAGGGTTTGTGCAAAAATGAGGAATTTGGGGAATCTCAGTGATGGGAAGTGTTTAATAAGGTATATTAAGGATAGGGGAAGGTGTATGAACATCAAGATACAATTTTTTCTAATGATTTGACCATCCAAGAGAAATTACCTTCAAAACCCTAGGAGAGGGAAATGAACCTTACCTAGGCACAACTGAAGCATGAACAAGCTGTAAAATGACCCAATGGAACTTGACATGATGATGAAAACCCTCTGAATGATGGTAAACTCAGCTGAATGGTGACATGGATTGACATTTGGACAATTTTGGAAAGAATGAAAACAAACCCTAGACCTAATACCTAGTGACCAAATTTTGCTTGAAGACTCACTGAAATGACAAAATTTGACCTTGACACCTTAAAATCACTTTGTAAGAGCATTTTTGATCATTGGGGGAAGGCTGCAAAGACTGACACGAACATTGGCTCCAATGGGGATGGTAGCTCCTTGGAGGTGCCAAGGACTACAGATCTTTGGAAAGCAAACAGTGCCTTCATCCATTGGGCAATGGAGTCAAAAACTCAAGCTGAAATGCATGACTGAAAACTGATGACTTGACGACACAAATTGACTCTCACTCAACTAAGAACTGACTCGATACTTAAACACAACCGACAAACTGGAAATATGCTCAATATGAAGCTTATTTAATACAACCTACTCTAACAGTTTCATTCATCACCTAATCAAGTGAAATGAAACAACCAATGCAACCATGTAAGTATTGCAGCTGCTGTTTGGATTCTTCGCAAGTGCTCGTTTATGAACAACAAGAGAGAACTACTGAAAGGAAACTGCCATGAAAACTTGTGAACAGATCCGTTGAATACTATGGATTCTCTATCCGCCTCCAAAAACATTGCATAAGGATCATGAAATTCATGCTGCATAAGGATCTCAAAATGCACACTAGGACTTAGCTCATCCAATGGATTACTTCTCTTTTCCTCATACCCTGAATGCAAACTTTGATCTGAGCTTTGTGATGAGCTTTGTGACGAGACTCCTGCTAAAAATGACAAAGAGACTGGCTGCCGGATCAAGTCTATATCAGCGCACATTTCAACCTTACATAAAGTCAATGGAGAAAGACTTTGACTACAAACATCATCCAACACATCAGCAATAGGATCATCAAAAACTTGAGAAGATTGTTGTGATGTATCCATTGAAACTGTCTGACATCCTACTGGCTGTTCATCTTTTTCTTGAGAGATATTACAAAAATTTTGCCTTATAAACTGAAATGCTTCGAAACAAAAGGGTACAGAATCCTCTTGCATCATTAAATCATGTATTTCAGCTTCCACGACTTCATCCGTAATCTGACCTTCAATTTCATTTGGTGGCTGCAAATCTGATGCTACAGGCTGCCCAAGAATTTTGTTATCTGTCTCATCCTCAACATTAACACTGAGAGATTGTTGATTTCTTACAGGCTGCTCATTTGAAGATTTACTATGCAATTTGTTCTTCAAAAACTGAAATGATTCAAAACAAAATGGTACGGAATCATCTTGCATCATTTGATCATATGTGCTAGCTTCCAAGTTCTCGTCTGCAACTTGACAATCAACGGCACTCGGGGATTGCAAATCTGAAAATGAAAAGTCTTGAACAAAGTTTTTATTGCCCTCAAGTTGGTCCAAACCATGACTTTTTGACAATTGATTTCTGATTGCATGGTAGTTGGTTCTGATGAACTGAAATGAATCAAAACAAAAAGGCAAATATCCTGCACTTTCCTCATCATTTTCATAGCTGATATGTATCGGTTGATCACTGTACTCGAGCTGCTGAAAGTGAACTTCCTCCTTCCACAAACTAGCTGTTGATTTATCTGCAAGATTAGCTTCTGTTTGGAGAACATAATCATCATCATACTGATCAAACTGAGGCAAATCATCAATATAAATTTCATCATCAAGCATACATATCATATCAACAGCTCTCTCTTCTTCAAAATGATCTATAAAGCAATCACTATGACAACTGGGATAAGAAACAAAATGTTTTGGATCAGCAACTTGTTCTTCTTCAATCAGCGAGCCATGGGCTTCAACATTATATTCATTCCTTGTGGTTTTCTTTTGCATTATCTCTTCCACTGCACTTACCAACATATCAAGCTTTGCCTCTAAAGATATCGACTTCTCCGGATCCATGTTTTTCATCTCTTCTTCCTTCAACCTTGCCCTTTGGATCAGCAAATGAGCTTCTACTTTCACTGCCTTGTTATGCATTTCTTGAAGTGTTGAAATATTCCTTTCTCTCAACTGAAACTCCATTTCTGGATCAAAGGCACCCGGGTAGTGCAAGAGAGCAGATCTAGGAGAAGTTCTTATATCAGCTGGCATCGAAAAATATACTTGGTTAAATCTGGAAGAAAATTGTTGTACTGTCTCGCCTGGCAGTCTTTTCAGCTGGTTATACTCTTCTATAATAAGGAAAGGATCTGTCCAATCATCCACCTGTCAAGGAAAACTTTGACGAACTGCTGGAAATCTAAGATGCTCGCATCAGGCAGGGCTTTGAACCAACTCTTCACTTGGCCTTGAAAAGAAAGAGCAAAAAGCCTAATACTAACATCTTCATCATCAACTTCAAAAAGATCTAGAAAAGTCTCAACATTCTGCACATGTTGCTCAGCATTGACATTGTTACATTCACCGTCAAATCTTGGTAGATATAGGTCATAATTTGCAGGGAAAGCATGGAGAACAAAAGGTAAAACAAGAGGTTTATACCTATTTGGGACTATAAAAGGTGTAGGAGTATACACAAGAGCTACGGGATCAATTTGGTTTTCTGGCTCATCACTCTGAAGAGAGTCATCATGAGATGTAGTAAAAGTAAGGAGGCCGGGATCAAAGGGAAACTCAGTATTTACACTCTTTGAATAGGTCGACTGAAGATTTTGATCACCCTTCTCATACAACAAATTCCAAAAAGCTTTCAGGATGGTTTCAAGAACAGCAAAGAAGTAGTTTACAAGAAAGTAGACTAGATCCTGAATACCATTCCACTTTGGATACCTGAACTTTGTGTAAGATCCTTCCATTTTCACAGAGAAAGAGTTAGTCCTCCAGTGGAGTCTCTACTTTGAATTGGAGTCACCAGGTGAATGATTTCAGCCTTCTTATGTCTGATCATTGTCCACCATCAATCATCAGATCTGAACTTGATACATGTACTGGGGCAAGACAATCCACAATTCAAGTGTCACGTTCACAAGCTAGACCGAAGATTGACTGAAGCAGCGTTTATCTACTTCCGCTAATGCAAAGCAAAAGCATTTCAAAGGCTACCTGGCATAACTTCAGGCTCCATATGTAGCTTATAAAACAAATAACACCAACAAGCAAACCATTTTCTTCCCCAGTATGGTCGCCACTATGTTAGTTCCCAAATCCACCTTATGCTGAAAGGAAGGCGGGATTCAGGGTAACACCAAACCACGCTCAGTCTGATAGCTAGCCCTACCAGAACAGGAGAGGGCTCTCTCCGGGTCAATCTCAGGAAAAATGTATCAATAGGGTTTGAGATGACTAAAATGAATGCTAATTTTAGGCTAGGTATATTAATCAAGGAGTTTGATTTTGATTTTTAGGTTTTTTTGTCGGAAAAAGGGAAAGACAAATTTGGGCTTGGGGATGAGGCCAAATTCTTGTAGAGTTCAAGTTGGGGCAGGGAAGGAAATGGCTTTGATGTCTTAGATTCAATGAATGGATACGAAATACTGCTGAGGAGCTGAAGAGGGCAAGAAGGTGCACGGATCCTCTTCAAACTGACGAAAACATATAAAACTAAACAAAATTTTAAGGCAGAGCACCAGCAAACTAATGAATTCTACCTTAGTTACTCATTTGTTTAATTCAGAAGCAAAGAGAAGGGAAATGGAATACATAAACATTAATGAAACTTACAGATACATGGAGAAAAACATCATCAAAACTCAGAGCCACAAGGATCCCAACAAGTGCTGCAAAACTCTGGTCTTTCCTTTGCCAAAAATCTGAAATGAATATACAATGGAGTGCCAAACTATTCCCAAGAGTCCAACCCTAAAAATGTCTCAGAAAATACAATATATAGACCATCCTAACCCCTTCCCATGCCTCTAGGGGTCGAGCTCATCCTTCTAGGAGCTGTTTCAACCAATTCTAAACATGGAACTAAAATCTAGGCAGCCAAACAACTTGCCTCTATATGCTAGGAAACTGATCCATTCACTTAATTTTCACTTTTTAGTGAATGAATCCTCTAGAACAAGTAAAAACATGCCAAATTTACATCATAGTCATCAAATTACATCATGGTAGGTCAATCATCTCATGAAAAAGTAAAACTAGTCAAAACTGGGCGAATTTCTGAGTTGAAGAGTGAAAATGAGGCAAAATTTCTCTATGCGCCGCGCTCAAAAACTCAATGCATCGTGCCACTTTGAGCCTGTTTTTGAGGCACTTCCTGAAGTCCAAATTGAGATCATGATAGCTCATTGGAAATCCTTGGATGTCTGCTATCCAACCCAAGTGGAATTTTTCAATTTGGATGTCATTTTCCCCTCCAAAACTGCAATCTCCCAAGACTGGTTCCTGCTGGTGCAAAAAGTGGCAGAAAGGCCATTTTTGGAGTGTTTTTGACCTTTTAAACCACCCAGAACTTCATGAAATTTCTCATCCATTCCCGAGCATGCTTAATTTACCATAAAAAACCCAAAAATATCAATTTTTTCTCCAGAAGATGTCCCAATCATAAGCGCGCGTCGGGTGGCGCGACGCATCGGGCGGAAAAACCTGTTTTGCAACCAAAATTTTCAAAAATGACAAAATATTCTCCAAATTTTCTGAAATTTGGAGTGAAGGACCCTCATCAAGTACTATGCTCATTTAAGGAAGCGTCCGCCAAGATTTGGAATCTAACATGCCTTTTTCACCTCCTCGATGCCTTCTTGGTGCATGCAGTTCAGTAGTGAAAACACTGTCTCGGTCCTATGAGCTATCTGTGTCCGTCTCCATGATGTTTGAAAATCTATGTCAAGTGAATGTTTGACCTGTATGAGATGGAAAACAACAATTTGGTGTATTTGCCTCTGATTTCCAAATGTGTGCCAAGTAGAAAGGGACTGTGGTAAAAATGGAGCAGTGGGAATGAAGGAGTTTTGTCAAGTGCATTTAGAATGTGAGGACAACCACTTAATATGTTTGAGATATGGGATTTGGGGATTTTTGTAAATGACACGGGAGATGGTAAGGTTTAGGGATAGGATAATGAGATTTTAGGAATAAGTGATATGAGAGGAAGAGTGATAAGGGACAGTAGGGTTTAGGGATTTTACAAATGAGATGGGGGGAATAGGAAAAAATGATAGGAAGTGAAGTAGCTTAGGGATAGGAGATGGACTTGGAAGTGAATAACCTTGGGATATAACAGGATGGTGAGGAGATAATGGGATAATAAAAATGGGATATGTGGCACAAACCATTTTAAAACACCAAATCCAAACCCAAAGGAGTATTTTTAAGCAAGGTAATAGGGTTTGCAATTTGACATTACAAATTCTTATATCTCATTTCAAACTACACCAAACATTTTTTTAATAGCAATGACAAAGGCATCCACACTTACTCGGAGCGAGGAATTCGAGTTAATTTGAACTTTTGATGAAGCAGTGGTAAAAAATATGCTTGGAGGCTCTGTGCACTGCGCCCCAGCCCAACGCGCCGCGCAGGCTGGATGCGCCGCACCAGTGTTAATTTACACTGGGAAAAATTGTTCTATGCGTCGCGCTCCTACCTAATGCGCCGCGCCATAAATAGTGCATTTTGCAGGAGGCTTTTGGAGGCCTTCCCGGTGTCCAAATTGGGCGCATGATAGCTCGTTGGAAATATCTTTGAGTCTGATTTCCAACCCAAGTGTAATTTTTCAATTTGGAGTTCATTTTCCTTGTCAAAAATCAAATCTCCCAAGACTGGTCAAAATGAGCAGAATGAGGCTGCCTCAAGGCAAAGTGCTGTTGCAGTCAACTTTTGAAGGTCTTCCTCAACTCCAAATTGAGCTAATGATAGCTCATGGAAATATATTTGTGTCTAGTTATCATTTGACTCATCATGCAAGTCATTTGGCCAACCAAGCTAGGAGAAATCTTGATTTTCCCAAGGTCACTTCATAGGTGCATCAATTCTCCTGAGGCAATGGTATTTTTGACATTTCTATAAAACCATGGTATTTGTGTAAAAAGTGAAGGATTTTTTTCTTCTTGGGAATTTTTTGGACAAAAACCTCTCTCATTTTTCCAAAATTCATATTTTATTGCTCTGAAACATCATTTGAGTGAAACCTATCCCGATGTGTGAAACAAGGGATTTGTCGAAATGAAGCGAAATGAAGGGGATAAGGGGCTTCTAAATTCTTGGGGAAATTTTGGGAAGTAAGGAAGGATGTTAGGAAGTAGGGGAAAGTGGAATTTCAGAGATTGAGTGAGGGGAAGGGGTCCAAAAGGGAAAAACACAGGCCTAGCCTAGAAAATTGCCAAGTTGTAGCAAGAAACTAGGGTTTGTGCAAAAATGAGGAATTTTGGGAATCTCAGTGATGGGAAGTGTTTAATAAGGTATATTTAGGATAGGGGAAGGTGTATGAACATCAGGATACAAGTTTTTCTAATGATTTGACCATCCAAGAGAAATTACCTTCAAAACCCTAGGAGAGGGAAATGAACCTTACCTAGGCACAACTGAAGCATGAACAAGCTGTAAAATGACCCAATGGAACTTGACATGATGATGAAAACTCTCTGAATGATGGTACACTCAGCTGAATGGTGACATGGACCGACATTTGGACAATTTTGGAAAGAGTGAAAACAAACCCTAGACCTAGTGACCAAATTTTGCTTGAAGACTCACTGAAATGACAAAATTTGACCTTGACACCTTAAAATCACCTTGTAAGAGCATTTTTGATCACTGGGGGAAGGCTGAAAAGACTGACACTAACAAGAACAACTACCAAATTTGGTATGTTAAATGTGCCAATTACACCTGAGATAATTGCTTCTGGGACAGAAATTCCAAGGGGGCAAGAAACTTGGTTTAAAGGTTTTAAATTTGATATGGAACCATGCAAGGAATTCATGAAACCTGAGTATGCAGACATTGACCTCAATAATGCAATACCTAGAAGTTGCATTAAAGACATCTATGCAAAGTTGTTGTACAACATTCAGAGATACTTTACAAGTGAAGGTAGATACCATAATGTTTACACATATCATTTCAAACTGCTTCTACATTTCACAGGTATGATTTCACTCGATTTTCCCTTTTATTTACATAGAAGCCTTGCCAAAATGGATGATAAAGTACAAGCCAAATCTGATGATTGTGAAACATCTTTGTTTCACCATGGTTTGATGAAGTTATTGGTTTTGAATGAGCTTCAAAAAATAAGAAGGGATTGGTCTTCCTTTTTTGTTATGAATTGTTTTGAGCTGGAAACCCTAACCCCAGCTAGAAACCCTAAAACTAAAGGAACTCCTTCACCACTAGTAGCAGAGTCTAGTCAGCCTGTTTTTGCAAAATCAAAGAGGTTTGTAAAATTGAAACCAAGGAAAAAATTTGAGAAAAGGACAGAGTAGACACAAGTGCTTATTGCACCAACTCCATTACTAGAAAAACAAAGGACAAAGAGTGTCAAAGAGGCAAAACAGAAACAAGTTGCCAGCAAGTAGGAAATCAAAAGAGTGACAAGAAGCCAAGCAGTGGCATTAAAGGGAAATACAGTTGTTTCAGTTTCAGAAGATAGCCCAGTAATTAAGGGAAATTTAGATGACATCCTTCATGCAATTGATATAGAAGAGACACCCATCGTGCAAACTGATTTCATTGGAGTAGATCAACACAAACAGAAAAAGGCTAAGTCAGCAAAGAAACTTGAATTTGAGGGTGAAAATGCAGCCTTTATACTTCAAGCAAGGAAACCTTTAACTAGGCATGCTAAGAATCTCAAGGAAGGAAACAAGGAGGTCCAAGAAACTATTGAAACAGGTAAAGTCCTTGAAAAAGTGGTTGATCTCTCATCACCAATAGTGGAGCATGTAGCCAGCAGAACAATGAAAGGAAAAGAAGAAATGACAGAGTGTCAACATCTTGAGGAGAAATTTAAATTAGAAAACCAAGAGATCGCTATGATGAGAAAGAGGGCCAGAAAGCACAGTATTGAGAAAACAGAGTTCAAAAGAATGAAGGCACTATGGGAAGGTCAAACTGGTTCTAGGTCTGAAATTCCAAGCAGTGCAGAACATTTTTTCACATGGACAATTCCAGACATTAAGGAAGCTAAATTTTTCAGAGTAATCAATACTCACTTGAGAGCTAGTAATAGAAGACTTAGAGATCAAGTGGAGGACTTGGAGCAGCAGCTGAAGTTGACTCAGGATGAGTTAAAAAACAAAGGTGCAGAATGACAATCATTAAAAAGTCAAAAGCTAAATCAAGTAAAAATTAAGAAGGAACCTTATGAAAACTATGTTTTTCAGTTCATATGACTTTTTTATTTGATGAAACCAGTGGTATTTGAGTTTTGGCACATCTTTTGTTTTCATTTTGAAAAAATATAGATAAAACTGCTCACTCAGTAGTTTCGTAGCGCAAACAGTGTAAAAAGAGTGAAAAGCGCTAGGAAACTGTTGTAGCAGCTTTTTTCACTCTTTCTCATAATTTTTTGAAGGGAAAAGGTGTGGATTATGACCTGAAATTGCTAGGGGAGTTATGTTAAATTACAATGAAGATAATCCTGGAGGAAAGAAACCAAAATTTTGAAGGTAAAAAGGTAAAAAGGTTGCGCTACGAAAAGTGCTATGAAACTGTGTTGTTTTCATAGCACAGTTCTATTTTAGCTAATTTGAACAGCTTGATGATGGTTATAGACAGCTGGGACTTAAGGAGGCTTTTGGGTAGGTGTTACTTCAGTTTCTAACAGCAAATAACCTCAAAGTGATGGCTTCATGATGGTCAGAGTGTCTCAAGCATACAAAGGATCCTATGCCTAGAAAACAGGGGATAGTTTCCTACTTTGATGGAGATCAGTGTTATGGTCATAAAGTGTTGAAGCTTATCATATGGATTCGACCATATGTAGATACACTTGCCAATTGATGTAATTTATTTTAGATAAGGTTGTTATGAGTAGAGATAAGGAGTTTGAATCCTATTTGTAATAGGATTGTTTATTAGATTTGCAGCTGTCTTTTTGTAATAAATACCTTGTCATATGGTTAGGAAGGGTGTCAAAGGTAAGGAGTTCGATGTATCTAGTTGTAGATAATGTTATCTGATGTTGTAAATGATATATAAAAGATCAAGAAGTCAAATGTGCAATTGTTGGACATTTTTAGCAAGAGACTGTGTTTATTGTAAGTAACTGGTTTTTAGCTTAATACAAAGATTTCTACTTAGCCAACATCATATTTAGAAATATTTCTAGTGTGTTCTTGTTCTAATTTTCATCTTTTTACTATCCTCTTGCAGTGGTGTTTGTCTGTGTTTCTCAAAATTCATCTATGATGCTTTGACTTCCTATATAGGCAAACTGACAGTTTGTTTTACAGTTTCACATGTGTATCTCTTAACTAGAACTCTGATATGCCTCAATTTCCATGCTAAGTAGATTGTTTGGTTTTTTTGAAGCTATTTTGACTCCATAAGCCCAATGTGTACTTTCTGATGTGATTTGCAACCAATATCTATCATTTATCTGCTTATTACCCCACATAGAGTTAGCCATATATATTTTTATAAAAAATCATTAACCCTTTGAGAGAGCCCTCTCAGGTTGAGGAGGCTAAGCCTCAATCAAAATATTGGTTTGAAACAGTTACATGAGATTGATTTGATTGGCAGCCTATCAAGTCTCATTTTGTGATAACAGGGTGAATTATTGGTCCTTTTGAGGATTCTGGAAAATAATTTTAGAGTTTAAGATTTCTTATATGTAAGAGTCTTTACTATGTTAAAAAATATTTTCTTTACTGATAGTAGGGTAACCATACTTTATAACAGTGAGATTTTATCAAAGAATAAATAACTTCAGTGAAATCAAATTTTTTTGTAGAAATAAAATCTACTTGAGCTTCTAATTTTACAATTATTTCCTTAACAATTCTTATTTATAGAAGTGATAAACCAAAAAGATTCTTTGAGATATTTATTTGAAAAGACAAAAATAAATACCATTCAACTTTTATTTTCCTAAGAAAAAAAAAGAAAATAATATACAGGGAATAGAAGGGGTTACCTCCTATGAAAAATATTTCTTTAAAATTTGACCATTACACGCAAAGAATCTCTTTTGCCTAATAGATCTTGCAATAAAAACGTTGATGGGCATATTTATTCTATAATTTGAAATGGTCCAAGCCATAGTCTTTGGAATTTGGTA
Organism: Pinus albicaulis; assembly: GCA_034641835.2. Lineage (NCBI taxonomy): Eukaryota > Viridiplantae > Streptophyta > Pinopsida > Pinales > Pinaceae > Pinus > Pinus albicaulis. The sequence continues at coordinate 13,690,969 of CM076581.1, read as the reverse complement.
TGTTTACCTTCTTCCTCGTGTGCCTTATCGCATTTTAGTACTAGATCACCAATTTGAAATGTTTTTGGAGTGATAGAAGTTGTATCAAATGAAGCTTTAACTAATTGTTGATGATGTGCAGGAGTAACTTTAGCCTTTTCTCTTTCCTCTTCAACTTTAAGGATTTGGAATTGTCTTAATTGAAAAGAAGAAGAAGGTGATTCATCAATAAATTGGACCAGGACAAGAGAAGGAATAAATACATTAGTGGGAAGGACAGCTTCTTTCCCATAAACAAGATTAAATGGAGAAGTTCCAATGGAGGCCTTCTGATTTATTCAATCTGCCCAAAGAGCAAATGTTAATGATTTGTGCCAATTTCTTTGATTCTGGTCAACATTTCGTTTAATGATTCTAATAAGTTTTTTACATTTTGATTTTTCTAAACCATTTCCTTGAGGATAATAGTTAGAAAAATATTTGAGTTTAAAACCTCTTTTCATGGAAAATTCTATCATAGTAGTTCTTGAGAAATAAGATGCATTCTCAAAAATCAAAGAAGTTGGTAAACCAAATATAGTTATGATAAACTGATCAATGAACTCAATAATATTCTCAGATTTGGATACTTTTAGTTGAATTTCTTCCACCCATTTAGTAAAGTAATCAGTAGATGTGAGGATGTATTTATGAGGTTTGGAAGAGTTAGGAATGATCTCACCAATTATATCTAATCCCCATTTCTCAAATGGTTGTTCGATATTAACTGGTTGTAATGGAAAAGTTGGTTTCCTTTCTCTTCCAGATGCACTTTGGAAGACTTTCATTTCCTTGCATAATCATGAGCATCTTTGAAAAGTGTTGGTCAATAGTAACCTGCATGCGGGATTTTATGTGGTGTTGTATTTCCTCCAGCAGGTCCATCGTGGAGTTCTTGCAAAACTTTCTTCGCTTCATTTTTCTCTAAGCATTGTAATAAGACGGAATTGAAGTTCCTTATAAACAATACTTCATTGATCATTTCGTATTTCTTAGCTTTCAATCTTAAAGCAAGCTTTGTTTTATAACTGATTTGCATGGGGGCATATCCATTTTTCAAATAGAACTTAAGATCAACGTATTAAGACTGAGCATCGTTGAGGCTTACCTTGGTCACTTGTACGTCATTACCTGGAACTACTTCTGATGATAAATGGCCTAAAATGATTTATAGATTTGAAGACGGAAAATGCTTGTTTCTCAACAGAGGAATAAATTAGTTCTGCACCTTGTAAATTGGAACTGAAAAATGATATTGGTGGTTCAATTTTCTAGTCATTGAGTTGTGTCAAAACAACAGTGTATGATGTATTCGATGAGAATGTATATAAATTGAAAGGATTAATAAAATTTGGAGTAGTCAAGAATGGAGCATTAACAATAGATTGCTTGATTAAATTGAATGCTTCTATTTCATTATGTCCCCACTTGAAGACTGAACTTTTCTTAATCATTATTTGTAAAGGCAAAACTATTTGCGAAAATTCAAGGACAAATCTCTTTACAAAATTTATCTTTCCAAGAAATGACTACATGGTTTTCTTATTATGAGGGAAAGGAATCCTTTTAATTTCTTCGATTCTTTCAGGATCGATATAAATACTTCTTTTGGACACGATGAATCCTAAAAAAATTCCTCCATCTAAAGCAAAATATGACTTTTTATGATTAAGTGAGATTCCATACTTTTTTCATCGCTCAAAGACTTGTTTTAGGTCATTCGCATGATTGGTTCTTTGTCTAGAAAAGACTATGATGTCATCTAGATAAATAACCATTGATTTTTTAATGAGTCCTCTAAAAGTTGTGTCCATGGCTCTTTGGAAATTGGCACCTGCATTGATTAACTCGAATGGCATCTTATGATAGGCATAAGTTCCCCACTTAGTCCAGAATGTGGTCTTTAATCTGTCATCTGGGTGTACCAAGATTTGGTTATATCCTAAAAACCCATCTAGAAAAGACATAAGTTTAGAACCAACTACAACTTGCAATACTTGTTCCATGGTTGGTAATGGAAAATTGTCCTTCTGACAAGCTTTATTTAAATTTCTAAAATCAATGCAAATCCTAATGTCACCATTTTTCTTCCTGACAAGAACCAAATTTGATACCCACTTTGAATGTCTTACTAGAAAGATGATCTTAGCTTTGAGGAGCTTATTCAACTCTGTTTTAATTTGACTTTCAATATTAGGATGAATTTTCCTCAAATTTTGTTGTATTGGTTTCTTTTTTGAAATCATAGGGATAGTACGTTGAATAACAAAAGTGTCATATGTTTTGAGATCAGTATAATCCCAAGCAAAAACACTTTTGTAGGTCCTTAGTAACATGACAAACAATATTATTTCTTCAAAAGACAGACCAGGACCTAAGTTGACATTTTGTGGTTTATCATTAGTTCCAATATTTACTAACTCAAATCCTAAAGTTGAACTTTGAGTTTTAGAATTACTAACTCTCTTGAACCTATCTTTTAAATCATAAAGGTCTTCATGCTCATCTAGAATTTTATTATCATAATATCCTTCAGATGTAAGGAAATCTATGATATCATAATCATGATTAAAGACTCCCCAATTAGTTATATTATCAAGAACAGATGGTCTAAAAATCAACTCAATAGAAAACTTATCGGGACTAAATTCTTGAGATGGAATTAATTTCGATGCTACATTAGCTAATCAATATGCACTAGAATTTTGTATTTTGGGCATAGAGGAGATATTAAAACCTAAGAAATGAGAAGTCAAATCCTGGACTAATGACAGATAATGTTTAAGATGTCCAAAATGACAATGGATAGTATTTCTTACTTGTTTGATAATGATTTATGAATCTCCAAATACTTGTAGATTTTTAAAGCCAAGGTCAATTGCTTTATACAAACCTTGAATCAGTGCTTCATATTCTGTTGTGTTGTTTGTGCAATTGAACTCAAGTATGCAGGCTAGCATAGTCTTTTCTCCTTGATGACTTATCAAAATATAGCCAGCTCCTGCACCATCTTCTGATTTAGAACCATCAAAAGAAAGAATCCAAAATAAAGAATTAACTATTGGTTTATTTACAAAATATTTACATTTAGAAGTGTCTATTTGGGAAAAAATTTCAATTTGAGAGATAACTGCATCATCAAAGAAGGGTGATGGTTGAGAATTAAAGTTTCCAAGAAATGATTCTACCAAGTAATTTCCAATAATGTTATTATTGAATACTACTGACTCATTGATTCCTTCTAGATCAGTAACTGTATGTTTCATGAATTTCTCACGGTCTACTCGAATTTGGTTTGGCTTTCCATTATGTGGCAGCCACATGTGTGACCAGTGTGTTGCAAAATATCCATGAAGTTTCTCAGACCAGTCCCTTCCCAATACTAAACCATAAAATTCAGGAATATCAGCTACCAAAATATCAATTATCTGGGCAATCTTAGGGTTTGATGATCATCTAATGGAAACATAATGTATTTCTCCTACAACCTCTACCTTTGTCCTATCAAGTTGAACTATATGAACAGGATCATTTTGAGGAGTTATGTTCAATTTAGCACATACTGATTTCGGTATGATATTAGAGGAAGCCCCTGAATCAATTAAGAAATTATGGGTGTTCTTATTAAAAATCTCATAGGTCAAGAGGAATGGAGGATTGTGAGAGATGCATCAATCACCTATCATGATAAGATCTGTGGCATATATTTTAGTTGAAGGAGAAGGAGGTTTACCCATATGATTATCATCTTGAACTACTACTGGAGAAGGTAAGGCTGAAGCAGGAACTACATTCAGATCTCTAAGAAAAATCTTTTGTTTTTGTTTCAATTTAGTAAGTTCATGGATTGAGATATTAGCCCTCGTCTTTTTCATATATTCTACTTTATTATATTCAATGGTGTCAGCAACTACCATTGTCTTTGATGCATATGGAATATCTGAAAGAGAAGGGTTAGCCTGTGTAGCCTTAGACGTAGACTTCTTACTTACTGTTTTTTCTTTAGCAGGGGTTGAATTCTTCTATTTTTGATTGGGCTGCATTGCATCAAAGGTATTCTTGCTTCTTGTACTAATGGGTAAGGCCTCATGTTGTTCATCATTCAGTAGGATGAAATCCCACATGCCATTTAGTTCAACTTATTCTTCGGCTTCAATTTATTCTTCTTTTGTTTTATCTTCATCTATGTCTTGATCAGACTCAGAATTAGATATGATGTTAGGCGGTTCAGAAGTAGGAGACTGATTTTTCTTGAAGGGCCTGAAAGTCTTCTTTGTACTGTAACTTTCAGCAACTTTTTTTTTTATGTCTGCCATTTCATTTGTCATGGTTTTTAGTACCTTTTGGAGACCTTATACATCAAAAGGATCTTTTGGTTGCTTTTTCTTTGAATCATCTTTGAAGGAGTCTTTCTTGGATTTCATGTCTTCTCAAGAACATCTCTTCTTTTCAAGGGCTATAGTACGTTTTTATACATACAAATCTTCCTTCATGTTTTTTGTTAATGTAGCTAACTTTGCTCTATCAACAAAATGGTTATGTTAGATGGGAGAGAAGAAATATACCACTCAATTTGAACCTCAGCACCAAGAACTGATGTAACAGGGATTTTATTGAGTAATTTATTAAATCTAGAATTGAAGTCTTTTATTTTTTCTCCTATTTTAGCCTTGAAATTTGATAGGTCTTTGATGAGTGATGCAGTGGTTCGGTCATCTCCAAACTTATCTAAGAATTGTTCTTAAAACATATTCTAGCTATTTATAGAGCAAGCGGGTAATGAAAAATACCAGGGTCCTGCAGATCCTGTAAGAGTATGTGGAAATAATCTGACTACACAGTCTTCTTCACTTAACTCTTTCAAATTAATGGATAACATATAATTATGGATGTGTTCTTCAGCTGGGATACCATCATCTGGATTGAATTTAGGCAACCATATTTCAGGGTATTTAGGAAGAGGATGAAGAGGAGAAGGCATTTGTACAACACCTGGATTGTTCCATGGTTGTACATTTGGTGGAGGTTGTTGGCATGCCACTGGACCTTGGGTGGAGATGATGAGTAAAGTTTGAGTTGAAGAAGAGGCAGGGTGAGTGCTTGAACTAGTTGAAGGTGTAGTAGTTTGGGTACTGGAACTAGTTGAACTAACACTGATGGTTGGAATAGAAGTTGTTGAAATGAGTGGAGGTAATGGAGATGAATGAGGTGGATTATTAGATACGACCTTGCTGGTGGATGAATCTAACTCAATATTCTTTATTTTTATTTGATAAGTATCAATAGGAAATTCAAAAGGAGGGATTCTTGTCTTCTGAGTTTCTAATTGAGTTAATATTCATCTTGGTTGAAAAGAAAATGAAACACTAGTTTCAGATGTTTGAGAAGTTACAGGCTTTTCAATAGAGATGGATACTCTCTCTAACTTTTCGATCAAAGACTGAAATTCTGGGGAGTTATGATGATAATCTGAAGATAGTATTGGTTGAGTTTCACTAGGAGACTTAGGAGAAGGATGTTCAACTTCAGATCTTAAGGATTTAGATCTAGATAATGATCTAGAATTTGAAGGGGACATAGAGGGAGAGAGACTCTTAGATTGGCTTTTAGATTGATCGGACCTTTTTCCATTCATGATGGCCCTCCTTCTAGCGCTAAAATTTTGAATCCTCGGAATTTCGTTACAACAACAGGGGGGAAAACCACCTGGTCCAGACCTTAGAGCAAGTCCTTTTCTGTTTGGTGTAGTGGCTCCGACTGGGGATAAAGGGACCAGTTTCCCAATTAGGATAATGAGGGTGTGTTTGTTTATAACATGCAAATGGAAAAATGATTTAATTTACCATATGCAGTGACTAAATATCTATTTTATTATATACTTGAGAGTATTCATTCTTTAATGTGATCTAGAATAATATCTTTCTACAATTGGTAATGAAGATTATTCAATAGTTGAAAGAGATGAAAATTATGTAAAAATAATTATTTTGACAAAATAGTTTAATCAAAAAAATTGTGAGATATATATCGCATTTATAAGTTTTATCATATATGAGATAAGTAGCCATATATAAATATCAATACAAAATTTCATTTAACATTCACTTATGATACCCCGGATGCAGGTGACAGAACTAGCACGAACGACAATCATCTCTCCCACACCCCTGAGGACGGAGATCCTCTGCGTAGAACCTCACTTGTTGTGGATCCTCAAACCGTTGGCCATCCGCACGAGACTAACAGGATAAGGTATGATGATGAGAAGTTAAGTACACCGCTACCCTCTCCAGGGTACCCCCCTGCAACAATCACAATAAATTACTATCATGATTGAATTGTATATCATCCATCACTCTTCCCTCGAGCTTGCTTAGGAAATTGGTTATGGCACGCAGCTGCATGCGAGGCTTACTCATTGACATCCCCCTTGCATGTGTCCAAGACCCTATAAAAGGATGAGCCCTCAACCCCGAGAAACTCAAAATTATTCCCTCTGTCCTTCCTTTTGATTCTGCTTTGGCATTCCCCCGACTCCATATCATCGCGTAGCCCTCCACTCAGCGTTGTGTTGCGCAGTCCCCTCTGGGTTGTGACTACCCAGTTTGTACACCTATTCCCTGGCCCTTCTGATCCCCCTGTCGTTTACATTGTTTTTCCCCTTGCTGCGCACCCTTCCCTTGAAGCCTCTCCCTTGCCTCATCGTGCAATGGACCCAGATTGCACCAGAGAACCATCCGAGGTGGACAGAGAGGGGCTCTCCCCGGATGTTATCACCGTGGAGAGGAAAACCATTTGGATTCTATTGAAGGCTCCTCCTCTGAGAGTTTTGTGAGACAGAGCCCCGATCCTGAGCAGGAGAAAGAAGCTCCATTTCAAGTTGCGCAGAGAGGTAATAATAGCCCACAGAAGTCTACCATTGTGCACTAGGTGCATCCCCTACCTCGCAAGACTGATCCGCTGCCGATTCAGGTGGACGAAGACAATGAATAGGATGTCTTGGTTATGGAATCTGAAGGAAATTGGACGTGTGTCCCTGATGTAGAGGTCCCGGAGTCCCCCATCCTCTGTGCACCTGTCCCTAAACCCAGGCGTCCAGGGAAGCGGCTGCGCAGGCGCACACTTGCCACATAGAGGAGGAAGTCCCCGACAGTGATGATGAAGATAAATATTGAGGCCTGCGAAGCTGCATATCTCTTCCACGAATTTTCTCAAGCATGCTACCAGTAGTGCATCTCAAGTTATACCTTTGTTTCTGCTTATTTTGTAATATCTAGATACATCAGCGTTGCTGCGCGTTTTGTATTTTTCTGTCTCAAGCACTTTCTGGGCTGGTTTCCTCCACAGTGGCAGCCCCGAAATTGAGCAACTACGGCTGGGATTGGTTAAGCGTAGCTTGCCAACCCTACCTGTAGCATATGTAATGTTTCTTTTCTCGAATTAATATAGAATTGCCTAACTTTCCAAAAAAAAAAAACATTCACTTATGATAACATCTTTCATGTATAATACAGATAAAAGATGACTGTCAATTCAAGAAGTAAAACTTAATATAATGTGTAGAAATACCATATATATGAGTTTTAACTCATTCAAACTGAAAATAGTATTCTTCTCCTCTTCACGTCAAAGCAATTCAATGAGTACAAAAGTGCAACTTCAGTTAAACAACTTCAATATCAAAAGAAAACAGACTTTGTTCCATTAATTCATCAAGGCATTCACAAACATACTAGAGTGCATTCCTTTGCAAATTTTTTTGACAGATTTCTGGACCCTTCTCTAAATGCATGAGAAGGGTTTAAATACTAAACTAAATATGTCAAAAATAGATTATTACATAAAATTTGAGGAGGTTTCAAACAACCTTCCTCGTAATAATTAAATTAAACTAAAATCTAGAAATAAAAATAACAACATTACGTAAGTGGGTTGATCTTCTTTTGTCATTTGATCTTTGAGGTGGCAAATATCTACCATCGGCTTCAACTGAGTTGGCTGTGTAATTCCGTATCTGACCTGGCCTTTAAACAAGGCATTTGAAAGTGTTGGCAATGATTTCCTAGTGGAATTGGTTAAGGATTACAGAGTCATGCACTAGTGATGTGGTTTGATCAAGAAGCTCCAGTAATTTTCTTGATCTAACTTGGTTATTTTCTTGGTAGTTTTTTCCTGTGTCTCTATGCTTTCCTTCCACTGTGTTTCCAATAGTTTGAGTTCCGGGATCACTCCGGCTGTATATTCTTTGATAAGTTCAGCATTTAGAAGTTGTCCATTAACAAACTCGATGATCTCATTCGTTGAGTTTGTTGCCTTTGATGTTGCCTTCTCTATCTGTCTCAACTGCATTTCTCAGTCTTTAAATAAAATATCTTTATGAAACTTATCAATTTTGGGGAGATCAACTTTCTTTCCTATATCAGATTCTTGCCATAGGATGAATTTAGAAAATTCTTTTGAATCTTTTCACATTCCAATCTTTTGTTCGCCACTTGTTGAATCAAAATTTTACTTGTTTCACAGTATGAATAGGTAGCTGAGATTTGTTGGCAAAAAATCTCCCGGTGCTGCTACAATTTTTCATTCCATTCAAGTGCCTCTTTTATAAACTGTCCTGTTTGAGGCTAGAATTTAAGCTTATCCATCACTGCCTCTATATGTGTATCCTTCTCAGAAATATTTACTTGATGTTGCAAGTTTAATCTTTCGAAGTATTTCTGGAACTGTGTCATTTTCATCTAAATTTGCTTATTAGTATTAAGTTTTTCTTGTTCCAGTTGTCTTTCCAATTCTTGAAATTTATTTTCTTTTTTTTTGAGAAAAAGTTTCACTTCTATTGCTTTATCAATTGTGGCAGTTATATATGCACCTAAAAACTGTGACAATTTGGTAAGATGTTCTGTAGGATTGGAAAAAGAGTCTTTCCAGACAACATCTATTGATTCATTATTGAGAGCAGTCGATGTTTCATCAACTCTTCTTATTTTCCTTCTCTTTACTACAACTTTATGATTTGGGTTGTAGAAAACATCTAGTGTTGGTATTTCCTCAATATTTAAAATGATTTATTAGGTTGGGTAGGTCAGGATGATCTCCTGTTCTTGAGACTCTAGGATTTGCTGAAGTGTTACTATAGTTTCTACTAGATTCTGAGTTTTCTCAAGAGTTTGAAAACTTTTTGATCCTTCTGGATTAGGATTTGGTGGTTTCTGCAGTGCTTGAGTAAAATTTGTCCATTCTGTACTTAAATTTTGTACTCGAGGTTTCACTGTCTGCTCAGGTGTAGTTTGAACATGCTGAACTTCTTTTGAAGATGCTTTTAATAGTTCAGCTTCACCAGTTTCTTCCTCAGTTTGCATATTAATTCCTTTAATTACACTTTCAATTATCTTCTTAGGGCTTTCATTTTTTCTTTCAGATTCGTTATCAAAATGATCTGAACTCTGAGACTGGTGTTGTGAATGGTCTGAATCTCGAATTGATTTTTCTTGTGACTCATATTCTGACATCTCTTTTGCTTCATCCTCCAAACTTATCCTGGGATTTGGCCTTATGATATCTTCCATTAGTAGCATGTCCAATGGGATTGTTTCTAACCTCTAATTTCTGTATTCATGAAAAGATTTAAGGTCTACTATACTGAGCTTATTGGATGCCATTTTTAACACATCTACAAATTTCTCTACTCCTTCAAATAAATCATCAAACATATCCTTTTCATTCATGAAAGGTCAGAGTTTAAGATTAGTGGTAAAATTTTGGACCGCATCATTAGGATCATACTGTCTCCCTGGCATTAAAGCCAGATTCAATGAAGTAATGTTTGAAATTTCTTTCGCTGCATGACCTATGTCAAAAAGGGTGAATGGGAATGTAGGCCAGATGGCTTTCTTATAATCTCTGAGCTGCTTTGTTATATTGTTTACAAGAGTTTAATTTCAATGATACATTGGCTACTGTTATACCATTTATAATACAGACACATACGTCATGATCCATCATTCTTTTGCACCAATACTACTAGAGCAGAGAAAGAACTTTGACTAGGTTGAATTATTCCAACCTCTAACATTTCTACAACCATACATTCAATTTCACTCTTTTGGGCATAGGGATATCTGTAAGCTTTTATGTTTGGAGGAACACTTCCTGGAATCAAATGAATAGCACGATCATGATCACAAATAGGTGGGAGGCCTCTAGGAGTCTTAAATACCTTGGAATGATTTTCTAATACTTTTCGAACATCTGGAGAGATAAATTATTTTGATGTTGGAACCATTAGTGAGCATAACTGTGCAATTATACCTTGTTGTTATTTCTTTATAATTTTTTTCATACCATGAGAGATGATTATATTTCCTAGTTTCCTTGCTATACCCCTTAATTCCACTTCCTTTCCTTCCCAAAAAAATTTCAAGAAAAGTTCTTGAAAATTAAAAGCAATTGTCCCCAAAGATTGTAACCATTAGACTCCTAGTACAACATCAACACCACCCATTGGAATGGAAAGCATTGGACTATTCAATACATATTTCCCCATGGTTAGCTTGATATTATGGCACTTTCCATAGCAATTTATATTTCCACCATTTGCAACCATCACTTGACACTCTGGTGTTGGATATAAGAAGCAATTCAATTCCTTGGCTATCTTACAATAAATAAAAATATAAGTACTACCTGAATCAATAAACACTATTACCTTTTTCTTCTTGATATATCCTTCTATCTTGTGCATTTGAGGAGTGGTAATTCCTGCTAATGCATTGCAAGATATGGTCAGGTTCATTTCTTCTTTCTTAGAGGTTGGTTCCTGGTGTATGTCCTCCTCTTTTGATGTTTTCTTTTCCTTTCCTTCCTCCTCTTCACAATATATCTAGAATAATTTCTTCTCAACACACTTATGACCTTTAGTTTATTTGCTATCACAACTGTAACAAAACCCTTTTTCTCTTTTTTCCTCCAATTTTTATGGTGTAAACCATGTAGTTTTTGGATGGCTAGGAGCAACACCACTTCCATCTTTATAGTTGTAAGTGGTAGACTTCCTTGATGTCATAATTTTGATTTCAACTTTTCTTGCCACCCTGAATGCCTTCTCCAATGAATCAGGATCCCAAAGGCGAACCTCATGTTGGAAGTTGAAATTTGCAACAAGAAACAACGAAATTGGTATGTAGAAACAAGATCCAGAAAATGGCATCCAGAAATGGTGACCATGAAGGCTTTTGATTTAATTATTCCTTAATTAAATTATAAGAAATGTGCGTCAAATTTATTTATCCCTTAAATAAATTGTAATATTATCTCATAATCACTTGTAATAGTTAACTAAATGTGATAGACTCAGTTATCTCATGAAATTCGAGTTGAGGGTGGTTGGTGAGGCATGTAGAGTGATTATAATTGTTTTAGAGTCCAAGTTGCAGTTAGTGTATTAGTTTAATGCATGAGAAATAAGTTAACTCAATTAAGTGAGTTAAAATCAATTTTATTAGTTGTAACTAATTGTTGCACTAGTGAGAGGTCAAGTGAATTAAATCAGATTTAATTCACATGCAGTAATATGTCAAGTGACTGATGATTTACAATTAATAGTTGCATGCATGTCAGTTCTGATGAAGACCCAGTTGAGACAGAGGTTAAAGGGAAATTATCTATCAGTTTTATTTATAGAAAATTTCTCGGGCGCAATTATATACACCATAGGATGCCCATGATGTATTGCGATGTCAAGGAAGGCTGGAATTCCTAAAGAATAGGGATTTCATTCCACATGAATTGCGTGAGCAAGGCAGGCTGAAGACAGGCTGAGAATTAGCTAAGTACTAGCCCGATTTTGTCTAAATTAGTGTGAGACAATTGGTAGAGTGCAACAGAATCTTGTGAGAAGAGTGCATTGTAATTGTTTCATGATTCCTTAGTTCATTGTACAATAGAGATAGAGAGGTTTTGAGCAGCAAGATTTTTCTAGAAATATATTTTATGTTGTGGATTGATTTGCTTCTTTCTTTTGCTTGGTGTGATTGTGCGATCGTGTTTATTTTTCCCGCAATTATTTTGTAGAAGGATTCAATATCTTGCTTTAGCATATCGCATGATTGGGTTGAATCCATTGGTATACATATTGTTGTATAATTTCTACATGGTATCGGAGCAGGAATTGTCTGGGTGACGATATTTCAGAAAATATCTGAAACTTTTGATGCAAAATTTTCAAAAATAAATAGCATATTTGGATTCCTTGCGAAAAAATACCCAAATTGAAAAACAAAATCGGTCGAATCGGAGCTCGGATGAGGGAGATATCCTCGATTTAAAATCAACTTTTTTTTTAGAAAATTTTGCGATGGCGGGACAATTACAATGTGCGCCAGTCAGAAAAGAAAAGAAATCCAAGGGAAAGAAGTCCCAAGGAAAAGAGAGAGAGAGAGACTTTTCCAAGATCATATGTTTTCACTGTCACGATCATGGGCACTATGCTTCGAATTTTCCATAGAAGAAGGCAAGCAAGAAGGAGCCTATAGTTGCAGTGGGTGAAGCATTGGCTTCACAGTTCGAGCTTGATTTTACTCTCATTGCATGCATGGCCAGCACTAAAATGGGATGCATGTGGTATCTAGATAGTGGTTTCCCATTCCATATGACGGGGAATAGAGATCTCTTCAGTGACTTGGAGGAGAAGGACCTCCAACAGAGCATAGAGTTTGGAGATGACGAGAGGTATAGCACGATCGACATAAGTACAATTACATTTCAGAGGGAGAATGCCTCTCATCTCAAAATAGCAGATGTTTTGTATGTTACAGGCCGAAGGAAGAATCTTGTCTTCGTAACAGTATTGGAAAACCATGGTTATGAGGTGATGTTTAGAAAAGGAAAGGTGTTCCTTAAGCACATAGCCACAGGACAAGTGAAGCAGATTGGTTCCATAGTCAAGAACCTTTATGCTCTCAAGGTTGAGGATGCATGTAAGGCTTTGAGGAGAAAATCAGTGGTTAGTGACTTGGTGGTTGAGAGGGAGAAATTATCTCCCAACATACATCCTCAGAAGCATTCTCAATAGTTTGTGGAGAAACCACAATTGGAGATGCAGAGAGGAGATTGAGTGGAAGAGTCCACTCAAGAAGAGACCTCCAGGAGGGGGAAATTTCGAGCCAGAAAGGTAGAGGGAGTACATGCAACTATACCTCCAGGTGTGAGGTGGGGCGATGTGCAAAATTAATTCTAAGAATAAATTTGGGTAGGTTTCATTAAGATGGTGTGTCTCATGGATATAACCTGACTACGAGGATCCCACAGTACAACAGTAGCAGGAATGATAGTTTAGATTGATGCAGTCAGATGTCATGAGGAAAAAAATCAGAGTGACAGGTGTCAGATACTGGAGCGCAGATCAGAGTTAGCAGCAGTGCAGAGTGCATGGATGCAGATGTCAGCAGCGTAGAGAGTCTAGTAGACATGTGCAGTAGGATCTAACAATCATAAAACTCTGATGACATATGCATTATACTGATTCAGTTGTTTGGAGACTATTCAATTTAAGGAGAGTTCATTAGGGGAATTTTGAGGTCTAAAATGGGCCTCCTAAGAAAAATGTACAACCAAAATAAAATTTATAAGAACCAATAGGATTCAAGATGATGATGTCAACCATGGGGGATGATTAACCATTTTTTAAGTAAAAGGGTAAAAATATTAAAAAATAATAAAATAATAAAACTACTTTTTCAACTCGCATTTTCAACTTATCTCTCAAAATTTTTACTCAAATTTTGAGCAGAAGTACTCGTTGGATGAAAATTTTAATTCCTCATCCAAGGAGTACCCATGTTGCATACTTTCAATGGACCCTCCTATGCTAAAAATGAGAAATACATTAAAAAACGTGATTGCAATCATGTTTTTCATGTATTTCTCATTTTTTGTGTAGTAGGGTCCATCAAAAGTATGCAACATGGGTACTCCTTGAATGAGGAGTTAAATTTTTCATCCAATGACTGCTCCCGCTCGAAATTTGAGTAAAAACTTTGAGAGATAAGTTGAAAATACGAGTTCAAAAAGTAGTTTTTTTCTTTTTTCCCTCTAAAATTTGATGATATCATCAAATCTTATTTTATTATTTCCACTATTATTTTATAATTTCCTTAGGAGGCCCATTTTATACCTCAAAATTCCCCTAATGGCATGTGCGAACAACACTAGAGAAGTGTTGCATGCAAGAACATTCCAAAGGTACCAAATAGGGACAGATTGATTCCTTTCTTGTTGAGAGGGAGTGTTGAAATTTGCAACAAGAAACAGTGAAATTGACATCCAGAAACAACATCCAGAAAATGGCATTCAGAAATGGCTACCATGGAGGCTTTTGATTTAATTATTTCTTAATTAAATTAAAAGAAATGTGTGTCAAATTTATTTATCCCTTAAATAAATTGGACAATAAATTATAATCTTATCTCATAATCACTTGTAATAGTTAACTGAGTGTGATAGACTCAGTTACCTCATGAAATTTGAGTTGAGGGTGGTTGGTGATGCATGTAGAGTGATTCTATTTGTTTTAAATTCCAAGTTGCAATTAGTGTATTAGTTAATGGATAAGAAATCAGTTAACTCAATTAAGTGAGTTAAAATCAGTGTTACTAGTTGTAACTGATTGTTGACTAGTGAGAGGTCAAGTGAATTAAATCAGATTTAATTCACATGCAGTGATCTGTCAAGTGACTGATGATTTACTATTAATAGTTGCACACATGTTAGTTCTGATGAAGACCCAGTTGAGACAGAGGTTAAAGGGAAGTTATATATCAGTTGTATTTATAGCAAATTTCTCGGGCGCAATTATATACACCATAGGATGCCCATGATGTATTGCGCGGTCAAGGAATGTTGGAATTCCTAAAGAATAGGGATTGAATTCCACATGAATTGCGTGAGCAAGGCAGGTTGAAGAAAGGCTGAAAATTGCCTAAGTACTAGCCCGATTTTGTCTGGATCAGTGTGAGACAGTTGGTAGAGTGCAACAAACTCTTGTGAGAAGAGTGCATTGTAATTGTTTCATGATTCATTGGTTCATTATACAAGAGATAGAGGGGTTTTGAGCAGAAATATTTCTCCAAAAAAATATCTTATGTTGCGGATTAATTTTCTTCTTTCTTTTACTTGGTGTGATTGTGCGATCGTGTTTATTTTCTGCAATTAATTTGTAGAAGGGTTCAATATCTTGCTTTATCATATTGCATGATCGGATTGAATCCATTGGTATACATATTGTTTGCATAATTTCTACATTGGATGTTGTCCTTCAAATTCTCTATGAAGATATCAATCATATGCTCCTCAGGAATACCAGTTACCCTGAAATTAAATTTTTGGAAATCATCAATGTGCTCCTCCATTGGACCCTTTTGTTTGAGATTTATCAATTGCCTAAAGAAGGTGTTGCTCTTTGTATCCTCATAATGTGCTATCATTTCCTCCGTAAAAATTGACCAAGTGACAAGTGATTTACGAGAACAAACTATCGATACCATACAAACTAATTTGGTTCTAAATATAAAGTTTCAATGCGTACCTTTTGTGTGTGTTGCACATCATGGAGATCAAAATATTGCTCCATCTGTAGTATCCATGTTACCAGATCCTTTCCATCAAACTTCCTCATATCGATATTTGGAATGTGGTGGTTCTTAAACCCAAAATTGGAGTCTCTAAAATCATAATTAATATTCATTTTTTCCTCATCATGATTTTCATAGATTACCTTGTCACCACTGGGAAGACTTTCTTCTAGAAACTTTGCCAAACTTTCCTTCAACCCCTCTATCTTGACATTCATAATTGCTTCCATGTCTACTTTTAAACCATCATTCAAAACTCCCATGTCCCTTTTTATACCATTTATCTTAACATTCATCATGGCTTCCAATTCGATTTTTGTTACTTTTTACAAGACCAAAATTTGCTTGACTTGGTCTCATAAATTTGATATATCATGTTGCATTTGTCCCTCCTTCATGCGTCATAGAAGATATTTATGGTTGCTTACTAGGTGTGTCCATTTTTTTGTTTCGAGGCATTTTGGAATCAAACAATGATATGTACGCTTCACTATGTCCCTTGAATCACTTCAAATTGACTTTTTAAACAAAGGTTATGCAAAATTTAGAAAAATTACACACCTCTTTCTTGTTTTTTAGGAGCTCGATATTGAAGCTGTTGTATCTCTATAATTCCAGATCTCCAAGATCTGAACTTTCTTTTTGTAGCAGCCCTTTGAGTCTTCTTTCTAACCCCACAAGTCAGCGCCAGATTAGATTCTTAAAGAAAGTGTTATGTCCAATCTCTCATGATGACTTGATTATAGACTGGTTCAATAGAGTGAACTTGTACGGAGTGCCATGTGTCATTGTTTCGACCTTCAGCTTAGAAAACAATATCCAAAAAACTACATTCTATCCATTCTCAGTCACTACTTACGAAATTCAAATATTATGCTCGGAGAGAAAGTTATGACGATTTTCCCTAGGTCTCATGTTTGAGATGAAATTCTGGAGCATTCAAAACCTCAACTTCTTTAGACCATATCTTAGAAAATATAGCGAACCAAGATCTGAAATTTTTACAGAAATTTCATCAAGATTTCTGCTCCATGTGGTCAAATTTCAGATTCTGAACCTTCGTATAACAAAATGCATAGTGTAAATTCCAAGATGACCTGTTTGCAGTAGCGAAACCCTAGAAGCCAAAGATCTGATACCAAATGTTATGTAACCAAATCACAAAAGAAATAGATCAACAACTTCGAAATTAGCCTCTTCGATGGGGAAACCTCCTTTACATCACATAAATGAAAAATTCTTGAATGATACAAATGATAAGACCTCCTTGGTATATATAGGAGTCTAAGGGGTCACAATATAATCAAAGCCTACATTAAAATTATAATGTAAGGGCACAACAATAACAATAGCAGGATTTTATGGGGCACAACAATAACAACATGGGGGATACACGGACACAACAATAATAATAGGTGGCAACATCATAGAAATGAAATGGATCATGAAACAAAACATTCATACATAATGAGACATAAGAAGAACAATGCTAAATTTCCATACCAAAGGTATCCCAAATAAATAGCTGCAACATTTTCATTAATTTCCTGCCAAATAGATTACACTAGAGTCTCTGATCAATGTATCAACATCCAAAAAAATCCAACCACTGTAATGAGTCAAAAAGTACAAGATATAGACCTCAAACAACCTCTCCCAACCTCAGGGGTCGAATCCATGAGAGGAGGAGCAGTTCCAACAAAAACTGAGCTGAATACATAGAGTGTAGGGAGGTCAAACTAACTCATCCCTCACTTTTTGTAGACTGATTCATTACATGTCATCAAAACTTGTCACCTAATGTATTTACCCTAGGTAAGTGTAAAAACATCATAATTACATTTACTTCCATCAATTACATAAAAAAACATGGTTTTTGAAGGGTGAAAATCAAAATTACAGAGAAAACTCAGAAAAATCAAACACTGGTCAAGTACGCAGTTCCAGTGTCAGGTGCGCAGTGCCATCTTCAAGCTAAGTTTTGAGGGGGTTCCCGATGTCCAAACTGAGCTCAAGATAGCTCATTGGAAAGCTTATCCAGTCTACTTTCCCAATGTGCTTGGTTTGTATAGTTGACCTATTTTGACCTCTCAAAAATTGATTCTCCCAATACTACTCTATGTGTAGCACCGAGGTTAAAAAGGAGGCAGAAATGTGATTTTTTGAAGTTTTTTTTTTACTTTTTCACCTGCCATTTTGACCAAACAAGGCTAGAAAAGTGGTTTTATTGCATTTTTTCACTGTTATAAATCTAATGGTGGTCTTATTTTGACCAAAATATTCCTCAAACAAGTGTGTAGCACCTTTTCTCTATGTGCAGCGCCTGTCCCAGGTGAGCAACGCCTTGTTCCAGGTGTGCAGCGCTAGTGGGTGCGCAGCACCAACTTGCAAGCCACTTTTGGAGGCCTTCCCGGCATCCAAATTGAGCTCATGATAGATCGTTGGAAATATATCTCTCTTGGATACACAATGTACCTATCAAGCACTAAAAATGATCAAGTATAGCTCCTCAAAAATCAATTCTCCCACGACTGGTCAAAAAGTGCAGAATGGGGGTGAAAAAATGCAGTGTGCTCGTGCATTCAACTTTCGGAGACCTTCCTCAAATCCAAATTGAGCTCAGGATATCTCATTGGATATATCTCTCTGTCTATTTATCATTTTACATATCAAACAATTCATTTGGACACTCAATCAGGGAGAAAATTTGATTTTCCCAAGGTTACTCCAGAAGTGAAACAACTCTCTTGCAGCAACTGTATGTTTGACATTTCTCCAAAACCATGACACCTATGTAAACACTGAAGGGGTTTTTTCTTCTTTGACCTATGATGGACAAAAAATTCTTTCACTCTTGTAAAATTCATCACCATTTGGTCATGAACATAATTTGAAGAAAAACCGACCCTATGTGTGGCAAATGATTTGTCCCTTGGAATGATTTCTTGAAAAATGGAGACATGATGTTTATGATATGGAATGGACTCATACTTGCTTATATGTCCTCCCTTATTCCTCCTCTGCTCATATGTCTTTGATTCCATAGCAAACCCTAGCTCAGAGGGAGAGGAAATCAGGGTTTAGTGTAGGCAAAACAAGGGATTTGGGAAATTTATAAGAATGAAGAGAAATAAATGGGATATGGGGCTTCTAAATTCTTAGGAAATTATTTGGAAGTAGGGAGGGATGTTAGGAAGTAGGAGAAAGTGGAATTTCAAGGATTGAGTGAGGGGAAGGGGTCCAAAAGGGGGAAACGCATGCCTAATCTAGAAAAGCGTCAAATTGTAGCAATAGGCTAGGGCTTGTAGAAAAATGATGATTTTGAGGGATAGGAGAGATGGGAAGTGTTTAGGAAGGTATATTAAGGATAGGGAAATGTGTTATATCATAAGGATACAAGTTTTGTTGATGATTTAACCATGGAAGACATGGAACCAAGAAAAATGACCTTAAAACCCTAGGAGAGGGAAATGAGCTTTCCAAGCACAACTGAGAGACAAATATGGTAAACACAAAACTACTTACTTGGAAATGATAGTTTGGAACCTGAATTTTTTGAAGCTCTTTGACTATTACTACTCCTTCAAAAGATTAATTTGATGGTGAAATGACTAATTTTCATGATTTTGACCCTATGACCTAATGATGGCACAACATGGAAGAATGAGCTGAATGATGACCATGATGACTATGGGACTCTTTCAAAAATGAATGACATGACCATGATGATGTTCATTGACCATGAAATTGAAAGGAGTAGTAATGATCTCAATACCATAATTAGTGATCAAATTTATGTATGACCTAGTGGAATGACAATATTTTCTGAGTGGAACTCCTAAAATGATATGAAAAAAGGATTTTTTATCACTAATGGCAAGATGCAAATACTGACACTAACATTGGCCTTATTAGGGATGATAGATCTAAAATAGGTGTCAAGAACCATATAACTCTGGATTTTGCAGATCAGTGCCTTATCCATTGGGCCAATATGGTAAAAAACTCAAACTAATAAACATGACTGAAAACTGATAACTCAGAAAAAATAGACTGACTCAAGACAAACTCAAATGACTAAAAATTGACTCAACACTGACTTATTTAAATAAAAACTTACAAACTTATTGATGGCAGCATATCACCGAGACTTGAGGGCTTCAAATCCTGATGACAACCACCTACCTGCTGAAGACATATGTACAATCATGTGAAGTGATCCTTCCAGTGTAACCAATCCAGCAGATGGCTACTTACTAAAATTTTGCTCTCATTTTCCCCGAGCAAGCAAAAAAAAACAAAAACTAAGCCACTCCAAGTGTCCATTGAACATGTGCTTTTGGTCCATGAAAACAAGAAGATACATATTCACTGCTAACTGTAGCAAATCAATAAAAGGATCTTCAAAAATTTGAAATGTTACCTTGTCTCGAGATCTAGCAAAAACACAAGCACACCCTTCATTCTGATGTGAAAGAACACTTGGTTGTTGATTCATAGGAAGGCATAGGGAAGTATGACCTTCTACTATCTAAGTGTTGGCTATAAATTCCTCAAACATGGGCAACTCTGACTCTATCTCTTGCACGTTGTCTATCTTAGGTTCATACTCTTCAAATTCATAGTCTAAATCATCTTTGAACATAAAAAATTCTTCAAGATTATCAAACATGACAACCCTATCTTCTTCATGAAAAACAACAATCTTTGTTACCTGATCTCCTTGGAGGAAATCATCATCACAAATTGGCTTACTCACAACAACTTCGTGTATAGTTTCATCAATCTCATGACTTCCATCATTTAAATTCAGATTTTCATTTTCAATAATGGAAGAAGTTTCACTAACACATTCTTGACTATGTGAACATTGCAAACCTGCATTAGCTTGGGCTGTAACATGATTTTTCAAGAAATGATCTATCCCATCTTCAGTCAAAGGAGGAAGTAATCTTTGTTTTCTTTGGATGAAACAGTAATTGTCTTCTTTCTTTCCTAAAGATTCACAAGGATGATGAATATCTTCTTTAATCTCAAGAAAAGGAGCCTATAAATTTTCATCAGACTGTTGATTTATTTCATGTGGTTTCATTTGAATATCAAGATGCAAAATCCTTTCATCTTCAAGCAAAGGGGAAGCTATTGTATGTTGAATATGATCTTGTGTATCAAAGTGACTAGCTTCTTCAGATTGTTGTTGAAGGGAGAAATCATAAAAGACTTCAATGATCCCTTCATCATTCATGCATTCGATAGCATCAATACTCTCAAGATATGCAATAAAACCTTCACTATTATCACAACAGCTTTGTAAGAGATATAAAGAAATATTAGACTTCACATAATGTTTGGAGAACATCTTATGGAAATATTTAAGAGAACATAAATTTCCTTTTGGTAACCCTTCATACCATACCCTAGCTTTATCTTCAAGAGTAGCCATAAAAACTTTCATGAGATAGTCTTCAGGTAACTCAACTCTCAGTCTACATACATGTACATGAAAATTTACTAAATGCAGATCAACATCATCTTTCTCTTCCTCTTTGAATATGGGAAGATGTGTAAACCAATCAACATAAGGCATAGGATTTGGAAATCCAGGGATTTGAGATCGATCCATAGGAGCATACTTGGGATTTTTTCTTGCAGTAGAACTCATCTCGAGAACAATGAAGTCACCAATAAGTCTATTCAAATTACTAGTTCTTGAAAAGTGGAGTCGCCATGAAAATTATGAACCTTTGGATTCTTCGACACTAGAGTCGCCAGGTGAATGATACACAACCTTATTATGCATGATCGGTGTTCACCATCAGCAATCAAATCTGATATTTGTCGTTCTTTCCCAGCAAAGATTTGTCTTTTCGCCTCCCCAACAACGACACCGGTATGTTATCACTCCACCAAATTTCTATGGTTGAAGAAGAAATCCCAACAGAGGTACAATCACCGACTAACCTTTTGGCTTGGTATCTAGCCCTACCAAATCGGAGAGGGCTCTCTCCATAATGTCACAGCCAATAGGGCTGGATGAATTAGGGTTTTAGGCTAGGTATAAGTACAGGGGTTTGATTTGGTTGAATTGGGTTTGTTGGATGGGGATAATTAAGTCAAAGAGGCTAGGTCAGGGCAAATAAGATTAGGGTTGCAGATATTCAATGGGGCAAGGTAGGCAGAAAACCTAACACTTTAGGGTTTCTTGAGTGGGATTGATCAGACAGGTGAGGAGCTAGAAAGAGCAAGGCTAAGCATGAATTCTTTCTAAACTGCAAAAAATGGACAAGCTATTAAGGTTTTCCCAAAACAGAGCATGAGAGATGTATTATTTTTATCAACTTAAAAACCAACATATCATAGAAATGAAATGGATCATGAAACAAAACATTCATACATAATGAGACATAAGAAGAAAAATGCTAAATTTCCATACCATAGGTATCCCAAAGAAATAACTACAACATTTTCATTAATTTCCTGCCAAATAGATTACACTGGAGTCTCTGATCAATGCATCAACATCCAAAAAAATCCAACCACTGTAATGAGTCAAAAAGTACAAGATATAGACCTCAAACACCCTCTTCCAACCTCAGGGGTCGAATCCATGAGAGTAGGAGCAATTCCACCAAAAACTGAGCTGAATACCTAGAGTGTAGGGAGGTCAAACTGACTCATCCCTCACTTTTTGCAAACTGATTCATTACATTTCATCAAAACTCTTCACCTAATGTATTTACCCTAGGTAAGTGTAAAAACATCATAATTAAATTTACTTCCATCAATTACTTTAGAAAAAACTTGATTTCTCAAGGTGAAAATCAAAATTGTAGAGAAAACTCAGAAAAATCAGACACTGGTCAAGTGCGCAATGCCAGTGTCAGGTGCACAACACCATCTTCAAGCTAAGTTTTGAGGGGGTTCCCGATGTCCAAACTGAGCTCAGGATAGCTCATTGGAAATCCTATCTAGTATACTTTCCAAATATGTGCTTGGTTTGCAGATTTGATTTGTTTTGACCTCCCAAAAAGTGATTCTCCCAAGACTGATCTATGTGTAGCGCCAAGGTGAAAAAGGAGGCATAACTGTGATTTCTTGAAGGTTTTTTTACTTTTTCCCCTGCGAGTTGGACCAAACAAGGCTAGAAAAGTGGTTTTCTTGCATGTTTTCTCTGTTCTAAATCTAATGGTGGCTTTATTTTGACCAAAATATGCCTCAAACAGGTGCGCAACACCTTTTCTCTATGCGCAGCACATGTCCCAGGTGAGCAGCGCCTTGTTTCAGGTGCACAACGCCAATGTCAGGTGTGCAGCGCCAACTTGCAAGCCACTTTTGGAGGCCTTCCCAATGTCCAAATTGAGCTCATGATAGCTTGTTGGAAATATCTCTGTCTTGGACACAAAATGGGCCTATGAAGCACTGAAAATGATCACGTATAATTCCTCAAGAATCAATTCTCCCAAGACTGGTCAAAAAGTGCATAATGGGGGTGCAAAAATGTAGTGTGCTCTTGCAAGAAACTTTTGGAGGCCTTCCTATACTCCAAATTGAACTCGAAATAGCTCATTGGAAAGCTCTTTCTGTCTAGTTATCATTTGACTTATCAAGAAATTCATAAGTCAAAGACACTCCACCAGGGAGAAAATTTGATTTTCCCAATGTTACTCCAGAAGTGTAGCAACTATCTTTTAGCAACTGTATTTTTGACATTTCTCCAAAACCATGACACTTGTGTAAAAACTGAATGATACTTTTATTCCTTGACCTATGATGGACAACAACCTCTTTCACTTTTGTAAAATTCAACACCATTTGGTCAGAAACATAGTTTGAAGAAAAACTAGCCCTGTGTGTAGCAAATGATTTGTCCCTTGGAATGATTTCTTTAAAAATGGAGACATGATGTTTATGAGTTGGAATGGCCTCATACTTGCTAACATGACCTCCCTTATGTCTCCTCTGCTCATATGTCTTTGATTCCATAGCAAACCCTAGCTCAGTGGGAGAGGAAATTAGGGTTTAGTGTATGCAAAACAGGGGATTTGGGCAATTTATAAGAATGAAGGGAAATAAAGGGGATAGGGAGCTCTAAATTCTTAGGAAAATATTTGGAGGTAGGGAGGGATGTTAGGAAGTAGGGGAAAGTGGAATTTCAAGGATTGAGTGAGGGGAAGGGGTCCAAAAGGGAAAAACACAGGCCTAGTCTAGAAATGTGTCAAACTGTAGTAATAAGCTAGGGCTTGTGGAAAAATGATGATTTTGAGGGATAGGAGTGATGGGAAGTGTTTAGGAAGGTATATTAAGGATAGGGGAAGGTGTAAGAGCATTAGGATACAATTTTTGTTGATGATTTAACCCTGGAAGGCATGGAACCAAGAAAAATGCCCTGAAAACCCTAAGAGAGGGAATGAGCTTTCCAAGCACAAATGAGAGACAAATATGGTAAACACAAAGCCACTTAGTTGGAAATGATATTTTGAAACCTGAATTTGTTGAAGCTCTTGGACTATTACTACTCCTTCAAAAGATTAATTTGATGGCGAAATGACCAATTTTCACGATTTTGACGTTATGACCTAATGATGGCACAACATGGAAGAATGAGTTGAATGATGACCATGATGACTATGGGACTCTTTCAACAATGAATGACCTGATCATGATTATGTTAATTGACCATGGAAGTGAAAGGAGT
The DNA here is from genome assembly GCA_034641835.2 of Pinus albicaulis. Taxonomy (NCBI): domain Eukaryota; kingdom Viridiplantae; phylum Streptophyta; class Pinopsida; order Pinales; family Pinaceae; genus Pinus; species Pinus albicaulis. Next base: position 13,666,630 of record CM076581.1, on the reverse strand, counting down.
AGTAATGATCTCAATACCCTAATCAGTGACCAAATTTTTGCATGACCTAGTGGAATGACAAAAATTTCTGAGTGGAACTCCTAAAAAATATGAAAAGAGGATTTTTTATCACTGATGGCAAGATGCAAATACTGACACTAACACTCCCAATGATCACTTATATTCATAGATTTATCATTCCATTAATCAATTTTGATTATCTATGGACATTAATGTTTATATCAAAGTTTAGACAATCCTTATAAACAATTAAGGTTCACCCTTCAGTATGCTTATTTTATATTTTTTGAAAAATACTTTTATATATAACATCGTTACTTTTATTTGATTTACACAATTGGGGTTTCACGCACTAATTTCTTCAATAAAAAAACCACCCAATCCATTGTTGGCATTTTGATTTGGGACCAAGCATGGGCATTCAATTAACATTTAATGTTATCATACCTATGTTATTCCCTAGAGAAGACACCATAGTTTGGAGTTTGATTTTCCAAATTTCTTAATTAAAACTTTACCAACTTTAAATAATTGTGTATTAATCAATTTATAACTTTGTCCTTATATGTTTGTCAATCCTTACAAAGAATGTGCATCCAACCCACCTAATTTCAAACGACTCTTATAAAAATCTAAATTTCATCACATATCACTCATGAAAGAGATATATAAATGTCCAATTATGGTAGTCACCAAATTTTACATGTGGAGTCCTTTGTCCTTTAAAATTGGCATGATGTTTATTATATTATTAACATTTGTTTAATGAGGCTCAATATATTTTTCAAGAGAAAATTATTTGTATAGTTCTCATAGGACAATCTTTTAAAAGATTTTTCCATACAATCAAAACCTTTTTTTTAAATATTAATTGAGCCAATCCTTTTATTTCTCAATATACCAAAAAAAAGGCAATTTTCAAGATATATGGGCACATCATGTACAATATTACTCTATAAACATTATTAGTGTCCTATTAATTTCCAGTTAAACTAATTTCGCTTGTCGAGCATGTTTAAACTCATCTTTCCATACAATCAAAACCTTTTTTTTTAATATTAATTGAGCCAATCCTTTTATTTCTCAATATACCAGAAAAAAACCCATTTTCAATATATATGGGCACATCATGTACAATATCACTCTTTAAACATTTATTAATGTCCTATTAATGTCCATTTAAACTAATTTGGCTTGTTAAGCATGTGTAAATTCCCTTTGATGATGAAGGAAAACCAACTCCAAAGGTAAAACACATTCCCCCCCTTTCTCTCTCTCTCTCTCTCACACACACAATAAGTAGGTCTACATTTTCCAAGGTTTGAACCTTAGTGGTTTGCATGGGGGTGCCCCTTCCCAACCATTGAGCCACAACCCACTTAATGAACCCATTCATCTAAACTTCTCTCAAAAGGATAAACCAAAGCACTAATAGAATATTCCAACATTTTAGCCATATTTTCTTTCTGGGGGCCAAAGTTCACTTCCTAGGGGACAAGTGGCAAACACCCTCACCTAAATTTGGTTTCTTTTGCATGTCCTTACTCCCTCTTGACCTCTCCAATGTCACCACTATATTCTTTTGTACAACCTACAAGGCTAACATTTGAAATGACAATTTTTTTTGTAAGTTAATTTTTCAGTGTAAATATCAAATAATTACATCCATAATACTATTCTCACTGTCTCTAGCCTACCACCCTAGAAACCAAACTAAACATAGTAGAATATAGAGTCCAACATAGCTAAGATGAAACATAACTACTAGTCCAAAACTTGAAAATACATAGAGATAATGCGAACTAGCAACAAGGACCAAATTGGGTAGCCTTTAGTGTCCACTATGTCTAAGTTAACAAAGTAAAAAAACTAGACATATACTCTATAAAAGACATATTAATAACCCAAATGGGCAAGCATGAGAAACAAGGTCTAAAACCATGAAATATGAGAAACTTGAGCATAAGGAGGACAATGAAGTGTCAAGGTTGATGGGTTTCTCCTCAACATTGGGCGGTAGTGGAATAGGAGAGATGGGCAATGATCCCATCTCAAGCCTATAAATTCTCCCTTCCACATCCAACATGAGACCCCTAAGCTTGTCTAGTCTATGCATAAGATTGACCTGAGTGTCTCCTACCCAAAAGAATCTTTCCCAACAACATCTTAACATGGTAGTACAGGTTTGCAATATGGAGATAGTGATTCTGACAACCTCTAGAATTACTTGTGTCAGGAACTCAAGAAGCTATGCCTGCCATGACCTCTAAATCCAAGGTGACTTGTCTCTCTTGTCGAATTTCCTCTTGGATGTCTAGAGGTGTCTGTTCATGAAAGTTGTGGGTTGAGGAACCAACAAGTAGTCTCGCTTTGGAGCCTCCTGAAGCGCCATGACCACCACCTCTACACCGGCGGGTCATGGCTACGGAAGGCAACAATATGTCACAAGGATCGGAATGGAGCTGGAAGTTGCAAGAGCCAGTTATGAAAAATTTTACCATAATATTGTGCCAGGCAGGCTGCATCGAAGACAGACTTAGGGTGAGTCCCTCTCCATTTGAAAAATCTGCCAGGGGAGGAAGGAAAGTCAACAAAGCAGGTGAAGGCATCCACACTCAAGCAAACAAATAATGATCAAAATGCATGGTGGACAAATGTAACATCAGGAGGAGGTGTCTAAGGAGAAATAGGATTGTCGGCTAGCTCCCCGAGAGGAGGAACATGGAGCGAATAAAGTTCATGCTGGGGGGTGGTGGCATGCGCAGAGGATAGGCGACATGAGGGCCCGTCGTTTCCATAATTCCTTGCATTAAATCTCCCTTAATACCCCCATCGAGGCAAAATGAAAATTATGTACTAAGGGAGAAAACTTGATTCAATCACCATTTAGTAGATTCAAGGGGCTAGTAAATGTGCTTAAGCCCTACTAACTCCAATGCACCTTCAAACCCTAAGCTTCTCCCAATGTTATTGACTTCTATCTACAACTAACCAAAATTGACTTGTGAACTAATTTGAAGAAATCAAACATGCAGAAACAAAAGGTTAAGAACTGGGTTTAAGAGCATCACAATGTTTAAAAATTCTTTCTGTTCTTAGCACTTTAGGCATAAGGTTTCCCTCAATTCCTTATTTTCCTATGTGAATGTATTCTCTTAACTCCTATGCTTGTTTTCAAATATAAAAAAACAATCTCATGCTTAATAGTAGATAGTTAACTTCAGTACGACAGATATTGATATATTTTACATAGTCGAAGCATGGTTTGTTTGGACTGTAGCATGAAAGGCAAAGAAACACCCTTGCCATTTTAGAACACCTCATTAATCATCATCTTAGTAAATATTTCCAATTCCTGAATTTCTCGTTGCTTCCTATCCAAGAAAGCACAAAGCAACAAGGAGTTTCAAAGTGGTAACCCTGAAGATATTACAGCTCATAGTGAAATGAAATAAGAGATATTAAGGAAAAAGTTCACTCCAATTACATATCTGTTCCAAGTTCCTTGGGCAACAACTTGAATACCTATTTCTAATTTTCTATACATGAAATCGATTTGAAGTATGGCATTCACTAATCAGCAACATGGGAATTTTGAACTACACTGGCAAGATTTAAATCCATATTGATTTGAAAGGCCTCTTTAATACCTTTTCCCATGCAAGGTAGCAAATGAGAGGCAGACCACAAAGCAAATTCTGGCGGCTTTCATTAGCTACATTTTCTGGATCATTTTCATCCCTAAGTGGATTCTAAAAATCCACAAGAAGCTGATGCAACAGGCTATGTTACAATAGTCTTTAATGGTAATTTAAGTAACATTCGTCAAGATCAATCAAACAATTATATGAGATGTTATAGTCCACATATCAGAAGTTTGATAATTTGTTTATGGATATTTACTTGATTTGCCTCAACTGATAACTTCTATTCTCCTCCTAACATGTCCACTGGAAGGTTGCCTTCACTCTTTTTTATGACACAATTTGGACACATTGATCCGAGTTTCACAAGGCATTGTGAGCATGTATACTGATTCCAAATTTTCAGTTCTCAAGGCCAAACACTCCAGGCAAGATCATCTTCTTTTAAAAATGATTGTTGGGGATAAACCTGGCCAATTAGATTAATTGGGGTCTGGCCAAGATCATATAGCCATGCTCATTCATCTGACCCGTGCACAGAAACCTTGTCACAGAGCTCAATATCCTTTGTTATCTCTTCTATTTCTAAATCATATGGTAAGGCAATGTTTGGGGGCTTTATGCTTTCCACTGTACAGTCTGGCACAAGAAAGAGAAACAGGAGAGGTGACAATCTCATCAAGCTGCGGATAAGAACTGCTAGCCAAAGTCTGCTGTAGTCATCCTTTTGGACATGAAGCCACTTGAGTAGAAGTGCGCCAAACCAAGAACCAGATGTGAACCCAAAGTTAGACACTGACATCAGGAAAGCAAACACAGTGCCTTCAATGCCACTGGGACAAAGCTGGGCAGATAACACAAGCATGGGCATTAACTTAAGCTTGGAAATAGCATCAGTCAAAGCTGTGTCGCTTAATACAAAAGCTCGATCTGGAATATGCATCCGAAGATTCACCCTTGAAACAAGTATAATGTCAAGAAGCCCAATAAATGAAGATGCGACCTACAGCGAAGAAAACATGAGAACAAGTCAGTAACCGATCATGTACATCCTATAAATGATGATGAAAAAATACTGTCCCAACAGAAGCAGTTAGAAGATGAAACATGAATCAGCCTGCAAAGCTAGACATGGCATGACTAAAACAGAATAGCAAGCTAAAAATTGAAAGGTGTTTAGAAAATACTTGTATCCCCTTTCATTTTGATAAATTAAGCTAAATTTATTACAATTTACTGTTTCTGAAAAAGAAAGAAGCTATTTGAGATAGAGACAAAAGGTATCCTAATTCCCTTCCCTGTTGAAATGATTACTGAATGACTGCAATAAATCCAGTTTGCAGGTCTTTTCGTATTTCCAAATTGTTTTACCTTTAATCTTAAGAATATGTTTGACTCTGAAAACTTTGATCAACCTTTCAAAAAAAATCTACTAAATGTCAAAGTGGCATTTTCTTAAATTCCTTTGAATGTAAAACATACAACAGTAACTAAAAAAAAGTGAAACACGCATTTTACTTGATTAAATATCAAAACTGCAATCTGAAATATGTTGTTTTGGAAACTTGATATATAGGATGTTCATATTGTGGACTTCTCCTTGCCACCTACATCATATATCTGCAAGGCATCCATTTACCATTGCAGATCATGCCAAGTTCTATCTTCAGAAATTTTTAGATTGACATGGGGGACACTATATGCAGTGCTTCAATTCAGACTTCAGTTCTATCTTTAGCAGGTTCCCCATGCATACATAGTGGTGTTGTCGTCATTGACTGATTCAAAACCAACGCCATTGGTTTGGACTGGGGTTTTTTTAAACCAGTCCTAAAAGATGGTTGACATAATTAGAACCTAAGTCACTGACAAATTCAATTTGACTTGGCCAAGTAAGAGTCAAATCAACTACTCAACTAAGACAGAACTGACTCGGCCAAATTTGATAGCACCGACTGGACCACCTAAATGTGGGCACAATCAACAAGTAAAGAAAATGTAAAAGAAAAACAATCCAAAGAGGAAACCTAACTCCCTTGATAGTCTAGTCGACCGCCTTCAACCTAGTAATGTCATTCAGTCGACTTACTTTTTAGAATTTTATTCAATCTATAATCTTAATTCTTAAACATGTCAACATTTACATTTACTTATTTCATTCATTAACTAAATTTCAATATTAGAAGATATAGTGTGGATCCCATTTCAAGATGTTTGGTAATGGAATAAAAGCTATTGGACTTCACACAAAGAAGATAGAAATTGGGTTGTTGTTTGGCTTTCATTGGATTAACAACTTTTTATCTTTTCAACATATATGCAAAACAGTTCCTTGTAACCCTTTCTCTTGCATCCCTTGGACTGGGGATTGTGGGACTCTTAAGATTGAAACGTAGAAGGAGAATAGGATGCTCAATCTTATCAACTAAATGAAACCTCTAGGTTGCCCAAAGGTGTGAATTGATTTAAAACATCAAATCAGTGGCAGTTGAAGTAATTTGACGAGAGAAAGCAAACTTCAAATTCTTGGACTCATCCAAGTCGGTCTAACAAGCTACACATCAAGCGGGCTACATACTCATTTTATTATAGGATGGTGAATTTTGGACTCTAGAGGCCATTTAGAGCGTAAAAGTTTATGTTTTCTCTCAAATCTTTAAGTTTATGTATCTTGATGAAATTTTGGATATTTGAACACTTACATGTAATATTGACTAGCAAACTTCCCAAATTTGGTATCTGATGGTTTGGATTTACACTGATGTACATGAATATACTATTTTTTATTATTAAAGCTAAATATTTAATGTCTATTTTATTTGGTCAAGTCATTTATAGCAAAGTCGTGAGACTTGAAGTAAGCAAAAACTCAATCAGCTTGGGGTTGTCAAAACTCAGCAACTCAGAAAACTTTATATAAGACTCAACAAACTTGTCACATAAAAAAGACTCAAAATGCATGGAATTTTTTGATAGAAAAAAATATAATGACAATTTTGGGCGAGTTTTTCCCAGTTTTGTCAAGTTTTGGCCAAGTCTTGACATGTTTCTTGCGTTTTTTTATTGTTGGACAGTGGAGAGTTTAGGGAAAATTTTAGCTAAGTACTCTTTTCAAGAATAACTTGGCAAAACTTAGCAAGACTCACAAATCTTGTACACTTTTCAAGAATAACTCAGCAAAACTTGGCAAGACTCATGGATCTTGGCCGAGTCTCGCAACACTAGCTTCTAGTGTCAACAACCAATGTTGATCCAAGTCCAGATCAAGTTGTAATTTTGGGAAAAGCCAATTCCAATCCAAGCATGACGACATCTCTTTTTAGTGGAGAATCAATCAAGAAGTTAGACCACTTAACTATATGTACTACTATTGTGCTTGAGGGACTGTTGGGCCTCCTAATCATCCATACAAGTTGAATATTATGTTGGAAAGGGAAGGAGAATAACTTACATTCATTAGTTTGCCGTTGCACAACTCCACTCCTTTCAGAGAAATAGCTTACCATGTGCTATTCACTCTGATAAACACACAAAACCTTTAACTCGAACATCAATGTACTTTTAGGATATCTTTTTTGTTAGGGTAGTTTACGTAAACTTGACTTGGTCAAGTTACCAACAATTTTCAAGCTCCTAGTTTATGAGAAACCATGGTTTTTCCCATGGTATTCATCTCTAAAGTAGCCTATTTAAAGGTGGAAAGACTCCATGTTAATTTTTCCTTGTGGCTTGTTGCCGCAAAATCTAGCAGGCCTTGGAGAGGGAAACCCTACAAGGTATAAACTAGACCTATTAGCAACAATGGGACTTTCACCAATGGGAGGAGATCCAGTAGGATAAAGATCACTTACAATAAGTATTCTAGGGTTAAGGTACAAAATGATCTTGCTAGGAGGTCTTATAGAAAGGCACAATCTTGGTTCAAGGCTTCACAAGGAAACCATTCACTTTCTATGAAGATACCTAGAAATAGAGGCACAAGACCTAGGGTTTGATTGATTTGATGTCTTGGGGTAACTCAAGGTCAAGGCAAGGGGAAAATATTTCTTACAATGTGTATTAGCTAAGCCAAGACTCATGAAACCTTCAAAAAAGTCCTTAAGTTGAGGGAAGAAAAACTAGGGTTTTGCTCTTAGGGCAAACACCTAGGGCAAGAGAATTTATGGATGAAATTGGAGTGGATGCCCACCAAATTGATAGGTTTTGTGGAAAACCCTATCTACTTGATGTTTAGGCTCTCAAACCACCAAAATCCTCTCCCTAGAAATTTGCACCAAGCCCTAGCGCCTTCTCTAGCCTTGAAAGGATTGAAATGTAAGAGGGAGAAAATATGGAGGAAAAGTGAGATTGATCACCAACGATTTGGATTAGTGCCTTTTCATTTGGGCACATCGAGTAAAGGATTTCTTAGATTAGCTAACCTTGCTTCTAAGGAGGCCGAAATTTGAGCCCTAGCAACAAATTTCGAGCATTTACCCACTCACATGGATAATGGAGATTTATGGGAGAGCCACTAGTTCACCACTAGGAAAATTTTTACATGTCATGTATGAGTAAGGCATGCGATATTCATCTAGCTAGCATTCAATTCATCTTCAATAAAATTAGGGCACAATTTTAGCATGAACCAAAATCAATGATTCCATACATTAGACATAGAAAATAGATCTTCAACAATTAGGAGTACTTACAAGAAAATATGCAAAAAATCCATCTATTAATCCAAAGAATAGCTCCAAAGAATGTCCAAAAATCATCTCCAAATATCAAAATGCATCCAAGATCCAATATAGTCTACAAAAGAGCAAGTGTGAGTTTCCTCCATGAGGTCAAATTCCAAGTGTGATGATGATGAGAGACCAAATGAGATCTCTGTAATATATATTATATATATGTGTGTGTGTGTGTGTGTGTGCTCTAACATGTCCTATTTTAGCCTACAAGCCACTCTACTAATAAAATAATGTGCAAGTAATGGCCTAGGTCCCAAGCTAACCTAGTAGCTTTAGCAAATTTAACTTTATCTCCACAATTGCTAGCTGAAATGCTCATGTCATGCTTGCGTGGGCTTCTAGAGGGCTAACGTCGAGGCCTTTTGGTGCCATGACAAGTGTAGTCAAGATCTAGGGCTTGGCCCCCGTATCTCAGTAACAATCATCCTGTGGGCCCCAAATATGGGTTTAGGGCACAAAATTGGGTCTCAAGGGTCTCCAAGTGGTAAAATCTTTGTCTACTCCAACATTGAGGGAACTGAAGATTTCTCTAGCCCTCTCATGTCTCAAGGCATGAAACAAACCACATCTAGGCCCTGGATCAACTACCACACCATGTATATACTGCTAAGCTAGTAGGGGGAAAACTAGTCTAGGTGCATCATCTCATGAATAATAGGGAAAATGCAGGATCTCTATGGGTGTTGAAGGTTCCCATGGCTACGAATGATGCTCTACAACTATTCAGAGTCCTATGGTTCTCAATGCATCACCTATGGGTGTCAATATGTTCCTCTGGAGGACTTGGACCCCAGTCAAGTTGCTCAGACCTATAGATGGAACCACTTGCCAATTACACACAATATCTAGTGCTGTGACTTTATCATTAGGTACATTAATCATTATTGCATCTAAGTGAACCAAGCTTGAAATAAATAGGCATAATGACACTTCATTTGTTGCTTCTCATCCAAAATTAGGGCCTTAGTCACATAATGGTGTTACCTCCCTAGGTATTAGTGGTTAATAGACGACCCTATTAGGTGTTCCCAACCCCCAAAGGGAAGTGACATGTCCTTAGTTCACCCTTCAATCAATAGGTGCCATGTGAATGATGATGGAAAGAAAGGGGGAAATAACTTGATGGCAAAGTGCCATGATCAAAGGGACCAACTAGGATGGAATACCTCATCCTGGGTGTATAGATGTGAGGAGAGAGCAATCGTGGATGCATGAGTTACCTCGGCCTTTGTTTTTCTACCCCTCAATATTTCCTTTTACTTTTTCTTGATTTTTTGACGGCAACAAAACTGAAAGTCGGCCCCTAAGGAGAGATGGTCTCTTCTCGTGGCTCTGTCAGCATTTTCCTCTATTAACTTAGTTTTCCTCCACGTGGTCTTATTTCTTTTCTTGGGATTTTATTTATCAAATTCGAGGAATTTAATAAATAAACATTATCGACAACCCTTGAAATTAAATTATATCTCCGGACTTTATATTAATAGCCCGATACTTTTTGAATAAATGACCTTTTAATAGACCTTTGGTTCCGGCCCCACATATATAATCGATGGCCCAATCAAATGCTCGCATTGTACCTTGGTTATCCTTCGTGCATCTTCCGAATACGACCACCATCCGATGGCTTCCCTCCAGATCGACGGTGCTCAACGATATCGCGCGGCCTCCCTGGTCGAACGTTAATGCGTGATGGCATGCAATGAGAGCGGTTTTCGCGGGTCCCGCCTTTGCCACGTGTCGAGCACTCAATGGAATCGCTCCGAATTTGAAAATACCGCTTACTCCGCAAAAGCGATGCGATATGGGCAATCCGGTTTGTAAATCCACTCGCGGTTTCAAAACAGTGGTTGACCCCGGTTAAGTCGGGTTACGCTTTCCTCCGTATTCACTAACTCTGGTCTAGCCTCGGGTCAGGATTCCGATAGCAAAACAAATTTATCTCTTTATTAAGCGGGAATTCTACTATCATTTGAACAAGGTTCGACAACCACGATTTCTCTACACAGACCTCGCCTGCGGGTGGGATTAATTCAACAGGGTTTGTTCGGATAATTCAAAAGAAATAATGAACACAGAGATGCGAAGATTGTACAACGACTCAATTCAACAGTTATATACAAGACAGTGTTCAATCGCCTCACAATTAAACAAATTCCTCACAAATAACGATTCAAGACAGTTGGATAGTCGACGGGAACTGAAATTCATTTAACTGGAAGCGATTGTTTGATACACGGATTTTTACTGCAGAAATCTCTCCTTTAATGCATCTGAGGGATACAATTTATATACATTACAATGTGTCTCTTCGGTTCCTCTGTGAGGACTGTTTAGAAATTCAAAAGCCTAATTACAATAATTCAACTAACTGAAACATGACAGATGGATCGAATCTAACTATTCGACTTCTACAAATTCTAACTAATCTAAATGAAGCAGTCAGCTGAGGTATTGACACCTAGTTGTTACAATTCAAATGTTTTCGAACCCTCCTAGCCACAACATGTGGACAAAACCTCCTACATTGTTGGCTAGTGTCTAATGCCCCTGCATCAGACTCCCGAGGGCAATTTTCTTCATGGGCTCCTGTCCATGAGCTCTTCCACTGATCTGCCTATCTTCTGCAACATTCCTTCAATCATCCAAGTGGCATCTTCCTCTGGCTTGTCCTTCCATTTGATTAAGTACTGAAAGTACTCTTGTCCTCTGGTCTTCCTAAACACTCTTTTGTCTAATATTTTCTCTGGTTGCAATGGTTGTCTTGGAGGTAGCTGCTCTTTCCACTCAATCTATCCCTTGTCTGCTGATCTTTCTTCTGCACCATCATCTTCATACTTGTACAAATCTGCAACATTAAAAATGGGAGATATTCCAACATCAGGTGACAATTCAATCTCATAAGCATTTGCAGAAAACTTTCTAAGTATCTTGCATGGCCAAATCTTTTTGAACTTCAGTTTATTGTACTGCTTCTTTGGGAATCTCTCCTTTCTCAAGTGTGCCAAAACTAGATCTCCTACTTCAAAATGAACTTCCTTTCTGCTCAAGTTTGCTCTGCCTTTGTATTTGATGTTGCTGCCTTGTAGTTGTTGTTTCACTTGTTCATGTATGGCCTGGATCTCTGAAGAAAATTCTTCACCATCAGCACTTCTCATCTCTGCCCTTCCCAGATTTCTTAACTTTGATATTCCCCTGGGGTGCATTCCATAGATAATATGGAATGGGCTCTACCCTGTGCTTCTGTTTGGTGAGTCATTATATGCATATTCTGCCTAGGGCAAAATATGGTCCCACTGCTTGGGATGCTCTCTTGCAAGACTTCTTAACAAATTTCCTAGACTCCTATTCACTACCTCAGTTTGTCCATCAGTCTGAGGATGATAAGCTGAGCTGAAACTCAGTTTGGTACCAAGTTTCTTCCACAGTGTCCTCCAAAAATGACCCACAAATCTGCTGTCTCTGTCTAAAACAATACTCTTGGGCAACCCATGCAATCTAAAAACTTCTTTGAAAAACAAGTTAGCAACATGGGTGGCATCACTAGTTTTATAGCATGGAATAAAATGTGCCATTTTGGAGAATCTGTCCACTACAACAAAGATTGCATCATTCCCTCTCCGAGTCTTGGGAAATCCTAGAACAAAATCCATACTCACCATGTCCCAAGGCCTGTCTGGAATAGGCAAGGGAGTGTACAATCCTGCATTCTGGCTCCTTCCTTTGGCATATTGACAGATTTTGCAATTCTTCACAAACTTATCCACTTCTTCTTTCATCTTGGGCCAGTAATAAAAGTGACTTAGCTGCTCATAAGTTTTATCAGTACCAAAGTTACCAGCAAGTCCACCACTATGCTTCTCCTTAATCAAGTTTTCTCTCATGGAACAATTTGGTACACACAGTTGGTTTCTTCTGAATAGTAAGTCCTCCTGCAAGAAATAATCCAGCCACTAGCTTCTATCTGTTAAAACAAGGTTATAACATGCCTCAAATGCTTCCTTAAAATCTGAATCTGTTTTATACAATTCTTTGAGAAAATCAAATCCTACAACTTCAAAATTAGTTTCTTGAACAAGCATGTGCCTCCTACTCAAAGCATCAGCTACTTTATTTGCTTGGCCACTTATTTGTTTCAAAACAAAGTTAAAACCTTGGAGATACTCAACCCATTTGGCATGCTTATGATTCAACTTGGGCTGCTGTACAATATACTACAAAGCATGATTATCAGAATATAATACAAATTCCTTGGACATCAAATAATGCCTCCACTTTTTCAGTGCCTGAACAATTGCATAGAATTCCTTCTCATAAGAGGAATACTTCCTTCTGGTGTCACTCAGCTTTTCACTGAAATAGGCTACAGGCCTATCATCCTGACTCAACACAACTCCAATGGCCTCTCCACTGGCATCACACTTTACTTGAAATGGTTTAGCAAAATCAAGCAGGATCAAAACAAGCTTCTCAGTTATCTTTTGCTTCAAAAGTTTAAAGTTTCTTTCTACTTCAACAGTCCATTTAAATGGTTGTTTGCTCTTCTTTATTGTCTCAATTATGGGTGCATTAATCTTACTGAAGTTTCTTATAAATTTCCTGTAAAAACTGGCAAGTCCATGGAAACTTCTTACCTCAAAAACATTTATGGGTTAAGGCCACTCCACAATTGCCTTAACCTTTTCTGGGTCCATCTTCAATCCTTTTGCAGAAACAACAAAGCCCAAATACACCAACTCTTCTTTCATGAATGAGCATTTCTTTAAATTTATCAGCAGTTTCTCTTGGTGCAGCTTTTTCAAGACATGATTAAGATGCCTTAAATGTTCTTCTTTAGTTCCGCTGAAAACTAATATATCATCCAAATATACTATCACAAATTTACCAATGAATTCCTTCAATACTTCATTCATAAGTCTCATGAAAGTGCTAGGAGCATTTGACAACCCAAAAGGCATTACCATCCATTCATACAGTCCTTCATTTGTTTTAAAGGCAGTTTTCCACTCATCACCCTCTCTTATTCTAATCTGATGGTATCCACTTTTCAAATCTATCTTTGAAAAATATTTAGCACCACTCAAACAGTCCATCAAATCCTCAACTCTGGGCAAAGGGAATCTGTACCTGATTGTGATCTTATTGATTGCTCTAGAATCAGTACACATCCTCTAGCCTCCATCTTTCTTTGGGCTCAATACTGCTGGTACTGCACATGGACTCAAACTTTCTCTGATCAGCCCCTTGTCCACCAATTCCTGTACTTGTCTCCTGATTTCCTCATTTTCTGTGGGAGTCATTCTGTAGGCTGCCTTATTTGGCAGATTTGAACCAGGGATAAAATCTATCCGATGGCTGATCTTTCTCACAGGTGGCAGCTCATCAGGTAAATCATCCACAATAATGTCACAATAATTGTCTAACATCTCTTGGATTTCTATTGGCAAATCAGAAATCTTTGTAGAAGTAAGAACTACCTTAGGTTTGCAAACTAAAGCAAAACTTACCTCTTCTTCTTCTATCTACTGCAGATATTCCTTCCCGCTCAGCAACAAGGTCTTTGGATCAATCACTCTGCTGGATGGCTCTCCTTCTTCCATGGGTATCAATGTATGGTGTACCCCATCTTTGAAGAACTTGTAAGTGTTCTTCTTGCCATCATGCACTGCTGATCTGTCAAACTACCAAGGTCTACCCAGCAGTGTATGACACACATCCATGGGCATTACATCACACAGGACCTTATCTTTGTATTTGCCCATTTGCAGCTCTATCTCACACTGTTCTTTTACAACCAACTGGTGCCCTTTATGCAGCCAGGACACCCTGTAGGGAGTTGGATGCTCCCTTGTCTTCAACTTCAACTTCTATATCACCTCAGTGGAAACCAGATTGTCTGTGCTGCCACTATCAATGACAAGCTGGCAGCATTTCCCTTGGACTTTGCATATGCTCCTAAACAAAGTCTTCCTTTGTGCAGGTTCAGTGACCTCTTTGGTTTGCTTCAACAGGGCCTTATTAACCACCAAGGACTCTCCCCTCTCAGGTAGAATTTCTTCTTCAATTTCTGCCTCTTCTCCAACCTGGGCAACAACAGCATTTCTTGGACCAGCGCCCACATTCTCTGGACATTCATAGTGCTTGTGTCCCACCTGCTGACATCTATAGCACCTCAATTCTCTACCTCTGCCTCTGTCTCTGCCTCCTCTTCCTTTTCCTCTGTAAGAACCCCTTCTGCCCCTTGCATCATCCTCTGTAGATGCATTCTGAGGTGAGCTACTGTTAGCTCCATCCTCATAGAAATATAGCGGCGATGAAACCCAGGAAAGTGAACTTGATGCTAGAACAGACATTGCTTCGGTGTTTACTAGTTCTGAGATTGTCGATGATGATGAAAGTAAACTTCAGGTTTTGTCTACGAGAGAGGTAGAAGATAAGCATAAAGCCATTCACTGATTTATGTGGACATTTTCTTGCAGAAAGCTCAGATATTACCGTGGGAAGCCAACCTCAAGCTTCTCCAATTAACATGGGTGTAACTCTTTCTCCCTGTGTTTATGTCACGATCTCTTCTGCTCCGTTCCTGGTAATGGAATGTGGCCTTTTGACTGAACCAGTATGACAGAAGTTCGGCGATGTCCATGGCGGTTAATTAAGAGAGAAGGAAAGAAGCAAAGAATCCGGATCAACCCTAACCCTTACCTCGTCATCAGTAGGCATCTTATGTCGGTAAATAGGGAACGAATGGTGCTAGCCGTAGAAGAATATATAGGGATCAGTGGCTCAATGGCAGCGCGTCTAAGTCTATATCGGAAGGTTGCAATGGGCATGGTAGATGTGTTTACACGGCATCGCTCTGCTACACTGAGTAGGATTTAGTTCAGCCTATCACCGATTCCGAGGAATCATTCTTATGCAGAGCTATTGTGATTTAAGTTAATCTATTATAGCCTCGGGAATCCTGCCTCCCGATATTACAAGAATGTGTTACCATAGCCAGCTAATCGGTCCCCAGTTACGAAATTTGTTCTAACCTAATGTGAAATCAAGAAATGGGTAATTGTGCCTAAGATCTAAGCTAACCTAATATAGCCCGAAGAATAATTTGGCACACTATTACAAAGATTTAGCTCTACATAAGAGCTCATTCAGTGTAACGTTCGTAGTATGTAGCTTAACTTTCGACCAATTGCAGGAGATAGTTCCTGCCTTGAGCTTGTGAGATTTTAAAGACGAAGCCAAAACATACTTTAGTAATAATTCTGACACGGTATTTAAGGAGATTGAGGACTGTTTTGAGCTGGAAGATAAATTAAACTACCGTTTAGACTGATTTAATTTGACTCAAATAACTTGCACTAAACGTCAGCGTTCTTTGTCAATCTCATAAAATTTAGCTTTGGCATATTGTCATCACAATCATCAAATTACATTAAGATAAGCTACTTACCGCTATGCATTCTGCAAATACCTCCCATTCTCCGTTCGCGTAAATGCCAGTTACGGCGATGTTTTCAGCTTTCAACATACTTATTAATTTTCTTAGTATTTCAACGTATCAATATAGAATAATATTAACTGTAACTAAAAGCAATAATAACCCACTATGCATAAGCAGTGACTGGTTTCTTTAACAAAACGATGAACAGGACTAACCGATGCCACGATACATAGATAGATCCACAAGAGATACTCTAGAAAAACCCAACTTATTTATTTGATAAATTTTTCACGCCACAGTCAGAAAATCACACAATGTATAGGGCCTATAAGGTCGAAAAGGTTTGAAACTGCCTCTGATACCATGTGTAAGAGCCTTAAACTTTAACTTCAAGAATTTAACCATCAATCTCAAAATACATAAGTGTAAAGCCCTTAAATTTTCAAAATTAATAAACATTCACTAAACTCATACCACAGAATTCAGAGTGAGATTTTTGAACAGAATATATATCAATTGACTAATTAGTACTTACCTGGAAACGTGTTTGAAGATGTTCTTGATCCGCCATTAGCTCCAGCTTCCGTTACCAAACCGTCGTTTTCCTCTCAGCCTATCTGAGGTCAACCTCTCCGGTCCCCAGATCCAGAAGACGAGTCTTCTGGCCCCCGTGCCCAAAATTCCGAGAACAATCGAGAGCATTCCATAACTCAGTTAGAACTCTCAAACTCACTGCTCATGAACCACGCAGTTAGAACTCCTCTGACAGCATCCGGGTCAGTGTTCCCACTCACTACCCATGCCCATCAAGTTTACCCCTCTTCCTTTTTATACACAAACTCCATTTCTGATATTTATTAGAATATGATCTTTTAATAAATATCTTTGAAAATCTTAGAAATATTATATTTTAATAAATATCTTAGATTTATTAAAATATTATAGTCATTAATGTAGATATTATAGGCATTTATGGGGATATTGACTTATTGACCAAGTCATTTATGGAGATATTGACTTTACTTAATTATTTTAAGATTTATTTATTTATTTTGAATAATGTTCTACCACGCATACTCATATAAGAGCGGTACATGCGTTCAGTCTCTAGCTTGATGTTCCATCATATCTCGGTGAGATAAATGCATTACGATATTCAGTTCATTACTCTAACTTAGTTAGTTTCCATACTAACAGGTATGTATATTAGTGCAATACATGTGATACATGCATATGTAGCTATCATATGCAGGTCTCATATGCATACTAATATTTCTAAGTTCCATATAATTCGAGTTGGGTTGTTACATACACCCCTCCTTCAGAAAACTTCGTCCCGAAGTTAAATTTTATGTCGTATATCATTAATTATATTAGTGATTAATATAATCATATAAGGTTGGTGTATCATAGTTAAATATGTGAGAACACTTTTACATTTATGTTTTGATCATTTATTGGTTCACCAATTTAGTAGTTACGTTTTGCCTCAATAGTATCCCCAAGCTATTCTAGAATCATCCTATCCTTCCTAATCTCTTCCGCTCCCATCCTATCCATCCTCTACAGGAATATGCCATGGCATCAGTTTTAGTGATCCATCCGTAGACCTTGAAGGTAGCAGTGCCGATTACATCGACATGATTTTTGTAGGCATCCGGCAGTCATCATCACACGTCTAAGGGAGCTTGACTCGCACAATTCTCCCATGACCCCAGGTATTGGAGAATAAACGATGGGCAACACCTCCACCCCTTCCAGTAGGACCAGGGTCAACACCCTATCAGGGAATCTCAATGCATCTCAATTGTTCTTGGAGTTTTGTCATCACGCGGTCGGTTTGGTAACGATATTATCTGCAATTTAAAACACTTGTCCACAAATTATAACATATGTATCAATATGTTCAAAACAAATTGTTACCCATATAACAATTTCTAAACATTCCAAATATGTTGCTATCTGTGATATTGATCCTTGACTTCATATAACATACTTGATTAAAACACCGATCCACATATGTGTCAATATGTTCAAAACAAATTGCTACCCATATAACAATTTCTACACATTCTAAAATAGGTTTGTAAATTCATTTTTACTCTGAATAGTCAAGTGCAATCACTCTTTTATTTCTATCTCATCATTTACGTTGATATGAAAATTATAGATACTATGTCCACAACATAATTCCTAATTTATATTAGTATCTCTATACCAACAATGTTTAAGCAAAACTTTCTTCATATTGGCATCCATGTACCAACAATGTTTAAGCAATTTAACATATTCTCACATGTCATAGTACAAAATGATAGTCTTAAGTATCCATCCAAGGCAAGATAAGATTACTCACAGTCTATGTCACAAGGTTCGCCGAATTTCAACCTTGAGGTTCGAAATTCGGCGAACCTCAAAAAAATTTTCATGTTCGTTCAGGTTCGGCGAACCTGAAAGCCGAACCTCAAGTCGAACCTCAAGCCGAACATTATAGCCGAACCTCAACGTCGAATTCGAACCTGAAGAGAAAAAAATTCGTTTAGGTTCGATTTTTAATAAATTTAAGGTTTTTTTTCCAGCGGATTTGGTCCGAATGGTTTTGAAAAAACAGTGGGCGGATTTGGTCAAAGTGGTTTCTCCTCCCGCCACTTTTCCCTTCCCGCCATCGTGACCCGTGGAATGAATCATGTTGGATTCATTATTTAACAGTGACTGCGGGATTTTATCAAGCAAAGCAAATTCGAGCAAGCGTTGTTGAGGTGTTAGTTTGGTTGTGGAGTCGAGAAGTTGCAGCGTCGAGGGGTTCTGAGCAGTGAGTGTTCAGCGTCGAGGAGTTCTAAGCAGTGAGTGTTCAGCGTCGAGTGGACCGTGGTCGAGTGGACTGTGGTGTTCAGTCACTCAGCAGTGATTGTTTGCTGCAAATTTCAGTGACGCAGGCGGCAGGACGGTCGAGCGACACGCCGACAGGTCTGAGGTTAGTATCAAATATTCACAGCGATCCAAAATTCACTGTAGTATTTAGTATTTACAAATTACAGTCACAGATAATGGTTGAAGGCTTGAAGCTGCGTGCGTATTATGTCTACAAAATATTTTCTCTGCGTTGAGTGTAGACCCCCCTCACTCTGCGTGCGTATTTTTCCTTAGATTTCATTAGGCGTTTTTTTCAGATAACCCGGCTCCATAACTTGGGGTTGTAATTATCCACACCCACGGGCCACACCTTCAGGCTTCACGGTTCACCTACACCGTAAGACATTAATCGGAGTAGATGAATATATATGTTATTTTTTTTCTTTCAATTTTTTTATATTTATGTTTTTTTTGGTCGGCTGGTTTTCTTCCCCGGTTCAAGTCTGGTTCCTGGGTTTGGCGTTGACTAGTTCGATGATTGGTCTGGTTATGATAATATCGAATCTCGGTGAAGATAACTGTTGTTGTGGCCATTTTTAATTTAATCCCTGACAGACTTATAGGGCACACAAAGCTCTTGCCAATGGCAATATTAACTTCTATCTATACACACAAAATCCTTACGATTTTCCAATTTGGTATCGACACCTTCGACCGTAACTGCTTGTAACCACACGGGTGATAGAAGTTAAGAAAATAGAGAAAAAACTGGGCGGATACGTTATTTTGCTACAATTATCAGTTTCAGGGCATTGTTGCATTTTGCTTGTGGAATAAAATTAGAATAATACCAGAGTGGCGTCATTGCTCGATATGATTGATTTTTAAAGCCTTATTTTTACATTTGTGACCCTGCCATCCCCAACCTACAGTTTGTCCAGCACTACCCTTTAAATTTGGCTCCTCGTAATTATCAAATATTGGCGGGCGAATTCCTTATCATCTAACAGCTCACTGTCCTCAGTCACATATTTAAGTCAGCAGAGGCAACCTCACTGCGAGAATGAGGTGGGAGAAGTTATAGGTTGAACTATAAAAGGAAAACACCTAAATTCTATTTTTTATTTTGACCTGGCAAAGCTGGGGTTCAAAAGTAAGTCCGGGCTTATTATGCATCCATGTTCTCACCGTGAGCCTGTGGGTCATAAAATCTTGAGGTGGAACTGCGTGACTTTTGTATGCATCTCACTAACAACTGTTACAAAATAATCCTTCACACAATAGTTGTTTAGATTGAACTTAAGAAATGGGCAGGTTTAGATTGAACTGTCAGTGTTATTTATTTTCTCAAGTTAATGTAATCTTGCATAATCTGAAGCTTGGGTTTGACTGCTAGATAAATGTGATTGATAGAAAGAGAGAGCATTTTGTATCTCAGAATAGGATTTCTTCTTTTATACACAGTCCTATCCTGTTTCCTTACACTTTGTGAATACTAATTTATATTTGGAGCTTGACCTTTCTTATCAGTTATATTTCCCAAGCTTAGAGAACTTGCATGTTACCTACATAAGAGAAATGTGAGCTATTGAAGGTTGTTAGAATTCAGTTTTCCTTCACAATCTTTGAATTATGGATTTTTTAGATGCTGTATGACCTTCTCATCTGAACAAAACTCATTAGGTTTATCTAGTGTGCCACAAAACCCCACTTTAAGACTTGTTCCCACTAGTATTATTTTTTATGATGAAATGGAAATTGTATGTGTTTCTATAGTTTCACAAAGCTCAAAGTGGTCTCCTGTGGATTTTAATAAGATTTTGATTATTACAAGAATATTGAATTCATTTCTGAATGACAAATAATTATATGAATAAAAAAAATCCTACTTTAATTGTTTTGAGTTTTGGTTAGTTTTATCAAATTTGTATTTTATTTTATAATTTTTTTCATTTATTTAAATTTTAATTATAGTGTGCAAACAAATTGCAGAAATACTTGCAATGGCACCTCCAAAATCAATAGCAGAAGCATGGAAATATGTGGAGAAATTGGATGGGTCTAGTGGAAGACATCTTAGATGCAAACTCTGCAATAATGAGTTTGTTGGGTCTTTAACTAGAGTGATGGACCATTTGCTGTCTATCTCTAATGGTAAAGGAGGTGGTGTTGATGGTTGCAAGAATGTGTCTCCAGAGCTCAAGGAGATACTTCAAAAAGATTATGATAAATTGAAGAATGTCAAGCAGGTGAAAGAAAAGAAAAGGCAGCGTATTCAAACAGAAATTGAAATGAATTATGGCTCATTCTCCTCACTCTCCTCGAGCATGGTTGGCGTTGGAAGTTCATCTCAGCCAAAGAGCAGTAAATCTGGAGGGACAACAACATTAAATTCTCTTTGGAAGCCCAAGCAGAAGCAAGATGTTGATGATGCAGTAGCTGATATGTTCTTTGAATCTGCCATTCCATTTAATGTGGCAAGAAGTCCTTATTTCCTCAATGCATGTAAGATGATTGCGGATTTTGGTAAAGGTTATGTCCCTCCCAGTTCTGAGACAATAAGGACCACTCTTTTGAAGAGGTCAAAAGAAAGAGTGACAAGTAGATTGCAAAAGATCAAAGACTCTTGGAGGGAAACAGGGTGCACAATTTTATCAGATGGTTGGTCAGATATGAATCATAGACCTCTGATTAATGTGCTGGTTCATTGCCCTAGAGGAGTACTTTTTTTGAAGGTAGTTGATGCATCAGGGAATAAAAAGACTTCTGAATACATTTTCAAGATTTTGGAGGAAGCTATTCTTGAAGTTGGAGAAGAAAACGTGGTCCAAATTGTCACTGATAGTGCTTCAAATTGTGTTGGAGCTGGAAAGTTGATCATGGAAAAATTCAGAAAAATATATTGGACACCTTGTGCTGCTCATTGTCTTGACTTATTGTTGCATGACTTGGCCAAGTTTCCATGGATTAATGAAACAGTTCGGAAGGGGAAACAAATTGCGCACTTCATATTCAACCATCAACTCACTTTGAGTTTGTACAGGAGTAAAGCATCTAGAGAGTTGCTAAGGCCTTGTGAAACCAGATTTGCTACATATTATATCACTGTCAAAAGGCTAGTTGAAGAAAAATCAAGTATAAGAGGCATTTTTTGCCACAATGACTGGGAAAACTCTGCCCTTTCAAAGGAAGCTAAAGGAAAGGAGTTGGAACAGGTGATTTTAGGAAATACTTTTTGGGACAATGCTCTAAAGGTCTTAAAAGTATGTGAACCAATTGTTGATATGCTCCGCATGGTTGATAGCGATACCCCTTCCATGGGATTTGTTTATGAAGGCATGGATCGTGCTAAGGAATCCATTGCAAAATCTTTTAATAATGAAGAAAATGAATACATTGAAATCTGGGAGGTGATTGATGAAAGATGGAAGATGTTGCATAGCCCTTTGCATGCAGCGGCTTGTTATTTGGATCCTAGACTCTTTGGGATAGAAAGAACAAATGATGCAAAGGTCATGAATGGCCTTTATGAAGCAATTGAACGGTTGGTCCCAAATTTAGAAGAATCCAGGAGAATTAGAGAGCAGATTCGGGCATACAGGTTGGAGGGGGGAATGTTGCAAGGACTAGTGCTGTACAGGATAGGCCTAATGTTTCGCCAGGGAGATGGTGGCAGTTTTATGGATCAGAGACTCCTGAATTGCAACGTTTTGCAATTCGTGTTTTAAGCCAGGGATCAAGTGCTTCTGCTTGTGAGAGAAACTGGAGCAACTTTAACCATATTCAGTCCAAGAAAAGAAATAAATTACTGTCTACAAGGTTGGAAGACCTTGTTTATGTTCGCAGCAATTTGAAGTTGGCCTTGAGTAGTGTGGCTAAAGATGCATCTAGTTCCTCTCAGTCGTTGTTTGAGTCCATACCAGAAGAAGATGATATTTGCATGGATGATGACTCACTAGATGAGTCAAATGATGACTTTGATGATCACTCTTCCAGTGGCTTTACTAGGCCATTTGCTTATGATGATTTAGAGATTTAGAGCTTTATGATGTTGCAACTTGAAACTTGCAAGTAGGCCAAATGATAGATAATCTATGTTTTTGAATTTTGTAGAAGAATTTTATGGATTATAGCTACTTTGACATCATAAACTCCTTTTTAAAATTTTGAATTTTGAAGATGTTCTCCATGGTTTTGAAATATAGCTTTATTGTAAATTGTAATTCGTATGCTTAAATTCTAATTATGTTTTGATTTATGTGATTCTAATTATGTTTTGATTATGAAAATTATGCGATTCATTTTTGTATTTCCAAACTACTATGGTGTATGATGTATAATGTATGTTTACATTTAAGTTTTAACTAATGTCATTGATATAAATTATAATTAGAGCATGCTATGATTAAGTTATTCATGTGTGTTTACTAATCAAAATTTTTATTCATAGTTTTATAATTTATTAATTGATTTTGATTTTTAATTAATTTATGACATATATTTTTATATTTATTGAAAAATATGTATAGTCGAACCTAATGTCGAACCTCATTACGAACCTCATCGGAAAATTCGAACCCGAATCGAACTTAATCGTTGCCGAACCCAAATTCGAACCCGAACCGTGTGACATAGCTCACAGTTATAAATGTCATATAGAATAATCGAACATGGATATACAAATAAGGAGGTAGTCACTATTTTCTATACTCTATTAACCAATTAATCGTTATAAAAGTCACAGGTTGAGGCTTTAAATCTAAATGGAGGGATTCTCCAACCTTTTCATATATATAGAAACGAAATGAATTGAAACAAGAGCACAAAACTCTTATTGTTTAGTCGAAGCATGATCTAATTTCTTGATACAGGTTGACTAAGAACTCTAAAACACAAAACTACTTATGGATCCAGTCAATCTCTTAATTCTTGTTACTTATTTGTCTTCTAAGTCTAATTATTTTTGATCCGTAATCTGGATCCCAAGAGATAATAATATCATTAACTTCTTTATCATGTGATTTTAGTTCATCTTCAGCCTAAAATCTTATACTTGGTTTACTAAGAATGTCATGTTTTCAACAAAATGTTTATCGTTGTCAAACGTATAATTCCCTCATTTACTAAGAAATTCACCATTTATAAGATATGCATAGTCACATTATCAATATGTTACAGTTTTAATATAGTCTCTTTACCTTCAAGTTTCATCATTTAGAGTCTTAACTCTAGCTAGGACATTACTAGCTTTACCATCATTCCTTACACTATTGTTTTAATTCTATTAGATTGACTAATTTAATCCAAATACATAACACATCATTGGTATACTCTCTACTTATTCTTCACATTAATTGTTTTCTCATTAGTCCTTAGGTCTCATCTTATCACCAAATGTATCTTCTTTTCTAACAGTGTATAATTATTATCCTTAATATTTATCTTTAACCATTTTCCCAGTTTATTACTTGCTACTCTTAACAAATTAGGAGTGTTCACAACTCCTTAGAGGTCATTGCTTTGACCCTTACCAATCATGTTGTTTATATTCTCAAGAAAATTCCTATTGATGAAACGCCCTTTCACTTCCTTATACCAAATATTCCCAATATTCCATGTCTACTTTAATTTCAAAAAGAACACATCATCAAATTGACTTTGTTTTCTCACCTCTGGTCATCATGGTTTTCTTTCTTTTAATACATAAAATCATTACACTTGGTAAGGGCGTTACTATTCCCGACTTGGGTAAGATCCTATAAATAAATTCACTAACGTGGATATCAAAGTAATCTACTTATCATTTCGGGTTTTAAGGCATCACGGGATAGAACGTCCTAATCATACTCCATGGTGTCCACGATCCATGGATATAGTTTAGTTACTTTAAGGAAAGTTTTACAATGTGGCTCTCCCGCTAGAGGGAGACTTATCATAGATGTCGCCTATGCACATAAATAATATTTATTATCATCATCAGAAATTTGCCATTTCGTTCTTTTCATGTCCTCCCTAGGTTCTATATTGATTATAATAGGGTAACAATGGAGATCAAACTTTGAAATTTTCCGACGTACTCTCTTGGTAACTATATCAACTTGTTCTAAAAGTGTGTTTACTACTTTATAGGGTGGTTTCTTACCCTATTAACATATGTTTCATCCATCAATTTACCTCAAACCAACTTAGCCTTTCATGCGGTTGTATTTTACTTTGCATCTAATGGTCTTGTCATAAGGTCTCTAGTCATGCTTTCATTACCTTTTTTTTTTTTTCCTTTCTCCAAGAGTTAACTTCTTTGGAGCAACTCTGCCAACTAATCTTTATATATGCCTAAACAATTTCCATGAATCATCTTATATAGTGTCATAATGTCCCTAATTTATTTTTCCTAAACCACATTGTTTTCCTTTCCATGAAATGCTACGTTGCCATATTATTTTGTTGTGGACATCGATATACCCTTACGGTTGTAAATGGCCCATTATTTATCTTAATAATGACATAATGGTTGAATCTCAAAATGTCCATTTTAGTGAATATTCAGCTATACTTAATTTAAACCTTCACTCTACTCCTTAGACCACTTACACATATACTTGGATAGTAATCAAAGTATTTAACCGATGAAAACGGTGTAAAATATACTTCATAAATTCATATCATCAATGGTTATTTTATCAGCTAGTAAGATAGATACACGGAAATTTCAACGTGACTTGAAGAATGGAATGCTTTAATTGCATAAAGACAATCATGATAGTTTCCATTCTAACGTTCAAATGTTTACAGGAAAAGTTTGATCTCTAAAGTGATGTTAATGTGCCCAATTTATAATAATATGAATGTACTTCAAACTCTGCTTGTATGAGATACAAAATCTTAAACTTCATTGAATACTACGTAACACTGGATACGTTGGGTAAATTATCAAGGATAACTCGGAGTAATACATCTCGGGTTCTATTAGAATTTTTGCTATAATTATGCAAAATAAGGCTGTGATATCCAAGAATCAACATAAGATCTGGGGAAATGGTTAAGAAACTAAGACATTTCCCATGGTGATCATTCGTCCTAGCACCTTCAACCTAGTCGAACAGACTCCTAGATTAACTTTGCATTCCTCAACACTTAAACCTATAAACTGAAGTTCTCCTAAAGACATTTCTACCTGTCTGAAATCGTTTTATTTATAAGTTGCCAAACCACATCTCTTTAATGCATATGATAAAATAAAACTATCAGTAGCTCCACAATAGAATTTTAAGTTTTATTGCATTGATAGTACCTGAAGATTCCACAACAATGGGCTGATGCACTACCCGATGATTGTTGACTACATCATGGGTTCTATGATTGCCTAGAGTATTTGATAATGGTTACCACATTCTAACCATAGTCCTGACTTGGGGATTTAATCCCTATACAAAACACTTGGCTTGACGTTCGTCAGTTTCTATATAAGGAACATATTTTACCAGTTCCATAAACCTTATCTCATATTCTTCCACTGTTTTATTACTCTGGATTAAACGCGATCTCCTTGTCCTAATGCAGGATATTCTATCCTGATGCGTAATAATACCGATCATAATGCATGGGTCTTTTAAACCATAATATCATTTTGTAATATTTATTTAGCCTTTTCTAATTTCTAAATTTTTGTCCTAAATGTAGTTTTTTTTTTTGTAAATCTGTCTACTTCTATATTAGTACAAAAATATGTTACAAAGAGGCAGAGGCCTAACAAAGCTAGCCCAGAGAAGAGGCATTCGTATCATAAGACCACAGCTGTTGACTATCTGAGATGAACCTTGAAGACCAGGACCTTGTCCTACTTCCTAAACAGCTGATTCTGAAAAACAAAATGATGATTGTAGTACGAGACTCTCCACAACATGTAAGACCGAGACAGACATATTCCATGACAAAAATTACAAGCATACAGAAGGATGCTCTGAAACATTGTCTTGAGCATGAAAGCATGGATAGCAGTGCTTGGGGAGCAGCTATTCGACGAAGGAGAATTACACTATAAAGCCTGCAAAAACTGTGAAGAAGAAGGGAGAAGAACCCCTTCTGAGTACCTGATTGCAAAAACTGAAGAGCGAGAGCCATTTAAGCGTCGTTGGTGGGCGAGGGCGCTTCTTCCACCACAGGGCAAGCATACGGACTGAATTCAGCATCTGCAGGGGGCGAAGGAGCTTGACCTGAAGGAGCGCCAGGCCTGGCTTGCGGGAGCTCGGGCTGAGAGGCCGAAAT
The DNA here is from genome assembly GCA_034641835.2 of Pinus albicaulis. Taxonomy (NCBI): domain Eukaryota; kingdom Viridiplantae; phylum Streptophyta; class Pinopsida; order Pinales; family Pinaceae; genus Pinus; species Pinus albicaulis. The sequence continues at coordinate 13,639,697 of CM076581.1, read as the reverse complement.
ACCCTGAAAACTTTGCAGACTGACCCCCGGGGGGCAAAACAGTATTCCATCTTCAGATTCCTGAACAATGCCGGAGGGAGCCGAAGGCGGAGCATGGGCTGTCGGGTTGATCCTGAATTTGATGGAAACCGAAGCAATGAAATCATGGTGGTTGAAGGAACAGGGATAATTGAAGCGAGCTGAATGGAAGTGCTCAGAGGAGGTGAGGCGAACATGAGCAGCAGAGGTGGAAGGGCGTCTGCCACGCCCACGACCTCGACTTCTGCTGGGAGCCACAATTCGACCAACCTCTGTATCAGAAGAATCCGACGAGGTGGCAGAGGAGGGAAACGCAGGTGGCGTATTAACCTGCCCACGAGAAGAACCTCTCCTGCTCAACATTCTTGGCCTCAGACGAGGCATATTGAGAATGATAGGATAATCTGGCCGAGAAATCAAGTAAGGAATGGAGAGCGAGCTCTGAGACTGATTTAAACCAACAGAAGGGTCGTTGAAATTACAGAACTGACCAAAAGAAACGTGAAAACCTTCCGAGAGCTCAATGCAGCAGCTTAAACGACACCTCTTGCCATTGCTGGTGCGCAACCAAGGTTCGGATTCAACCTGAGAACAACTGGAACTCAACGGAGAGACACACAGCACCGAAGGAATAGGCGCCATTGCAGTGGAAAGGTCGAGATAACGAGGCGGAAGGAGCTGCATTAATGCAGCATTTACTGTGTAGGCTGGCATATATGAGGTGAGCTCGGAGCGCGAAGGGGTGGCGGTGGTGGTAGACCACGTGCCCACCCGCCCCCTTGTCAGCGAATTATATCTCATCCCGTACACCCGCATCCGGGAGTCCTAAATGTAGTTATTGAAGGAGTTATATTTTCATTATCTTTATACTCTTAATTTCCGATTTATAGCCGAGTATTCATATATTTAATAGCTTTCCCTTTAACAAGTCATATTCTATATAATACTTTTATAATAACCATCAACTCCCATTTCCTATAGAATCCTTCTAACCATATCCCCATTATATATATATATATAACTGGGATGAAAGAGCACCGAACTTCTCTTGGTGCAATTATATTATCTTATCTGCACCTTATGTAGGTTTATGGTAATTTCTTCTCTTTTACAAGGCATGATCCCACTAAATGTTCCATATGATAACATCAAACCCAAAGCTAACTCCATTGTTGTCAAAATGTACCAACTACATAGACATTAACGTCATGGAAGATTGCTGGCCAACTTAAATAACCCTTAAAATAAGGTTTCTAGCTCTTTTTTTTTTTTAAGAGGACCCTTTCAAAAGAATCCATCAAATCTATTTATGCATACCTTTTACCAAAATAACATTTATTTTATATAATGGAGAGCCATTGAGCGTAATTCACTAACTGGAATATATCGTAGGATTCCTTTCACCCTATTTATTAATTAATACATTAAAGTCCCTAATAACTTGATCTTCCCTTTTTATGTTAGTTTACAAACTCTCCCAAAGCCATTCCCTAATTGCTATGAACTGATCACTTCCTCTGCTACATAAGGTTCTGAAAGTTTCAATTAAAGAAAACTCAAAGTTGTGGATAACAAAGCAACAAACGAGGAAGGGAATTTTTTTGGATAGATTATAATTCTAGGGTTCAAGACCCGGTATCTTGGTAGTATGCAATATTCCCCTAGTTTGACAGGGCTATTCTTTCTTCATTATAATTCATAATGTCGCACAAAATATAGCCGCCAAGACTTGTCTCTAAACAACTGCTACAATTGTGTTTGATTCTTGCGTTTGGTAGCTAACTTACCGAGGAAAAACTAGAATGAGAAATCATAGTGAGTGGCAACTTATCTTCATAGATATTTAAGTAATAATGTCAATCAACTCAAGACAAGGTAAATCAAAATTCAATTTAATATTTATTATAATTTAAATTTTCAATCTTTTCAAAACACATACTCATAGTCCAAAGGGTCTTGAATAGACCGGGACAAGGTGCTCTGTTAAGGCACTTTTTTGATGTGAAGTCATCGGTTCAATTTTCCACATTGACCTGGATAATATATTGGACATGATGAAGATGTAGTCCTACTAAGCTTGATGAATTCCTAACTAGTCCATCCTTCTGACGAGATCTTCAATCCTTAAGGCTGTGACATATACTTTACTCACCTCTTCTTCTTTTCTTTTCTTTTTTTCAAAAATATAAATTTGATACTTTATAATCAAAGAAATACTATACTATTTTTACTAATAATTTATTCAACATCAACAACCATATATTTGAAAATGAAATTTAAACCATTTTGATATTAAAACATAAATAGTTATTAATTTCACTAAATTTAGTCTATTGGAAAAGTAGCTATTATTTCAAAGTTTAAACCTAAAAGTATAGCCATGTTGAATTTAAAATAGCCATATCGATGGCACCAGTATCAATTAATATTCTAAATTCTCTATGACTAATAATTTATTAGGGCTGCGTTATCCCCCATCTAACAGATGCGGTTGGGACCCCACTTCCAGGCTTTAATAATCTTCCCCACTCACAAATAATAGAGAAGGTACATCGAACTACAGGTGCTCTGCAGCCTTTAGATTTAGTTTGGAATAAATAATGGGTTCCTGCAAAAGGCACAAAGCACGAGGATTCCCTTAAAAAAAAAAAATTTGACGTCATAAATAAATTCTACTCCCCCCGAGTATGTATCCTCGGCTCTGGTTTAAATCCTGAGGACTCCTCCGCTAGCAAGGCGTGCACCGTGATGAAGAAATAGAGGAGTGCCGCTTCCATTTATGTAGCAGATTTAGGATTTGTGTTGAGGAGGGGCTCCTCATCTGCGCCACGATCCGCGAGCGTCGCCCGGGTTCGAACCATTGATCTCTCTGCGACTACCCACTACAGATCTCGCACACGGGGCCACCAAAAAAACATTGCGTACTGCGGCTGCCGTCAAAGCCAGACAGGAGGTCCGCCGTTCGATTCTGGCCAAGGCAACCCATCGTAGAATCCCCATTACGATTAGCAAATTCCATCCGAATCTGGATACACTGAGCAATTGAGATATTCCGCCTTGACGAAGCCATCTCTTAATTCAGTGATCTCTTCTTCCGCTGGTAGGCGGAGACCCCTGTTCGAATCCTGCCGACTATCAAAATTTTACAAAAAGGCATTCACAGGATTAGTTTATATCGTGCCGCTCGCTGTTATAATAGCGAATCTTGCCCTTCTAAATGGGAAAACAGTGCCCGCGGACGATCCTCTTCAGAACTTTGAATGGATGGTTTCCTACGCTTATATTGCGCCTCTGGGAGTAAATAAGCAAGTTACAATCATTAATAAATAAATAATCGGTTCCTATGTCCCGAGCTCGAGACCGTGACAAACAAGTGTAAAGCCTTAAGTTTTTCCAAAATTGGCAAGTGAAAGCCGTCCTAATATATTGATGGTGATTTCTAAATTTGCAGGTGTTCTAGCCATCCTGCTAACCATTACCTTATATAAAGAGTTTCTAAAGGTCGATAATAAATTATTTAAAACCATCGCCATTGGAATAAAGCTAATAATCCGTAACTGTGTTCTTTGTCGAAATTTGAAACCCAAGTTTACAAGCTTTGCTCGGCTTTTCTTCTCGGCAAAGACCTCAAATTAGCGAACTCGTAACTGCCCAGAAATTTTAGTTTGAATGTTACACTTCCTGCCAGATTTGTAAGATGTTGCCCTCGCTAATAGTTTTACAAATGGCTACACGTTTTAAAATGATTATGATGAAATTTACAAGACATTATGCCAGCCGCATATTAACTAGTCTGCGGCAAATGGGGATGGTGTGGCAATAATTTCGCCTCAATCCTCAGAGAAATATAGCGGCGATGAAACCCAGGAAAGTGAACTTGATGCTAGAACAGATGTTGCTTCGGTGTTTACTAGTTCTGAGATTGTCGGTGATGATGAAAGTAAACTTCAGGTTTTGTCTACGAGAGAGGTAGAAGATAAGCATAAAGCCATTCACTGATTTATGTGGACATTTTCTTGCAGAAAGCTCAGATATTACCGTGGGAAGCCAACCTCAAGCTTCTCCAATTAACATGGGTGTAACTCTTTCTCCCTGTGTTTATGTCACGATCTCTTCTGCTCCGTTCCTGGTAATGGAATGTGGCCTTTTGACTGAACCGGTATGACAGAAGTTCGGCGATGTCCATGGCGGTTAATTAAGAGAGAAGGAAAGAAGCAAAGAATCCGGATCAACACTAACCCTTACCTCGTCATCAGTAGGCATCTTATGTCGGTAAATAGGGAACGAATGGTGCTAGCTGTAGAAGAATATATAGGGATCAGTGGCTCAATGGCAGCGCGTCTAAGTCTATACCGGAAGGTTGCAGTGGGCATGGTAGATGTGTTTACACGGCATCGCTCTGCTACACTGAGTAGGATTTAGTTCAGCCTATCACTGATTCCGAGGAATCATTCTTATGCAGAGCTATTGTGATTTAAGTTAATCTATTATAGCCTCGGGAATCCTGCCTCCCGATATTACAAGAATGTGTTACCATAGCCAGCTAATCGGTCCCCAGTTACGAAATTTGTTCTAACCTAATGTGAAATCAAGAAATGGGTAATTGTGCCTAAGATCTAAGCTAACCTAATATAGCCCGAAGAATAATTTGGCACACTATTACAAAGATTTAGCTCTACATAAGAGCTCATTCAGTGTAACGTTCGTAATATGTAGCTTAACTTTCGACCAATTGCAGGAGATAGTTCCTGCCTTGAGCTTGTGAGATTTTAAAGACGAAGCCAAAACATACTTTAGTAATAATTCTGACACGGTATTTAAGGAGATTGAGGACTGTTTTGAGCTGGAAGATAAATTAAACTACCGTTTAGACTGATTTAATTTGACTCAAATAACTTGCACTAAACGTCAGCGTTCTTTGTCAATCTCATAAAATTTAGCTTTGGCATACTGTCATCACAATCATCAAATTACATTAAGATAAGCTACTTACCGCTATGCATTCTGCAAATACCTCCCATTCTCCGTTCGCATAAATGCCAGTTACGGCGATGTTTTCAGCTTTCAACATACTTATTAATTTTCTTAGTATTTCAGCGTATCAATATAGAATAATATTAACTGTAACTAAAAGAAATAATAACCCACTATGCATAAGCAGTGACTGGTTTCTTTAACAAAACGATGAACAGGACTAACCGACGCCACGATACATAGATAGATTCACAAGAGATACTCTAGAAAAACCCAACTTATTTATTTGATAAATTTTTCACGCCATAGTCAGAAAATCACACAACGTATAGGGCCTATAAGGTCGAAAAGGTTTGAAACTGCTCTGATACCATGTGTAAGAGCCTTAAACTTTAACTTGAGGCCTGACCATCGATCTCACAATCCGATTAGACAACCTGTATGAATTTTCAAAATTAACAAACATTTACTAAATTCATACCACAGAATTCAGAATGGGATTTTTGAACAGAATATATATCAATTGACTAATTAATACTTATCTGAAACCGTGATTGAAGACGTCTCTGATCTGCCATTGCTCCAGCGACCATTACCAAACCGTCGTTTTCCTCCCAGCCTATCTGAGGTCAACCTCTCTGGTCCCCAGATCCAGAAGACAAGTCTTCTGGCCCCGGTGCCCAAAACTCCAATAACAATCAAGAGCATTCCATAACTGGGTCCCAGACTCTCAAACTCAACACTCATGAACCACGTGATTAGGACTCCTACGACGACGTAAGTTGGGTATTCCTCTACCCATGCCCATCAAATTTCCCCCTCTTCCTTTTTATACCACAAAACTCACATTACGATATTTATTAGAATATGATCTTTTAATAAATATCTTTGAAAAATATCTTAGAAATATTATATTTTAATAAATATCTTAGATTTATTAAAATATTATAGTCATTAATGTAGATATTATAGGCATTTATGGGGATATTGACTTACTGACCAAGTCATTTATGGAGATATTGACTTTACTTAATTATTTTAAGATTTATTTATTTATTTTGAATAATGATCTACCACGCATACTCATATAAGAGCGGTACATGCGTTCAGTCTCTAGCTTGATGTTCCATCATATCTCGGTGAGAAAAATGCATTACGATATTCAGTTCATTACTCTAACTTAGTTAGTTTCCATACTAACAGGTATGTATACTAGTGCAATACATGTGATACATGCATATGTAGCTATCATATGCAGGTCTCATATGCATGCTAATATTTCTAAGTTCCATATAATTCGAGTTGGGTCGTTACAATTCCAATCCAAGCATGACGACATCTCTTTTTAGTGGAGAATCAATCAAGAAGTTAGACCACTTAACTATATGTACTACTATTGTGCTTGAGGGACTGTTGGGCCTCCTAATCATCCATACAAGTTGAATATTATGTTGGAAAGGGAAGGAGAATAACTTACATTCATTAGTTTGTCGTTGCACAACTCCACTCCTTTCAGAGAAATAGCTTACCATGTGCTATTCACTCTGATAAACACACAAAACCTTTAACTCGAACATCAATGTACTTTTAGGATATCTTTTTTGTTAGGGTAGTTTACGTAAACTTGACTTGGTCAAGTTACCAACAATTTTCAAGCTCCTAGTTTATGAGAAACCATGGTTTTTCCTATGGTATTCATCTCTAAAGTAGCCTATTGAAAGGTGGAAAGCCTCCATGTTAATTTTTCCTTGTGGCTTGTTGCCGCAAAATCTAGCAGGCCTTGGAGAGGGAAACCCTACAAGGTATAAACTAGACCTATTAGCAACAATGGGACTTTCACCAATGGGAGGAGATCCAGTAGGATAAAGATCACTTACAATAAGTATTCTAGGGTTAAGGTACAATGGTCTTGCTAGGAGGTCTTATGAAAGACACAATTTTGGTTCGAGGCTTCACAAGGAAGTAATTCACTTTCCATGAAGATACATAGAAATGGAGGCACAAGACCTAGGGTTTGATTGATTTGACGAGTGGTTGAGTAACTCAAGGTCAAGGCGAGGAGAAAAGGTTTCTTACAATGGATATTAGCTAAGCCAAGGCTCATGAAACCTTCAAGAAAATCCTTAAGTTGAGGGAAGAAAAACTAGGGTTCCCCTCTTATGGAAACACCTAGGCAAGAGAATTTATGGATGAAGTTTTAGTGGATGCCCACCAAAATTGATAGGTTTTGTGGAAAACCCTATCTACTTTATGTTTAGGCTCTCTAACAATCAAAATCTTCCCTACCTAGAAATTCACACCAAGCCCTAAATTCCTTCTCTAGCCTTGAAAGGAGACCGATCACCAACAATTTGGTTTAGTTTCCTTTAGGTATATGGAGTCAAGGATATGTTAGATTAGCTAACCTTGTTTCTAAGGAGGTTGAAAGTTGATGCCCTAGCAAAAAGTTTCAAGCATTTACCCACTCAATGAAATAATGGAGTTTTATGGGAGAGCTACTAGGAGTTCACCACTAGGACAATTCTTAATATGTCATGTATGAGTAATGCATGCAATATTCATCTAGCTAGCATTCATTTAATCTTCAATAAAATTGTGGCATAATTTTAGCATGAACTAGAATCAATCATGCCATACATTAGACATAGAAAATAGATCTTAAACATTAAGGAGTACTTACAAGACGATTGGCAAGAAATCCATCCATTAATCCAAAGAATATCCAAAAATCAACTCCAATCATCAAAATGCATCCAAGATCCAATATAGTCCACAAAAGAGCAAGTGTGAGTTTTTCTATGAGGCCGAAATTCCAAGTGTGATGATGATGGGAGATCAAATGAGATCTCTTTGTAATATATATTATATATATGTGGGTGTGTGTGTGTGTGTGTGTGCTCTAACATGTCCTGGCTTAATGTACGAGTAATGGCCTAGGTCACAATCTAACCTAGTAGCTTTAGCAAATTTAACTTTATCTCCACAATTGCTAGCTGAAATGCTCATGTCATGCTTGCGTGGGCTTCTAGAGGGCTAACGTCGAGGCCTTTTGGTGCCATGACAAGTGTAGTCAAGATCTAGGGCTTGGCCCCCGTATCTCAGTGACAATCATCCTGTGGGCCCCAAATATGGGTTTAGGGCACAAAATTGGGTCTCAAGGGTCTCCAAGTGGTAAAATCTTTGTCTACTCCAACATTGAGGGAACTGAAGATTTCTCTAGCCCTCTCATGTCTCAAGGCATGAAACAAACCACATCTAGGCCCTGGATCAACTACCACACCATGTATATACTGCTAAGCTAGTAGGGGGAAAACTAGTCTAGGTGCATCATCTCATGAATAATAGGGAAAATGCAAGATCTCTATGGGTGTTGAAGGTTCCCATGGCTACGAATGATGCTCTACAACTATTCGGAGTCCTATGGTTATCAATGCATCACCTATGGGTGTCAATATGTTCCTCTGGAGGACTTGGACCCCAGTCAAGTTGCTCAGACCTATAGATGGAACCACTTGCCAATTACACACAATATCTAGTGCTGTGACTTTATCATTAGGTACATTAATCATTATTGCATCTAAGTGAACCAAGCTTGAAATAAATAGGCATAATGACACTTCATTTGTTGCTTCTCATCCAAAATTAGGGCCTTAGTCACATAATGGTGTTACCTCCCTAGTTATTAGTGGTTAATAGACGACCCTATTAGGTGTTCCCAACCCCCAAAGGGAAGTGACATGTCCTTAGTTCACCCTTCAATCAATAGGTGCCATGTGAATGATGATGGAAAGAAAGGGGGAAATAACTTGATGGCAAAGTGCCATGATCAAAGGGACCAACTATGATGGAATACCTCATCCTGGGTGTATAGATGTGAGGAGAGAGCAATCGTGGATGCATGAGTTACATCGGCCTTTGTTTTTCTACCCCTCAATATTTCCTTTTACTTTTTCTTGATTTTTTTACGGCAACAAAACTGAAAGTCGGCCCCTAAGGAGAGATGGTCTCTTCTCGTGGCTCTGTCAGCATTTTCCTCTATTAACTTAGTTTTCCTCCACGTGGTCTTATTTCTTTTCTTGGGATTTTATTTATCAAATTCGATGAATTTAATAAATAAACATTATCGACAACCCTTGAAATTAAATTATATCTCCGAAATTTATATTAATAGCCCGATACTTTTTGAATAAATGACCTTTTAATAGACCTTTGGTTCCGGCCCCACATATATAATCGATGGCCCAATCAAATGCTCGCATTGTACCTTGGTTATCCTTCGTGCATCTTCCGAATACGACCACCATCCGATGGCTTCCCTCCAGATCGACGGTGCTCAACGATATCGCGCAGCCTCCCTGGTCGAATGTTAATGCGCGATGGCATGCAATGAGAGCGGTTTTCGCGGGTCCCGCCTTTGCCACGTGTCGAGCACTCAATGGAATCGCTCCGAATTTGAAAATACCGCTTACTCCGCAAAAGCGGTGCGATATGGGCAATCCGGTTTGTAAATCCACTCGCGGTTTCAAAACAGTGGTTGACCCCGGTTAAGTCGGGTTACACTTTCCTCCGTATTCACTAACTCTGGTCTAGCCTCGGGTCAGGATTCCGATAGCAAAACAAATTTATCTCTTTATTAAGCGGGAATTCTACTATCATTTGAACAAGGTTCGACAACCACGATTTCTCTACACAGACCTCGCCTACGGGTGGGATTAATTCAACAAGGTTTGTTCGGATAATTCAAGAGAAATAATGAACACAGAGATGCGAAGATTGTACAACGACTCAATTCAACAGTTATATACAAGACAGTGTTCAATCGCCTCACAATTAAACAAATTCCTCACAAATAACGATTCAAGACAGTTGGATAGTCGACAGGAACTGAAATTCATTTAACTGGAAGCGATTGTTTGATACACGGATTTTTACTGCAGAAATCTCTCCTTTAATGCATCGAGGGATACAATTTATATACATTACAATGTGTCTCTTCGGTTCCTCTGTGAGGACTGTTTAGAAATTCAAAAGCCTAATTACAATAATTCAACTAACTGAAACATGACAGATGGATCGAATCTAACTATTCGACTTCTACAAATTCTAACTAATCTAAATGAAGCGATTGGTGAGTGATGTTGACACCTAGTTGTTACAATTCAAATGTTTCGAACCCTCCTAGCCACAACATGTGGACAAAACCTCCTACATTGTTGGCTAGTGTCTAATGCCCACATCACATACAGGAGCAATTTTCTTCATGGGCTCCTGTCCATGAGCTCTTCCACTGATCTGCCTATCTTCTGCAACATTCCTTCAATCATCCAAGTGGCATCTTCCTCTGGCTTGTCCTTCCATTTGATTAAGTACTGAAAGTACTCTTGTCCTCTGGTCTTTCTGAACACTCTTTTGTCTAATATTTTCTCTGGTTGCAATGGTTGTCTTGGAGGTAGTTGCTCTTTCCACTCAATCTATCCCTTGTCGGCTGATCTTTCTTCTGCACCATCATCTTCATACTTGTACAAATCTGCAACATTAAAAATGGGAGATATTCCAACATCAGGTGACAATTCAATCTCATAAGCATTTGCAGAAAACTTTCTAAGTATCTTGCATGGCCAAATCTTTTTGAACTTCAGTTTATTGTACTGCTTCTTTGGGAATCTCTCCTTTCTCAAGTGTGCCAAAACTAGATCTCCTACTTCAAAATGAACTTCCTTTCTGCTCAAGTCTGCTCTGCCTTTGTATTTGATGTTGCTGCCTTGTAGTTGTTGTTTCACTTGTTCATGTATGGCCTGGATCTCTGAAGCAAATTCTTCACCATCAGCACTTCTCATCTCTGCCCTTCCCAGATTTCTTAACTCTGATATTCCCCTGGGGTGCATTCCATAGATAATATGGAATGGGCTCTGCCCTGTGCTCCTGTTTCGTGAGTCATTATATGCATATTCTGCCTGGGGCAAAATATGATCCCACTGCTTGGGATGCTGTCCTGCAAGACTTCTCAACAAATTTCCCAGACTCCTATTCACTACCTCAGTTTGTCCATCAATCTGAGGATGATAAGCTGAGTTGAAACTCAGTTTGGTACCAAGTTTCTTCCACAGTGTCCTCCAAAAATGATCCACAAATCTGGTGTCTCTGTCTGAAACAATACTCTTGGGCAACCCATGCAACCTAACCACTTCCTTGAAAAACAAGTTAGCAACATGGGTGGCATCACTAGTTTTATAGCATGGAATAAAATGTGCCATTTGGAGAATCTGTCCACTACAACAAAGACTGCATCATTCCCTCTCTAAGTCTTGGGCAATCCTAGAACAAAATCCATACTCACCATGTCCCAAGGCCTGTCTGGAATAGGCAAGGGAGTGTACAATCCTGCATTCTGGCTCCTTCCTTTGGCATATTGACAGATTTTGCAATTCTTCACAAACTTATCCACTTCTTCTTTCATCTTGGGCCAGTAATAAAAGTGACTTAGCTGCTCATAAGTTTTATCAGTACCAAAGTTACCAGCAAGTCCACCACTATGCTTCTCCTTAATCAAGTTTTCTCTCATGGAACAATTTGGTACACACAGTTGGTTTCTTCTGAATAGTAAGTCCTCCTGCAAGAAATAATCCAGCCACTAGCTTCTATCTGTTAAAACAAGGTTATAACATGCCTCAAATGCTTCCTTAAAATCTGAATCTGTTTTATACAATTCTTTGAGAAAATCAAATCCTACAACTTCAAAATTAGTTTCTTGAACAAGCATGTGCCTCCTACTCAAAGCATCAGCTACTTTATTTGCTTGGCCACTTATTTGTTTCAAAACAAAGTTAAAACCTTGGAGATACTCAACCCATTTGGCATGCTTATGATTCAACTTGGGCTGCTGTACAATATACTACAAAGCATGATTATCAGAATATAATACAAATTCCTTGGACATCAAATAATGCCTCCACTTTTTCAGTGCCTGAACAATTGCATAGAATTCCTTCTCATAAGAGGAATACTTCCTTCTGGTGTCACTCAGCTTTTCACTGAAATAGGCTACAGGCCTATCATCCTGACTCAACACAGCTCCAATGGCCTCTCCACTGGCATCACACTTTACTTGAAATGGTTTAGCAAAATCAGGCAGGATCAAAACAAGCTTCTCAGTTATCTTTTTCTTCAAAAGTTTAAGGTTTCTTTCTACTTCAACAGTCCATTTAAATGGTTGTTTGCTCTTCTTTATTGTCTCAATTATGGGTGCATTAATCTTACTGAAGTTTCTTATAAATTTCCTGTAAAAACTGGCAAGTCCATGGAAACTTCTTACCTCAAAAACATTCCTGGGTGAAGGCCACTCCACAATTGCCTTAACCTTTTATGGGTCCATATTCAATCCTTCTGCAGAAACAACAAAGCCCAAATACACCAACTCTTCTTTCATGAATAAGAATTTCTTTAAATTTATCAGCAGTTTCTCTTGGTGCAGCTTTTTCAAGACATGATTAAGATGCCTCAAATGTTCTTCTTTAGTTCTGCTGAAAACTAATATATCATCCAGATACACTATCACAAATTTACCAATGAATTCCTTCAATACTTCATTCATAAGTCTCATGAAAGTGCTAGGTGCATTTGACAACCCAAAAGGCATTACCATCCATTCATACAGTCCTTCATTTGTTTTAAAGGCATTTTTCCACCCTCTCTTATTCTAATCTGATGATATCCACTTTTCAAATCTATCTTTGAAAAATATTTAGCACCACTCAAAGAGTCCATTAAATCCTCAACTCTGGGCAAAGGGAATCTGTACCTGATTGTGACCTTATTGATTGCTCTGGAATCAGTACACATCCTCTAGCCTCCATCTTTCTTTGGGCTCAATACTGCTGGTACTGCACATGGAATCAAACTTTCTCTGATCAGCCCCTTGTCCACCAATTTCTGTACTTGTCTCCTGATTTCCTCATTTTCTGTGGGAGTCATTCTGTAGGCTGCCTTATTTGGCAGATTTGAACCAGGGATAAAATCTATCTGATGGATGATCTTTCTCACAGGTGGAATCTCATCAGGTAAATCATCCACAATAATGTCACAATAATTGTCTAACATCTCTTGGATTTCTACTGGCAAATCAGAAATATTTGTAGGAGTAAGAACTACCTTAGGTTTTCAAACTAAAGAAAAAATTACCTCTTCTTCTTCTATCTGCTGCAGATATTCCTTCCCACTCAGCAACAAGGTCTTTGGATCAATCATTCTGCTGGATGGCTCTCCTTCTTCCATGGGTATCAATGTATGGTGTACCCCATCTTTGAAGAACTTGTAAGTGTTCTTCTTGCCATCATGCACTGCTGCTCTATCAAAATGCCAAGGTCTACCGAGTAGTATATGAAACACATCCATGGGCATTACATCACACAGGACCTTATGTTTGTATTTTCCCATTTGCAACTCTATCTCACACTGTTCTTTTACAACCAGCTGGTGCCCTTTATGCAGCCAGGACACCCTATAGGGAGTTGGATGCTCCCTTGTCTTCAACTTCAACTTCTCTATCACCTCAGTGGAAACCATATTGTCTGTGCTACCACTATCAATGACTAGCTGGCAGCATTTCCCTTGGACTTTGCATATGCTCCTAAACAAAGTCTTCCTTTGTGCAGGCTCAGTGACCTCTTTGGTTTGCTTCAACAGGACCTTATTAACCACCAAGGACTCTCCCCTCTCTGGTAGAATTTCTTCTTCAATTTCTGCCTCTTCTCCAGCCTGGGCAACAACAACATTTCTTAGACCAGCACCCACATTCTCTGGACATTCATAGTGCTTGTGTCCCACTTGCTGACATCTATAGCACCTCAATTCTCTATCTCTGCCTCTGTCTCTGCCTCCTCTTCCTTTTCCTATGTAAGAACCCCTTCTGCCCCTTGCATCATCCTCTGTAGATGCATTCTAAGGTGAGCTACTGTTAGCTCCATCCCTGGGTGTAGTAGGCTTTCCTCTACCACCCTGACTTCCCTTTCCACGGAAAGTACCTCTCTTCTTGGCAGACTGTTTCCTCAAGAGTTTCTCCTCTGCTTTCAAGGCCATCTGGTAGGCCTCTTCCACTGTCTTAGGAGACAGAAGACCAATCTCATCTTGGATCTCCAGCTTGAGACCATTCACATATCTGGCAGTATTCTCTGGTGTGTCTTGAAATTGCCCAGCTCTCATGCTCACTCTATAGAATTCCTCTGTGTATTCTTTTACTGTCAGCAACCTCTGTCTCAGATTCTGCATTTGCCTAAACAATGTCAGCTGATAATCACTAGGCAAGAATTTACCTTTTAATTTAGCCATCATTCTGGTCTAGCTTTTGATAGGTTGCTTGCCAACTCTCCTCCTTTCTGCCTGCACTCCATCCCACCAAAGTGCAGCATGTCCCTTCAGCTTTGTTACTGCAAACTTCACCTTTTTATCTTCACTTATTTCTTCATAGTCGAAGCACTTGTTCATTTCATTAATCCAATCCACCAGTTCCTCTGGATTCAATCCTCCTGCAAAATTTGATACTTCAATTCTGGGCTTAACTGCAGACCCCAGAACAGTTCTGAGGAGTCTCATGTCAGGAGGAATCTCAACATTTTCTTCAGCTTCTTCTATTTCAGGTTCATTGATGTCTTCAGGATCTCTGGGTTGTCTTCGCTCTATGGCATCCATTCTGGCCTCGACCCTCTGCAACATCCCCAACACCTCTGCGTTGGCAACAAGGCTCCTTCTACCAGCACCTCTACCAACTCGGATTGCCATGTTAATTCTCTGCAAAAACAACTCAAAAACGCTCCGATACCACAAATGACGGCAACAAAACTGAAAGTAGGCCCCTAAGGAGAGATGGTCTCTTCTCGTGGCTCTGTCAGCATTTTCCTCTATTAACTTAGTTTTCCTCCACGTGGTCTTCTTTCTTTTCTTGGGATTTTATTTATCAAATTCGAGGAATTTGATAAATAAACATTATCGACAACCCTTGAAATTAAATTATATCTCCGAACTTTATAGTAATAGCCCGATACTTTTTGAATAAATGACCTTTTAATAGACCTTTGGTTCCGGCCCCACATATATAATCGATGGCCCAATCAAATGCTCGCACCGTACCTTGGTTATCCTTCGTGCATCTTCCGAATACGACCACCATCCGATGGCTTCCCTCTAGATCGACGGTGCTCAACGATATCGCGCGGCCTCCCTGGTCGAACGTTAATGCACGATGAAGCACAATGAGAGTGGTTTTTGCGAGTCCCACCTTTGCCACGTGTCGAGCACTCAATGGAATCGCTCCGAATTTGAAAATACCGCTTACTCCGCAAAAGGGGTGTGATATGGGCAATCCGGTTTGTAAATCCACTCGCGGTTTCGGAACAGTGGTTGACCCCGGTTAAGTCGGGTTACGCTTTCCTCCGTATTCACTAACTCTGGTCTAGCCTCGGGTCAGGATTCCGATAGCAAAACAAATTTATCTCTTTATTAAGCGGGAATTCTACTATCATTTGAACAGGGTTCGATGACCACGATTTCTCTACAAAGACCTCACCTGCGGGTGGGATTAATTCAACAGGGTTTGTTCGAATAATTCAAGAGAAATAATGAACACAAAGATGCGAAGATTGTACAACGAATCAATTCAACAATTATATACAAGACAGTGTTCAATTGCCTCACAATTAAACAAATTCCTCACAAATAACGATTCAAGACAGTTGGATAGTCAACCGGAATTGAAATTCATTTAACTGGAAGCGATTGTTTGATACACGGATTTTTACTGCAGAAATCTCTCCCTTAATGCATCCGAGGGATACAATTTATATACATTACAATGTGTCTCTTCGATTCCTGTGTGAAGACTGTTTAGAAATTCAAAAGCCTAATTACAATAATTCAACTAACTGAAACATGACAGATGGATCGAATCTAACTATTCGACTTCTACAAATTCTAACTAATCTAAATGAAGCAGTCAGCTGAGGTATTGACACCTAGCTATTACAATTCAAATGTTTTCGAACCCTCCTAGCCACAACATGTGGACAAAACCTCCTACATTGTTGGCTAGTGTCTAATGCCCCTGCATCATTTTTCCTTGTATCACTGCTTGTAGCTCAAGGAATAAGAGCTTGATTTGTATGACGTATAGCAGTTATTACCCCCTTTAATATGGGGCAGTTCATATCCCATTAGGGATTGGGACATGCAAGGGTTCCTTGTCTTCTATGAGATAAGGAAACATTGGCCTAGGAATCAAGTGATTGCCATATGATAGAGGCAGAGCTCATGCTTGGATTTTGCCTCCGTGCTAATTTGGAAGTCCTTGGCATCTTTTGCATTTTGATTTTTCTTATGGCAATCATATGCTCTTTTCTTTTTTAGCTGCATCAACCTCCTAGGGTACATTTCCAAGCCCTACCCAAAGTATGAGGATGTGTGGATGCCAAATCCCAATGAACCAATGGTCAGTTGACCCAAAGAAGAGAGGTGGAATAGGGGCTCATAATTAATATGGAAAATGGTAAGTATGGAATAGGGATAGATAGCGCTACACTATCTCAATCATGGTTTCCCAAGTAATACCCCTTCCTAAAGCCATGGGCCATTAGGTAATCAAAGGGGCTCCAGGAAACCTCAAAAATCAAAGTGTTTGAAATTTGATGAGAGCTATGCCAAGTCATAGAGCTCGGCAAGAGTTTTCCAATGGTGTGAACTGTTGAGAAATCCAAAGTGTGGCGAGTTAAATGATTTCTCTTATTATGTCAAGACTCAATATCTTGTGATGTTTTCATTATTATTATTATTTCTTTCGATTCATCTTTTCTTATCATCGGGACTAATGCGAAGCAACAAATAGAAGAGGACACAAATCGTAGGCACACAGCCAAGGAAATACCCCACTCTAGGGGCTGGTCAAAATTCTTCCTTCAGTAGATTCAAAACAAGATGAGACAACCAAGTGTGAAAATTTCAAACTGAAATATAGATAATTGCAGTGATAGATTTATTTCTTCTACTTATTATTTCAATAAGTTATTATTCAGAAATCTTCCAGCAAATACCGAAATAAATACTACTACAACATTCACAAATATATATTGATGCAGGAGCATCAAGGCCATTTTTCATTTGTAAATATGTGATAAAAGGGGGGTGTGACATTTTTAATATTTTATTAATTAATTTGTTATTTTTAATAAAATAGGAGATAATTTGGAAAAGTGAGGATTATGTAAATATTCTTTTATTAAATAAAAGGATATGAGAGAAATAGTTTAGGAGCAAAATTAGAGATTAGAAATTCTATGTATGGGACTTTGTTGAGTCCACACCTAAAATATAGATTAGTTGAGGATTAGGTGGAGAGATATTTTGAGTGAATTAAATGCATTATCTATGTATAAATATGAGTGGTTTTTGAGAGGAAAAGACACTTTTGAAGAGTGGAGGAGAGAGTGAGGGTGTGAGTAGGGAGCAAGTTTCACCTTGCAAGCCTTCGGGCAGTTTGTAAGGGGCCATCGATCTTGAATATCTGGCCAAAACAAGAGTTGTAAGTAATTTTGTTTGTTTCAGATTATATATGTTTTGGTTGATTGGGAAATTTCTTGTTAGATTTGTAATTAAGAGTTGAATCATGCGCCTTAGCTGAGTCTTTATGAATGATTGAAATCCATAATAAAGAAGTGAAATGATGAATCTGTGGTATGAAACTTGCTGGCATCGATTTGTGGAAATCGATAACTATTCGTGTTGAAACCAAAAGTGGAAATTTAATGATGTTGGGTGGAATTGAATATAAATAGTGCAAATCTCTGCGTAAATGGTGGTTGTAGTTTTGTGTTGAACCAGCTCTATAATCGATTGCCGTAATCACTATTTGTTAGCGCCTAAAGCCACAAGATATAATCTTATGCATAACTGAATTCAATTTGTGTGAATATGTTTGGGTTTAAATAATCCTTGTGAGGTTGCTCTGCACACAAATTTAGAGAATCAATATTATCAGTGTTTATAATGGAGGATTTGGATGCGTTGTTCTGTGTCAATTAGTGGATCGATATTATAATTGTTAATTGCAGAAATCAATTAAGTGTGTTGGGTAAATCGATGGGGTTTATATCGATCTGCAGTTTGTTGGAAGTGTTGAATAAGGCGCAGGTTTGATTTCAATTCAGTGGCAACGTGTGCAGCGGAAACAAAATCCGGTTTGAATTCATTTACTCTGTAGAAGTTTTATATTGATCTGAATAGTTTTATGTTGAATCGATGGTGCAAAAAGACATGGAGTGAAAACGCTGATAATGACAGTGTTTATTTTAAAACAAATTTGATTATTAAATCGAATGCATTATACAGCTAAAGGCAAAAGGCGCTACTGTGTGATATAGTCCAGTGAATACGCTAAGAAGTATTAACCACAGAGTCAGAACGTGTCCATGGATGGTGACTGTGAATTTAACTTATGCAGTGTTCAAGTTAAGACGTGAATGTGTCCAGGAAAGTCGATTTGCATGGGCAAGTCATGAGTGGTAAGTTTAATATGTGAGCAATTGTTGTTATCGATTAAAAACCTGAATGTGTATACAAACTGCCATTACAAACAAGCATGCAGGAGGCGTTAACCCGCTTGGTAAGTTGAATGAGAAAGAGCGCATTTATATACATGATTGATATTGGTTCCACTAAAATGAAAGGGTCGAAAATACATAGTCTTGTGCAGGTCGAATATTATGGAAATAGTGATATCGCTGTACCAGGTTGGGTGGATTAATATAATGTCAAATGGAATATTAAAACATGGGCGCATTGTTTCATTGGGTTCAAGTCATATATGAATGAGAGTTATTGGGATTGTTTAAGGGAGCATCCGAATGTTTGGTTATGGATGAGGGTTTTACATCCTATGTTTGAAAAGTTTCGGATGAGTTTTAATTTGAAATGTGAAGAACCTTGAGTGATGAGAATATGGTTTTCATAAACCATAAAGAGATGAACCAAAGGTTATTAGCTTCAATTTGTAAGAGTGGTTGTGTGATCTTACAATCATAATGAAATGATTGTTAAGATGAAGAGTTTAGAAAGAGTATGAAATTGCCTAATGAATGGAATGATTTGAAACTGATTTGGAATTACATTTTGGTGTGAAACTACAAGCTTCCGCAAAAATTGTGAAATTTGCCAGGCATTAAGGTTTTTGATTTGGGCAAATGCTGAGATGCATGTTTATATGCATGGTTTAAAGATTCTGGGTATGGCAGGGTTGGCCCTGCATCATTTTTGGTATCAGAGCCTGGCTCTGTTGAAATAGAAGATGTTTGTTTTTTCTGAGTGAGGACAGAAGGTTTTGTTTTGTTGAGAACTAAAGTGTGTTTTCTTTGAATGTGTGATGAATGACTGAAAGGAAGATCAGATTTTTAAATTTGATATGCAAGCTACACAAATGCAGTGAACAAGATGGCAAAAGTGAATGGAGGACAAGATCATGTAGGATCTTAAAGGTGAGATGATTTTCTGATTTGAAATTTATTATTGAAGTTTATGGTTGCAGACAAGATGGTGGCAGTGAACCTGACATTCAGCTAAAGGCTGGATAGAAAGGACAATTGCAGTGTCCTGAAGAAGGAAGTGAGTTGAAGACATAGCCTAGAGAGAGAGCAGAGGAGAGTGCTCAAGAGGTTCCAGAGGCAGTGAACCAGTACTTACCAAAAGACTGAGTGAGGAGAGCTTGGTGAGGTAAGTGGCGGCAAGACAGGAGAGCTTGTTGCAAAGGCTAGTGCAACTCATGGTGAGTGAGGAACTCATGGAGAAGATGATTATGGAGGATCAGAGAAGAGGTTCAGAAGAATGCCACAGAGGTGAGATGACTGATGAGGTCCGAAAAAGAGAGATTGCAGTAATGAAGGTACAATTGCAGGTACTAGAAGAATGGCTGCAAGAGCAGGAAAACCAGAATAGAGGATGGATCTTTCCACTGAAGGGAAAGAGAGTGATTTGGCGACCATTGCAGATGAAGTTGAGGCAAATTGTGATTGCCTTATTGAAAAGGGAACTTAGAGTTCTTGAGCCAGAGATGGAATTTGAAGATTCCACATGCAGATTTGTTCAGAAGGAAGTATTGGAGGAAGCAGTCAAGACTGAAAAGTCTTGTGGTTTTAAAACTGATGAGTTGTGTATGTTTGCAGGTACAATCCAGGGAGATGAGCAAGCTTTAGACTTTGTTCAGGGGAGAGAATTGAATCTGAAGGTTGTTCAGATCGATGCTGAGATAGCAAGATCTCAGGAGGGAATGAAGACGAAGGAGTCTAATCAGAATATTGGTGCAGAGAGAGAAAGACCAGCCGATGATTGGTTAAGAACGGGTGAAGGTATGGAAATTTGTGTGAAGTTTCCAAGTTCTCCTCCTAATGAAATTGTTGAATTATATAGAAAACTAGATCTTCAGAGAAGAGAATTGGAGAGACAGAGGACTTATGTACAGGATAATTTGTTGAGGAAGCAAGGCAGGAAAGTTTTCATGAATGACAGTCCTAGAGCAGAGGATGGTAAGAAGGCGAGACTAGCTGACAGTCTCATGGTGAATGCGAATCAGCATATTGATGTGCTGACAGAGGAGTTGGAAAGGAACTCAGAGCAGCATACTGAAGTGTTGCCAGAGGAAGCTAAGGAGAAAGTCAGTGAAGATTTTCTGAGTCCTGAAGAAGACTTGGAACTGCAGAGAGAAAGCTTGGCGACGGAATTAACAAGTGAGACCATTGGGTGTTGTGATTTTGATGCTGACAATTTGATTGTGTTTACAGGTGATGTAGGAGACAGTCCATCACTTGGAATTGTCTCGAGAGAAGAAGAACTATTGCAGAAAGAAGGTGAGACAATTATGTCTCATAAGCAGAGGCTTGTTACCATGGGTGACAAGAAAGAGTTGGCTTGTCTGTATAGCCAAGAGAAGACTGGTGGACAAAATTTTGGAGCTGCTACAGTAATAGAGGATGAGGCTACAGTATTGGAAAAACTTGATTTGATTGCCAGAATCAATCAAGATGATGATGGACAATTTCTGAAGATTGTCGAAGGGAAAGATGGAGGTTATGCTGGTGTTAATTTGCAGCATGTTGATGAAATGTTGAAATGTTTGCTGGAGACATTTGAACCAAAGAAAGAAGTTGCAGATGAAATTGCTGGTGACGAGCAAAAGAATGTTGCAGAGGGATAGGAATTTTAGGAGGCGGCGACATTTATGGTGGCAGCAGAAGCAGCTACAATAGCTGAATTAACAGGAATTGGAGACAGCAGTAGTAGGTTGGACATAGAGATTGAAACCATCAGAAGACTGATGAGGGAGGTGTCTCAAAGGCAGCAGACAACAGTAAGAAAGAAGAGGAATTTCAGCAAGGGAAAGACAAAGGCAGAATATGAAGGCATAGCTGGAGGCAGAATGCAGCATAAAGTGTGGAGACCTGGAGAAGAACAGCAGATAGAAGCAGCGACAAGTGGAAAGTTACAGCACAAGATATGGGATCCAGGCATACACAGATCCGAACACATGATCAGGTGATCATGATTAATTTCAACATTGGGAGTCTGATGCAGGAGCATCAAGGCCATTTTTCATTTGTAAATATGTGATAAAAGGGGGTGTGACATTTTTAATATTTGATTAATTAATTTGTTATTTTTAATAAAATAGGAGATAATTTGGAAAAGTGAGGATTATGTAAATATTTTTTTATTAAATAAAAGGATATGAGAGAAATAGTTTAGGAGCAAAATTAGAGATTAGAAATTCTATGTATGGGACTTTGTTGAGTCCACACCTAAAATATAGATTAGTTGAGGATTAGGTGGAGAGATATTTTGAGTGAATTAAATGCATTATCTATGTATAAATATGAGTGGTTTTTTAGAGGAAAAGACACTTTTGAAGAGTGGAAGAGAGAGTGAGGGTGTGAGTAGGAAGCAGGTTTCTACTTGCAAGCCTTCGGGCAGTTTGTAAGGGGCCATCGATCTTGAATATCTGGCCAAAACAAGAGTTGTAAGTAATTTTGTTTGTTTCAGATTATATATGTTTTGGTTGATTGGGAAATTTCTTGTTAGATTTGTAATTAAGAGTTGAATCATGCGCCTTAGCTAAGTCTTTATGAATGATTGAAATCCATAATAAAGAAGTGAAATGATGAATCTGTGGTATGAAACTTGCTGGCATCAATTTGTGGAAATCGATAACTATTCGTGTTGAAACCCAAAGTGGAAATTTAATGATGTTGGGTGGAATTGAATATAAATAGTGTCAAATCTCTGCGTAAATGGTGGCTGTAGTTTTGTGTTGAACCAGCTCTATAATCGATTGCCGTAATCACTATTTGTTAGCGCCTAAAGCCACAAGATATAATCTTATGCATAACTGAATTCAATTTGTGTGAATATGTTTGGGTTTAAATAATCCTTGTGAGGTTGCTCTACACACAAATTTAGAGAATCGATATTATCAGTATTTATAATGGAGGATTTGGATGCGTTGTTCTGTGTCAATTAGTGCATCGATATTATAATTGTTAATTGCAGAAATCGATTAAGTGTGTTGGGTAAATCGATGGGGTTTATATCGATCTGCAGTTTGTTGGAAGTGTTGAATAAGGCGCAGGTTTGATTTCAATTCAGTGGCAACGTGTGCAGCGGAAACAAAATCCGGTTTGAATTCATTTACTCTGTAGAAGTTTTATGTTGATCTGAATAGTTTTATGTTGAATCGATGGTGCAAAAAGACGTGGAGTGAAAACGCTGATAATGACAGTGTTTATTTTAAAACAAATTTGATTATTAAATCGAATGCATTATACAGCTAAAGGCAAAAGGCGCTACTGTGTGATATAGCCCAGTGAATACGTTGAGAAGTATTAACCACAGAGTCAGAACGTGTCCATGGATGGTGACTGTGAATTTAACTTATGCAGTGTTCAAGTTAAGACGTGAATGTGTCCAGGAAAGTCGATTTGCATGGGCAAGTCATGAGTGGTAAGTTTAATATGTGAGCAATTGTTGTTATCGATTAAAAACCTGAATGTGTATACAAACTGCCATTACAAACAAGCATGCAGGAGGCATTAACCCGCTTGGTAAGTTGAATGAGAAAGAGCGCATTTATATACATGATTGATATTGGTTCCACTAAAATGAAAGGGTCGAAAATACATAGTCTTGTGCAGGTCGAATATTATGGAAATAGTGATATTGTTGTACCAGGTTGGGTGGATTAATATAATGTCAAATGGAATATTAAAACATGGGCGCATTGTTTCATTGGGTTCAAGTCATATATGAATGAGTTATTGGGATTGTTTAAGGGAGCATCCGAATGTTTGGTTATGGATGAGGGTTTTACATCCTATGTTTGATAAGTTTCTGGATGAGTTTTAATTTGAAATGTGAAGAACCTTGTGTGATGAGAATATGGTTTTCATAAACCATAAAGAGATGAACCAAAGGTTATTAGCTTCAATTTGTAAGAGTGGTTGTGTGATCTTACAATCATAATGAAATGATTGTTAAGATGAAGCGTTTAGAAAGAGTATGAAATTGCCTAATGAATGGAATGATTTGAAACTGATTTGGAATTACATTTTGGTGTGAAACTACAAGCTTCCGCAAAAATTGTGAAATTTGCCAGGCTTTAAGGTTTTTGATTTGGGCAAATGCTGAGATGCATGTTTATATGCATGGTTTAAAGATTCTGGGTATGGCAGGGTTGGCCCTGCATCATATATGCAGAGAAATAAATAGTAGAGAACATAAGCACAAGAATCAATCACATGTACACAATTATTTTTGCACAATTGTCCCCGGGAAAACCCAATGCGGGAAAACCGGTGCAACAGATGACGGTTTTATTAATTCTTCAGCAAATGATATCTTTACAAGGAAACATAACGGCAGATAGATTCTGAAAAACCTGAAACTGAATTTTCGGCTTACTTGGACAATTCTCTGACACCTTGAATAGCCCCTACATGCTCTTATGTCTATCTGCATGATTCACTGCGCAGTCCCAACGCTGGACTGCATGGAGACTGTGTGGGTTCTCTGTGCTGCAGCCTCAAGCTGCCTCTAGTGACCCACTACTGCCCTCTGTCCCTGATCTCGATCACCACTGACTCCCTCCTCCTTCTGCTTCTGCAAACTTCTCACCCTACAACTCTCCCACTGAAATCGAATTCTACATCAGAATGGATCTCCTACGTAGGATACTCTGGACAAAGACTTGAAATTCTTCTAACACAGAATTCAGAGCCAGTCTGACCATCTCTGTGGCCTGAGGAGTTGCTCCTACAGCTGCCAATTGATCTCGAACATCCTAAGTTTTGTAAGGAATGGATCAACGCGTTCTCCCTTTTTCATCCTTGTAGTCTGCATCTTTTCCTCCAAGAACATCTTCCACTGCTCAGAAGACGCCTAATATAGCGTGGCCAATGCATCCCCCATTTCTTTTGCAGTCCCTTTCCTGGAAATATGTGAGACAATGTGATCCTTCACTCCGTCGAGGATCAACCGTTTGGATTTTTCCATGTTCTTCTCGAAGGCTCTCAACAGTGTTGCATCTACAGGTTCAGTTACTGCACTGTCGATGAAGGCCTTGAGCTCATGCTCATCCAGAAGGAAGGAGATCCTTGTCTTCCAGATCTTCCAGATTAAATAGTTGGAGGCACCCTCCAACTGATCCTGATGACGCAACCCACTGGTTTCCATCTCACTCGATCAGATGTCGAACTGCTCCCTCTAATCCTTTGCGCAACTGGCTCTACGCACTCCTTGTTGGAGTCAGTGAAATGAGTCACGATCTCGCTGCTTCTGCACAGGAAATCAGAATTTCTTGGGTAAGAAATTCTCTGAGGTCAAAATTCCCTCAAAAGTGTCTTCTTCTTCTCTCTTTTGAAGCTTTCTGCGCCAACAACTGCTGCTACACGAAAATTGAGTCCCACCAGTAGCTAATCTGCGTTGAATCTGCTGCGCTACTCCCTCTGCCTCTAACAAACTGCAAACTAGAAAATCCTACCTCTCTGTCGACTCACTCAGAGAGAGATTTCCTTGCAGATCTAGCCCTCCTGGCTTGGACTGTGCAATCACTTGGGAAATCGATCTGCTGCTTACGCAACTCTTTGACTTCCTTCGTTCTGCTCAACACTGGATCCTTCTAGTCTACTCCCTTGCTTCTCCTGTACTACTATACAAGCTATGATACCATGTAAAAATTCCTACACCAGAATCCTATTGCAGCAACTGGAAAATATTCACCTAATTGTTAACTTTTACTTAACAATTTATTTGCAGTTATTTATGACAAACACTGAATACATCACACTGTAATCTTCACTAAATAAACTGCGAAAAAGAATAGGTGTGGAAACAAGATCTGAGCAAGAAAAAACAATAGACAAGCGACACTGTTGTTTTTGGACTAAGTCCCCAGAAAAACCCATTGTGGGAAAACCGGTGCAGCAACTGAAGGTTTGATATTATTAAGCAGTAATTTTTTAGTACAATTATGTGGATGCCCAGACTGGCAATCCTATATAGAGATCTAACTGAACAAAGAGCTAGTGAGATAATCTCACCCCGTCACTGGAAGATTCAGCTCTAATCTGCGTTAGATATGGGCCTTTGCGTTGTCTTTGCGCAATACTGCGTCACTGCTCAATGGGACTGCACTGCACCTCCTCTGATCTCTCTGCTAGTTGAGAACTCAACCCTCTGGCCTCCCAGTCTCACACCCTGGCTCTGGCACTTGATCTCGACTATCCTCTAGCAGAAATAAGAACTCCCTCTGAAGCTCTTTGTGGTTGGATTTACGCTGCCTCTCAGGACTACTCTCTGCCCTCTCTGCCTTGTACTCTCTGGATCAAGAAAGATCTCCAATCGGAAAATTATCTCTGCCCCTTTACAAGAATCAACTTGATCAATCTTCACCCTGAGCACTGCTCACTAAAGAATTTCAATCTCTAGACTCTCTTGGTGTTTTTTCCAAATGCTCCATCAAGTCCTTATAATCTTCTCGTTGAGACTTCAATGGTCGAGATTAAATCGCTAATCAATGGCTAAGATTAACTTAACTTGATCTTCTTCATTTTCTAGAAGATTCACACCCTGTTTTAATTAATATCATTTAGTTATTTTAATTCCATAAGTTTAAACTTAGGGTCCCATTAAAAATAATTAATTATTTTCATAAAACACAATCCGGGTGGAATTTCCCAAAATGCTTTCTAGGTTCCTTGGAATACATGTGCCTTAGCCTCCCTACAAATTTTGAGACATAGAGCACATCCGATGCTACCAGAAATCAACAGATTGCAGTGTGATTTATTCAGTATTTGTCATAGCAAACAACAAATAAATTGCTAAATAAAATTAACAATTAGAAGAATAAATTCTAGTTGTTGCAATAGGATTCTGGTTTACGGAATTTTCACAGCAACTACCTGGCCTTTTTTTCACCCACAAACCATAGGCCTTCTCCATCTGGTCGATTGATTACCTCATAGCATTGTCTTTAATGTATTTACATTTTACTAAATGTGTGATATCATTTTAAGTTATCTGATTTTGGATTAGCCAAACTTGGACCAATTGAAGGTAAGGCTCATGTTTCCACCTGCATGATGAAAACCTATGGACATTATGCACTGAAGTATATTCTGTTAGGTTAGTTGACAATAAAATCAGATGTCTACAGTTTTTGTGTTGTTTAGTTAGAATTAATCACATGTCAGAAAGCCATTGAAAATTCCAGGTTGGGAGGGGAGCACAACCTTATTGCTTAGGCATGTCCATTGTTTAAGGATATGTGGGGACTATCCATATTGTTGGGCTAGTGTGCTTTAGAATTATAGGCCAAGTGTAAGCCAATATAGTTCTAGCGATGTTTGGTGAATTTTAAATATTGGTAAAACATTCACTCCAAGCATCACAACTGTCATTTGCTAAAGATGTAACTATTGTGAGAGAGAGTGGATCATCTTATTGTAAAACTCCTGAAATCAAACATGAGTGAATTTTGAAGCATATCCAATTGCTACACATTAGTCATATGATTAGAGTGCATTTTGGTACTAGCTTGATTCCTTCCATGTTAAAACCTGGCTTACTTGACAAGATGACATGAGACACAAAGACACGGAAATATGGGTGTCTGACACGAGACATAGCGATTGAGAAACAAGACACAAAGGATTGTATATAAACAAAGTAGTGAGTTACACATACAAAAATGAAATATAGACATAATGATTCAATTTTTTTTAGAATTTAGAAGCTAAAACATTTACATGATGATGATACAAATTCAATCATACAACTAGTACTACATCAATCATGATCAAATGACAAACACATGAGAAATTAAAACCATAAACTGCAATTTTCTCATTAAGTTATCAAAATCAAAATGTATTGCATAGACACCGATTCATTGCTACTATAAGTGGGAATGCCAATGGCAAATTCAAAAAAGTGTAAATACTAGAACCGTAGATGGAAGAATCTCATAGCTTGTGATTGTCATAGTCCTCCTCCATGTCATCATCATCAAAATCAGAACCACTGCAACTATCTCCAATCCAATCTCTGCATATGCTCGTGTGTAGGATGATCCCTCAAGAGGATCACCATCATCAAAACTTAAAAGTGACCCTTAGCCATGTTGTCTATTGGAGTGGCACCTGATGATAATGAGAAGACTCGATGCCCAAGGATGAACCAGAAGACATCTGTACCATCAGATATCATCATTTCAACAGAGTTTTTAAACTCTACTTCTTCTTCTTATCATTTTCTTCTTCAGTCCTCAGATTTCGCAGCCCTACGGGGATATTGTATAAATGTCACTAGCATGATGAATAAAGCCATGTAACAGGCCTAGGATGTTGGGACTTGATCAGCAAACAAATACACCTTGGAATTTTTTTTTTACTTGGTTAATTATTCCTTCTTTTTAGCGGCGAATAATTTTCTAGGTTTTTTCACTCATTGCATTACCCCAAAGCCGAGGTGATGGCTTGAAGGTTGAGCCCCTAACGCATCTTAGTGTCTAAATTCAATGTATATTACCATGCTAGGTCATCTCTGAAATTTCATGGAATTTGACTAGGTCTAAGTAGGATTTTTTATAATTAAAAATTTCCCACAAAACGAGATATTTTAATTAATTTCTATGTAATGATGTAAATAAGTGGCCTTAGGAAATGTCTAGGCCCTAGGGCATGTGACTACTCAAAATTCATCCTCAAAGACCCAACATTATTCTAGGACCCACTTTGGGGGTCAAAAAATGACTTATATTCCCTCAAAATCCAATTTTTCTAAGGTCAGTGGCAAAAAATGAGGAAAAAATTCAATAATTGGAAAAATTTAGAAAATTTTCCATAGTCAAAATAAGTCAAATTTTGACATGGAAATATAAGGGAATTTCAAAGGTGATGTGCCAGCGATGTGGGGCCCGCCACATGGAGGAAATCCCAAGTCAAAGTTCCAAATGCAAGTCAAAGGGAGTCAAAAGGTTCCACGTTGAGTTAAAAAGGCAAAGTTGAAGTGTTACGTATGGGAAATATTCAAGTTAGGTTTAATTCAAATGTGAATTGAATGAATGAATGATATTTTAACGTCCACGAGACTAAAAATAGCCTATGGGACTACCAGCTTCCTTGTTTTTTGCCTTCTGTAATTCAATCTTTTTCTTACTCAAATTGATGATACGCTGACCCAACCTTCTAACAGTTCCCTCACTGAAAAGACAATGCCACGAAATTGATGCTAACATACTGTGGTAATTGTCCCTGATGTCTCTGAAAGCATGACATTCCAAAATGAAATGTTTTTCTGATTCCACTGCCCCAGAAGGTGCAAAAAGTACATACCCTTTCTTCCCAAGCTTCTTTAGGTCTCTTCACCATCCCATTTCACACCGAAGTTGATGTGAGTTAGTTCTTAATTGAGCAATAAGAACCTTTGCTCTCCACGGAGTGATAGCTCCAATGTACTCTTTTTGTTGGAGATCACAAGTGGGGTTGAATTCCTGAACATAATACTTCTTCTTTCTACCCAACTCTTTTCCCCATATACCCTTATAGAACTTCTCCACCACAAAATTATTTAACTCCTTGCTATTTGTGGGACATGCATTAAGGTAAATACTCCATTTTTGCATCCATTTGTTGTTTTGTCTCATCCATGATTTCTTTCTTTCACTCATACCTTCATTGAAGATAACTTTCGGCCATCTACCTCCTCCCATTTGCTCAATTCTTTTTAGATGCCTTATAAGATGCACCATGGCAATTGCTTTGATGGGAACTGCCCCTGTTTCACTCAACATTATCTCATAGGGAACCGAACCTTTTATTTTGAACTTGCTCATGATCAGGCGTTTTTGAATTTTTTCAATTTGTTTCCATTTTGAAACAGGGATACTGCTAGCCCACAATTCACACCCATATAATAGCACTCGACAAACTAGGAGTCCAAAAAGTATTTTGATCGTGTTCCAATCCCATAACTCTGCCTCTCTACATCTATTTTGAAGTGCATATAATGCTTTCCACCCTCCTAAAATTCTTTTCTTTCTGCAATCCTCCCAATTAAGCTTGTTGTTGAAATCGATACCAAGATACTTGTATTCATTTACTTCTTCAAGAATGTTGCCTTCAAAGAAGAATGTATGCTGGCTTTGCTTCCTTTTATTAGAGAAACCCATTATTTTGGTCTTACTAGTGTTGACTTGCATCCCCACTACTTTACAAAAATGCTCAATGGCATATAGGTGCATCTGCAATCCATGGGTCGATTTAGCAACCAGTACAAGATCATCGTCATATAGAAGAAGCTTTATCACAAACTCCCCCAATCGAACACCATCCCCACCTTGCAAATTTAGCCACTCTTCCAGTTTGTCAATATATAAACCAAAAAGAGTAGGGGATAAAGGGAAACCTTCCTTGACTCCGATGTCACTTCTAAAACTTTCTGAAATGCCTGTTGAAGTTCTAATTTTGACTTTCACCTCTTCATAAAGCCTATGAATAGCAGCTCTATATTGTAAAGGAATTTCAAGTTCTTCCATTCTACGCCACAACTTATCTCTAGGGACCATGTCAAATTGCTTTTTGAAGTCAACAAAGCAGCAAAATACTTCTTCTTTGCTCCCCCAAACCTTTTCAACAATGTGTCTCAGCGTGATACCATGATCTACTGTAGAATGCTTCGGCCTAAAACCTGCTTGCCCTTTTGCCCTCTTTTCTTTTACTTCTACCCACTTACTGATTCTATTTTCTACCATGCCACTGAAAAGATTTGCAAACAAAGGATTGATCATAATGGTTCTATAGTTGGAAGGATTATTAATGTCTCCACTTTTAAAAAGGGGAATTGCTAGACTAGTTGTCCAATCCCTTGGGAATCCTTGCTGAATGACGTTGTTGAATATTTCCATGATGTGCGGTGCCAAAATGTTCATTCCCCACTTTAGATATTCTGCTTGAAGTTCAACCAAGTCCTTTGCCTTCCCTGTTTTCAACTTTTTAATTCCTGCCTCCACCTCATGCACTGTGAAAAGATTTATAGATGTGTTGATCCTGGGAGGAGGCTCAACCTCTAATTCTTTTTCATAGAGTTGCCTTGCATAGTCAAACCACTGATTGGCTGTAATATTATTTTCAAATTGCTTCTTCCTTGGTTGAAGTTCCTGCCAAGAAAGTTTTGGTTTATTCTTGCCTATATATATCAGCGCTTCTCGCCTTGTTTGCATGAACTCATATTTATTCTTTTTTTAAATCTGCTTATATACCTTTACATTCATCTTCCCCTCTCCTTCCTTTTTCAAGGTTCTCCTTGCCATTTTGCATTCCTCATCGAACCACGCATTCACAGGAAAAACAATTTGATTTTGATTTCCTATTTTTTGCTCTTTTGCACCTTTCAAGTGCACCCTAGATTATATTTGTTAACTCATGGTTGTTGAAGCTTTGGAGACCAATTTTCTCTTTCTGAATTGATCTCCTCAACATTGTTTTGAAGATAGTGCAATTTCCTTGTGTTAGAAGAATTTTGCCCCTTGATGCCGATTGTTGAGAACCTTGGGTTTTCCTCCTATTCTGTCTTTCTTCTAACCACGATAACTTTATATAAATTGGGTTATGATCTAATTTTAAGTCTCAAATATGCTCTCCAATCTTAACTTCATCTATTCTTTCTATTAGGCTTTGTGAACCAATAACATAGTCAACACACTTGCCCCATTGTATGTGTTGCAAGTGAAGTTCCCAGACTTTTTCCATCTATCTAGACCATTGCAGATAATTAAGTTAAAAGCACCACACAACGCAAGCAACTATTCTCCAAAATGATTACTAACTTTGTCAACTTCTGAACATCTCAACCATCGAGAATTCTCCTTTTCAATGAGCCAGATAGGATTGTGATCCTCTTTGAAACAAAGAATACTAGCTTGTTGATTTGTTGTTCTAGCATTGAAAACTCCCACTAAAAGAACTTCTCCCTTTTGAGAATATGCGGCAATATCTTGTTTTAAGGCTGCATACGGATCTTTGCTGTCCAATCTCTTATTTTTGTAAGTTTTTGATACTCGAAGCGCAAAATAACATGCTGCAATTTTTATGTCATTCTCATTCTCTGTTATTTTGAACCATAGATATTGTTTATTTGTATCTTCTTTCACTAATTGAATGCGATGACCTTCTTTTTCTTTCAATAAAACCAGTATTCCTCTATACCCTTTGCCATTTTCTGCTGCCTCGTTCCAAACTGCTAACTTCAAATATAGGGAAAAGTTAGTGAGTGGGGAATGGACCCCACCTCACCCTCCTACTCTACGTATGATCAAATCTCAAGGAATATGCACATGCCATAAATCAAAGTTTTATGATTAAAGTTTCACAGGTTACGCTGCCAACAAGGAAATCAACGTGGGTGTGAAGATTGAGTTTGAAATCTAGATGAGATATTTGTGAAGTATTCCACCATACATTTGTATGCATCCCTTGATTTCAAATATACGCACAGCTGCCCACCTCAGCCATAAGCACATGCCCAGATTACACGTTGGACAGTCAAAACTCAACGCTACAGCAAAGGAAATCAGCGTATGGTGTAAATATCTTCGACAGATTTAATTGAGGATTTAATTGTTGGTAAATTTAGTTAATTGTGGAATGTATCTCCACCTTTATCTCAACGTGTCTCCACTTTTCTCCACGCTACCAAGTCCATAACAACCGCATGCTGCCAGAAATCACGCAGAACACATTTGGATGGTAATTTGAGGAGTTAACAATAGATTTTTGCCACATATTGCTCCCACTCAGCTCCACAAATTTTAAACATGGCAGCCAACAAAATGTGCACATAGGAAATGGATCTGCGCTCAGCCAGAGATGCTTATACGCTGTCCAAAACAAGGAAGTACGCTGCTAGTTAAAGGGGACTCACACAACAGTATACAACAGTCAACTCCAACACTTGGATGGAGTTTGATTTTCTTTGCTGCCACTTCAAAATCACACTGCCACTTGGAGACTTAGCTTATCTCTGGGATTGACAGTTATGTGCCACTTATCTTATGGATTGGTCATTGGGATTAGCTTCCATTTTCCTATTTAAATGAGTCTTGGCTCTCATTATTGTATGATTGTTTACTAGCTATTGTGCTTGGGGAAGCTCTGCTTCTATGTACTTGAGTTCTTCATATGAATAAAAAGACTTTGGGGTTCATTCATGATTGTTATTCCATTGGAGCATTGCTTAGATCATTGATGGTATATCTCTACTTGTGCCTTTGATTTATATTTCATTTTACACATGTTTTTGTTGAATTGTAGATGTATAGCTATCCTACATTTACAATTGGTTATTTGATATGCTCTAGGTTAGAAAATTGTGTCTATTTTCATACAAATTCTAGAGTTCTCCTGCCATTGTTTATTGATTTAATCCATATCAACTAATGTTTGTCGGAAGCTTTGTAGAGGATCATTGTTGAATCAACTAGCAAGCGTGAGAGAAAGTCTTCAAGAGATCAACCCACCCTTGGCATTGTTTTCAAGGATCTCTCATCGTTATTTGAATTTCATAGAACTAATAGTTTTGAAAGTACTTGTTCTTGCAGAGTTCTCCTTCACATAGTCTATGCATGAATCAAAATATTAAAAAAATCATTTATATCTTTTAATTGTGCTTTCATTTCATTATATAGCTATTCAAAAACTTCTCATAAGCTAGACAAGCGATGGGGATCTTTTCCCATCACTTGATATAGCCTTTGTTTATTATTTTGTAGCTTATTCACATACTTACGTTCTTTCTTTTCACACTAACTTTGGTTTTATTTTTGCAGCCCTAACGTTCTTGTTTGTACGTTCTCTCTAGCTTCAAGTTGCATTCCAAGGAGAAGGAGGTTGTGGACATTACGAGAGCTTGTGGAAGAAGGCTAGGTCATATACTGTTGATTTATGGTAGCATCGAATGTGCTCTAGCCTTGTAATTTTGTATATGGGCTAAGACACATGTATTCCATAATACCCAGAAAGGATTTTGGAAGATTCCACTTAGAGATGGTTTAATTAAAATAATTAATCGTTTTTTAATGTTCTCCTAAGTGTAAACTTAGGGAAACTGATTAATTAAAGGGTATTAATTAAACTTAATGTGAATCTTCTAGAAAAAGTCATGGATCACCTCCAAGTTAATCTTAGCCCTTGATTATGTTTTAATCTTGGCCGTTGAAGGTTCAATAGAAGAATATAAGGAGGGTGAGGGGTCTATGGAAAGAAACATCAAACAAAGAAAGAATCAAGAGTTCGATTTCTTCAGTGAAAGGAAGAATCGAAGTGATTCTCATTTGCAGAGGCATAGAGAGTGCATGAAGAGGAGTGAGAGAGGAGCCAAAGCATCAGCGCAGGGATACCCTAGCAACAGTGGCGTTGGGCCAATGCAGAGAAGCAGAGGGAGTTTTGATTTATGTTGGAGGGGCAGCTGAGGGTTCATCCGAATTCAAGAGGATGGTTCTGGAAGGAAGGAAAACTCTAGTCTAACACAGCAGCAAGCACAGAAGCAGCCACGACAAGCAGTAGCAACAGTGATGCAGTGACAGCATGAGTTACGCAGTCACTGCGCAGAAATTACGCAGAGCCAGTCAGTGTGGGTGCAAGTCAGTGCCGGAACTTCGTGGTGATGTGAGAATTGTCTCACTCAGCCTTTTCTCATCAGAATTCTTCAAGGGATTGATTGACATTTACAATCACACATTTGTACTCAGAATTTCTGAATAATAAAGAAACCTCAGATCTGCTACACCGGTTTTCCCACATTGGGTTTTTCCGGGGACAATTGTCCAAAAAATAACAGTGTCTATGTGTGATTACTTGTGCTATTTTTATATGTGATTTGTTAATCGTGAAGTCTGTAGCATATTTTATTTTGTTATTTAACACGAGAAATGTTAAATAATTGTGTTTAATAATGCAATAGAAGAAATTCAATAAGTAGCTGCAGTAGAATTCTCCATTATAGAATTTTCACATGGTATCAGAGCTGTCAAATCCAAAGGAAGCAAGGCCAGAAAAGGGACTGCGTAAACCAGAAGCTTCAGAGGGGACGCAACATAGAGAGAAGAAAGCACAGATAAGTATGACAGACTTAGATGTTTTATCCTCTAAGTTAAAAGAAGATGGTACATGCCTATCAAGTTCAGCATCTGCAGGAATCTGGTATATTGATAGTGGGGCTTCAGCTCATGTGACTGGAGTACGAGAATACTTCTCGATCTATAGGGAAGAGCAGATGAACTTCCATATCACTATGGGCAATAGCATTAATTGCACTCCAGTTGGGAGAGGATCCGTAGTGTTTTAGACGGAAGCTGGAACCAGTGTCGAGGTCACGGATGTACTACATGTGCCAAGGATTGGGATGAATCTAATCTCAGTGTCCCAGTTGCAGGACAAAGGGTGTGACATACACTTTACCGGAAAGAAAGAATATGTCAAGCATCCCAGTTGGAAGCAAACAAGGTAGATCGGAGTCAGAACCAACAGACTATATAGGTTGCAGATCGAAACCCTGATGGCACTAGTCAGTAGTAATCTCGAAGACAAGAAAGGGTTGAATGAACTTTGGCATAGAAGAATGGGGCACCTGCATCACGGTGCATTGAAGATGCTCAGAGAGACATTTGATGGGGCACTTGTTCTCAGCACGGAGCATGATGATGTATGTCGAGGATGCATACTTGTGAAGTACACTAAGGCAGCTTTTCCCAGAAGTGAAAACAAGGCAGCAAGCATTTTGGGATTGATACACTCAGATATCTATGGACCAATGTCCACTAACGCTCTCAAAGGTGGCAAATATTTTGTCACATTCATTAATGATCACTCCAGGAAGACCTAGAACTACTTCTTGAAGACAAAAGATGAAGTCTTTGAAAAGTTCAAAGAATTCAAGGTTCTTGTTGAAAACATGATGGGGAAGAAGATCAAGACATTGCGTTCAGATAATGGTGGGGAATACATAGATGGAGACTTCACAGATTTCTGTGCAAAGGAGGGCATCAGGAGAGAGTGGACTGCGCCATACAATCCAGAGCAGAATGGTGTGGCAGAACGGAAGAATAGGACAATTGTAGGAGTAGCCAAGGCCATGTTATTTGACCTTGATTTACCCCGATATTTATGGGTTGAAGTCTGCAACACAGTAGTGTATATCCAGAACAGGACACCTCATAGAGCATTAAGGAAGGAGACTCCTGAAGAAGTTTTCACAGGGAAGAAACGGAAAGTAGGGCATCTTCGGATATTTGGTAGCATGGCATATTGTCATGTACCCTGTTGAAATTCAACAAGATGATGAGCTTAATGAAAAGAGTCGCCTTCACTAAGTGGGCCCGCAGGCTATTTTTGGCGCATGTCT
Organism: Pinus albicaulis; assembly: GCA_034641835.2. Classification (NCBI taxonomy): domain Eukaryota; kingdom Viridiplantae; phylum Streptophyta; class Pinopsida; order Pinales; family Pinaceae; genus Pinus; species Pinus albicaulis. The sequence goes on along the minus strand of CM076581.1, from coordinate 13,603,730 downwards.
ATTTTTAGACATGGTGATCATATTTCAGAAGTTGCAGGATGCTATTTGTGGATGGTTGATCAAGTTGGAAAAATAGATGAAATTCTATTTTTAGAATATTGGGCGAAGTCTATTTATAGATCGTTGATCTAAAAATAGATGCATGTTGATTATTATTAGCTCTTAATAATAATCAGACACTAAACAACAACTTATTCTCTTGGAGCACTTCAGTTCAGTGCACAGATGTGGCACATCAGTGGACTAAGGGAATTACGCAATTCCCAAGGGTTTACTGGAGCTAATGCATGGGGGACTCAGTTAGAACTCAAGTGGCAGAGTTATGAGACAGTTGGAAGAAGTAGTTATGGTGTTGTATTTAGTTTAACTCAGTTAGACTCAGTTGAGCTAGTGGTATCTAGTCTAACTGATTGATACACTAGTGAGAGTGGAGTGAATTAATTAGTTAATTAATTCACAAATAATAACTCATTAATCAACTGACCAATACAGCAGTTAACTACAGTGCATCGCAGTTTCAGTGGAGACCCAGTGAAGAGGTAGGTGAAAGGGCAAGATAGACTATTTGTTGTGACTATAGAGATGCATTGATTGCATCACACACACATTGGAGTTGCCAATGAGGATTACGCAGTCAACTCAAGGGTAATTCGAATTCATTCAGAGCTATTCTTTAGCAGGGATTACGCAGTGGAGGCAGGCTAGCAGGACGCAAAGATCGGTGCATGGATTTGCAAGATTGGTCCCGATTAGTGTATGACGATTGTACTGTACTGAGAGCTTGTGATAAGCTTTGTATGAGATTTTCATATGATCTCCATGTTACATAATATATAGTTGGGGTTTTCAGCGTCAGGCTTTCCCGGTTAAAAACTGTGTTATGTGCGATTGATTATTTTTTTTATGCTTCACATGTGTGTGCAATTAATTTTTTCCGCAAAAGATTAACAAGTGGAATTGATTCAGTATTTTGCATAAAGTTAAATAGTGTGAAATCAGGTGAATCAAAGACATATGCATGCTTAGTGCATATAATTTCTACATGGTATCAGAGCATTGTTGATTGAAGATTGCAATTGTGAAGTGAGTTTGTTCTGGTGGACAATTCGAATTTGCTACAGAAGATTCTTGGTGCAGAAATCGAGTATACATTGAAATGTCTTTCAACAAGTTGAGATTGGAGTATGCCCTTGACGGGAGCTCGAATTACATAGCCTGAAAGGACAGGATGGAGGCGGTGCTGGAGGATAATGGGCTGAAGGAGTTCATCGATAGCGATGTTCCTAAGCCGGGATCTAGCAATGCTGCATTACTTGATGCATGGCAAAAGAAGACAGCAAAGACGAGAAGGATTCTGTTGGAACTTGGAAGGTGTGAAGGACCATATTGTGTCCAGCCTTCACGAGAAAGCCACTCCATTCTTAATGTGGAAAGCTTTGACAGACTTGTTCCAAAGCAGAAGTGACCAGAGGAAGTTGGCGCGTAAAGACAAGCTCAGAAAAATAAAAATGGAGAAAGGCGACAGTATTCCAAAATACCTCACGAAGTTTGTCCACTGCAAGGATGAACTGGGAAGTGTGGGGGTTACTGTTGATGAAGAAGACTTGGTGAGCTTGGCTTTCCTTGGGCTTCCGAAGAGTTGGCATAGCTACGAAGACTCTATCAATGGACAAGAGAAACTGCCGGGATGGGAGCGACTTTGGTCGGATCTTGTGCAGGAGGAGAAAAGGCAGGGTACCAGGGATGGATCTTCATCGAAGAATGAAGATGAAGAGAATTGCGCTGTGGCTGCCAAAGCAAGGAAAGGGAAGGGAAAGAAAAATCCTTCAAAATCCGGTGCTAAAGGCAAGAAGCAGGATTTGTCCAAAGTGAAGTGTTTTCACTGTCACGAGCATGGACATTTCGCCACTAACTGTCCACAGAAGAAGAAGAACAAGTAAGTTGTTGGATCTGCAGCTGGAGAGGCCTTAGCCTCGCAATTTGCGCTTGATTTCTCCTTGATCGTTTGCTTGGTTTCAGGCTGCATGGGATCGGTGTGGTATCTTGATAGTGGTGCGTCTTTCCATATGACGGGAGACAAAGAGTTGTTTAGTGACTTGGAGGAGAAGGACCTGCAGATGCATATAGAGATGGGCGACGATGGTCGGTACAGTGCAACTGGCATTGGGACCATTACCTTTGAGAGGGAATCCGGTAATCCATTCTTGTTGAAGAATGTCATGCATGTTCCAGGTCTAAAGAAGAACTTGGTCTCAGTCGCAATGCTAGAAGACAGAGGTTATGATGTTGTTTTCAGTGAGGGAAAAGCTTTCCTTCGACATAAAACAACGGGTCAAACCAAGAAGATAGGGGTTCGAATTAAGAATCTCTACAAACTGGAGGTAGATGGTTGCACTGCAATGGTGGGCAAAGCAGAAGAAGTGGTGAGCCGGGATGAGGGCGAATTATGGCACAGGAGATTGGGCCATCTTCACCATGGCGCTTTGAAGATTTTGCAGCAAATTTCTACTGGATTTCCCAAGGGTACTCTTGTGCAGTCAGATCAGTGCAAGGGATGTACTATGGGTAAGTTTGTGAAGACCACCTTTCATGAGAAAGAGAACCGTGCTTTGGTGATCTTGGAGAGAATTCACACAAACGTGTGGACCGTTCTTGGTTGCTTCAACAACAAAACACAGGTATTATGTGATATTTGTTGATGACTATTCTCGTAGATGCTGGATCTTCTTCATGCAGAAGAAGAGTGAAACATTCTCAAAGTTCTGTGAGTTCAAAGCATTGGTGGAGAAGGAGTCGAGGAAGCAAGTGAAAGCTCTACGGAGCGATAATGGTGGTGAATACATCTCGGGCGAATTCAAAGACTTCTGTAGCAAAGAAGGAATTCGAAGAGAACTCATAGCGCCTCATAACCCACGGTCGGGGTCGCGGAGAGAAAGAACGAGAATGATCGTGGGTCTTTCACGCGAGCAATGCGCATGACCGGGGGCCTGCGGGGCCGCAGCGGGCGGGCGCACGCTTCTTTGCGGTTTGTGTGCAAAACGTTGTTGTCCTCATAGAGTACTTGGCATGAGTACCCAAAGAGAAGCTTTTACTGGTAAGAAGCCTGATATTTCTCATTTGAAGATTTTTGGCTCACCTGTTCACATTCATGTGACGAAGGACGTCAGGAAGAAGCTGGAGCCGACTACAGAAGTTGTGATATTTGTGGGGTACACAGAAACACCCCATAATTATCATGTGTATTTTCTAGACAGTCGGATGACTGCTATGCGAGGGGATATAAAATTCAATGAGGTCAAAGCCATGAAGTTGTCGCTTGAGAGGGAGCTACACTTGCATGCGGAGGAGGAACTTCTTGTTCCCAAAGATGACCCTCTGGATGTGGATCAGCCACAGGAGGAGATTCATGGAGTGGAGGAGTCCACTCATGCAGAACCAAATATCAGACAAGGCAGAAAGCGTACCACAGAAGCTGAAAGACTAAAGCTTGATGCGGCACAAAATGTAGGAGTTCCTACATCACAACGCAGACAGAGACAGTCACCTAACCGATTTACTGGATACTTGGCTCTTATGAGCAAGTGTATCATGACAGAGCCATCTTCTTTCGAAGAAGCAGTGCAGAAGCCCACATGGGTATATGCCATGGTGGAGGACTATGACTCCATTGTCAAAAACAGTGTTTGGGAGATTGTTCCAAGGCCGATAGGAAAATCAGTTGTAGGATCAAGATGGATCTACAAGGTAAAGCAAGCTGCTGATGGGAGCGTTGAGAAATACAAGGCCAGATTTGTGGCCCGGGGGTTCTCGCAGATCGAGGGGATTTATTATGAAGAAATCTTTGCACCTGTCACATGGTATTCTTCCATAAGGACCATCCTTGTTCTCTCAGTGCAGATGGGTTGGCACATTCATCGGATGGATGTGAAGACTGCGTTCCTTAATGGGATCATTGAGGAAGAGGTGTACATTGAGCAGCCTGAAGGATTTGAGATCTTCAGCAGCGAGTCGCATGTGTGCAGGCTCAAAAGAGCGTTGTATGGGCTGAAACAAGCACCCCGTGCTTGGTACACTCGGATCGACAGCGATTTCTCTGGACTTGGCTTCACCAAGAGTGAGGCGGATGCAAAACTGTACCAGATTGTGGTGGAGGATAAGCTTTTAATCATTGTACTTTATGTTGATGACTTAATACTAACAGGTGATGAGCAGTTGATACACTCATGCAAGGCAGATCTTGCAAAGGAGTTTGAGATGAAGGATTTGGGCCTCCTTCATTATTTCCTTGGATTGGAAATATGGCAGCGGGAAGGTGAACTGTTTGTGTCTCAAGGCAAGTATGCCCGGGAGATACTGGAGAAGTTTCACATGCGAGGCTGCAAGCCTATCGACACTCTTCCCGGAAGTTGGAAGAAAGAGATGCTACATCGGCGGTGGTGGATGCCATGGCCATCGGCAGTTGGTGGGTTCGCTCATGTATTTAGTCAATACAAGACGGGACATATGCTATGCGGTGAGGCCGGTTGTCACAAAACAGGCGGGCAAGCTGCCAAGCTCTTTTGGAAGGCAAGCAAGCATGCGAGATATCTCATGGGCACATACGAGTATGGTTTGGTACAGACGGACGAATGAGGTGAGGGGTTATAACTTCACGGATGCAAATTGGGCGAGGAAACCCAACGAACGGAGAAAAAGCACACCGGGGGGGGATTTTTCGGTGTCGGATCTACGACGGGTTTTTCTTCGTAGGCGGAAACGAGATAAGTGGCACTCGGGTTCGACGAGAAGCGGAATACATGGCAGTAAGTTTAGCTGCATGTGAGGCTATCTGGATGAGGAAGAAAGCGCGGATTTGGTTGTTGGGGAACTCATTTAGATCCCACGGTGATTCATTGTGATAATCAAAGTTTCATTAAACTCTCGGTTAATCCTGTGTTTCATGATAGATCTAAACATATTGATATCCGATATCATCATATCAGAGATTGTGTGCAGCGGAAGATCATGTTGCTTCAATACATTCCTACGGAGGATCAGGACGCAGATATTCTGACGAAGGCGCTCACCAGGAGAAAATTCGAATACCATAGAGGCAGGATCGGGGTGAAGGATAATCCCTATCTTGTTGAGAGGGAGTGTTGAGATTCAACAAGATGATGAGCTTAGTGAAAAGAGTCGCCTTCACTAAGTGAGCCTGCAGGCTATTTTTGGCACAAGTCTATTTTTAGACTATGCCTATTTTTAGACATGATGATCATATTTCAGAAGTTGCGGGATGCTATTTGTGGATGGTTGATCAATTTGGAAAAATAGATGAAATTCTATTTTTAGAATATTGGGTGAAGTCTATTTATAGATCGTCAATCTAAAAATAGATGCATATCGATTATTATTAGCTCTTAATAATAATCATACTCTAAACAACAACTTATTCTCTTGGAGCACTTCAGTTCAGTGCACAAATGTGGAAAATCAGCTCATAGAAGGAATTACAAAATTCCCAAGGGTTTACTGGAGCTAATGCATGGAGGACTCAATTAGAACTCAAGTGGCAGAGTTATGACACAATTGGAAGAAGTAGTTATGGAGTTGTATTCAGTTTAACTCAGTTAGACTTAGTTGAGCTAATTGTATCTAGTCTAACTGAATGATACACTAGTGAGAGTGGAGTGAATTAATTAGTTAATTAATTCACGAATAATAACTCATTAATCAGCTGAACAATACAACAGTTAACTACAGTGCATGGTAGTTTCAGTGGAGACCCAGTGGAGAGGTAGCTGAAAGGGCAAGATAGACTATCTGTTGTGACTATAGTGATGCATTGATTGCATCACACACACATTGGAGTTTCCAATGAGGATTGCGCAGTCAAGGCAAGGGTAATTCAAATTCATTCAAAGTTATTCTTCAGCAGGGATTGCGCAGTGGAGGCAGGCTAGCAGGAGGCAAAGATCGGTGCGTGGATTTGCAAGATTGGTCCTGATTAGTGTATGACAATTGTACTGTACCGAAAGTTTGTGATAAGCTTTGTATGAGATTGTCATATGATCTCCATGTTACATAATATATATTTGGGGTTTTCAGCTTCAGGCTTTCCCGGTTAAAAACTGTGTTATGTGCGATTGATTATTTTTGTTTATGCTTCACATGTGTGTGCAATTAATTTTTTCCGCAAAAGATTAACAAGTGGAATTGATTCAGTATTTTGCATAAAGTTAAATAGTGTGAGATCAGGGGAATCAAGGACATATGCATGCTTAGTGCATATAATTTCTACATACCCAGCAAGAAGAGAAGCAAGCTAGATCAAACTACAGGAAGGGGGTATCTTGTAGGGTACAGTGACACCTTCAAGGCATATAGGATCTATATTCCTGAGAGTAAGAAGGTTGTGATAAGACACGATGTTAAGTTCATGGAGGATAGAGCATTTCAGAAATCGCGTGATATGTTGGCAGAGGATCAAACTGCAGAAGTTCCCTTGGCCCAAGAACAGCAAGGGCACCAAGAATAACAAACAGGAAGACAAAATTTGGTATCGAGGATAGGTACTAACATTTTCACAGAGGAAGATCAGGAATATACTCAACTCGAGGAGCTGTTAGATCAGTAGGAAGATTTGAGAGAGCAGCCTTCCACCAGTGATCTGATCAGCAGGGAAGCTCAGCAAGTACTGAGGGACGCAAAAAACTTTATTGGGACTCCCAGGAATGGGAAGAGACAGCGCAGACCTCCTGACAGGTACCAGGCCATGGTGGTTCAAGTAGATAAACCTTCCAGCTTCCAGGAAGTTGTTCAGCACCAAGTATGGATAGATGCCATTATAGAAGAGTATGCTTCTATCATGACAAATGATGTCTGGGAAGTTGTACCCAGACCTCAGAACAGATCAGTTGTTGGATCACGTAGGATCTACAAGATCAAGTACGTTGCAGATGGTAGTGTAGAGAAATACAAGGCAAGGTTCGTGGCAAAAGGGTATGCTCAGAAGGAAGGCATTGACTATGAGGAGACCTTCGCACCAACTGCCAGATATACCTCCATCTGGACTGTCAGATCTTTAGCTACACAGATGGGATGGAGATTCATCAAATGGATGTCAAGACAGCGTTCTTGAATGGAGAAATTGAGGAAGAGGTATATATCGAACAGCCAGAGGGTTTTGAGACTCATGAAAGGAGGTCTCATGTATGAAGATTAAAGAAAGCCCTGTACGGGCTTAAGTAGGCTCCGAGAGCATGGTATGGTCAGATAGATAGCTATTTGCAAAAGATGAGATTTGTCAAGAGTGATGCGGATCCCAATATTTACTACTTGTTGGTAGAGGATGAGCCATTGGTACTAGTACTATATGTAGATGATCTGTTTCTCACAGGATCATCTAGGCTCATCAAGGATTGCAAACGGAATCTAGAAGTTGAATTCGACATGAAGGATTTGGGGTTGATGCACTACTTCCTAGGATTGGAAGTTTGTCAAAAAGATGAAGATATCTTCATGGGACAGGAGAGGTATGCCTTGGAAATTCTGAAGAGGTTCAGAATGCAGGATTGCAAGCCCATGGCCACACCCATGATCACCAATTGGAAAAATATAGATGCATCAGAAGATACAGAGGTAGACCCCACCTTATATAGACAGCACATCAGGTCATTGATGTATCTAGTTAACACCAGACCAGAGATTTTCTTTGTTGTCAACACTCTTAATCAGTTCATGGTGGAACCCAAAAGAGTGCACTGGCCCGCAGCAAGGCACGTCTTGAGGTATCTACGAGGAACAGTCAGATTTGGTATCAGATATAGCAGAGGAGAGGATGTCAGACTCTGTGGATTCACAGATGCAGATTGGGCAGGAAGCTCAGTGGACAGGAAAAGTACCTCTGGGTACTGCTTCAGCGTTGGATCAGGAATGGTGTCCTAGTGCAGCAGAAAACAGAAATCAGTAGCATTGAGCACAGCCGATGCAGAGTACATGGCAGCTAGTATAGCTACATGTGAAGCAATCTGGCTTCGAAAACTTCTTGTGAGTCTATTCAGAAGCAGGATGGAGCCAACTAGCACTTACTGTGACAATTAGAGTTGTATCAAATTCTCTGAAAATCCAGTATTCCATGATCGGTCCAAACATATTGATATCAGATGTCATTTTATCAGAGACCGTCTTCAGCGTGGGGCAGTACAACTCAAGTACATTCCCACAGGCGAACAAACAACAGATATACTCACTAAGGCTCTGGGGAGAATTAAGTTCACTCAGTTCAGGGAACAACTGGGTATGACTGAAAATCCATTTCAGTAAGAAATGGATCCTCAGTGCAGTTGAAGGAGGGAGTTGCAGTATAGTAGCAGTTGGCAGCAGCACGTAGAGTCAGCAGCAGTACAGGTGCAACATTAGTGTAGTGTTGGTGAGCAGCATCTACAACACAGCAGCAGATGGTACAGAAGTCAGAGCAGCACATTGAGTCTTTTTCGCTAGAGCACTTTCTCTGCTAAGAGGGAGTGTTGATTTATGCTAGCATCAGATGTGCTCTAGCCTTGTAATTTTGTATATGGCTAAGACACATGTATTCCATAATAACTAGAAAGGATTTTGGAAGATTCCACTTAGAGATGGTTTAATTAAAATAATTAATCGTTTTTTAATGTTCTCCTAAGTGTAAACTTAGGGAAACTGATTAATTAAAGGGTATTAATTAAACTTAGTGTGAATCTTCTAGAAAAAGTCATGGATCACCTCCAAGTTAATCTTAGCCCTTGATTATGTTTTAATATTGGTCGTTGAAGGTTCAACAGAAGAATATAAGAAGCAGGGTGAGGGGCCTATGGAAAGACACATCAGACAGAGAAAGAATCAAGAGTTTGATTTCTTTAGTGAAAGGAAGAATCGAAGCGATTCTCATTTGCAGAGAGGGGAAGGTGAAATCTCCAAGAGCGAGAATTTCTGAAGCATAGAGAGTGCATGAAGAGGAGCGAGAGAGTAGCCAAAGCATTAGCGCACAGATACCCTAGCAATAGTTACGCTGGGCCAGCGCAGAGAAACAAAGGGAGTTTTGATTTTTGTTGGAAGGGTAGTTGAGGGTTCATCCAGATTCAAGAGGATAGTTCTGGAATGAAGGAACACTCTAGTCTCATACAGCAACAAGCACAGAAGTAGCCACGACAAGCAGCAGCAGCAATGACGCAATCACAGTGTGAGTGATGCAGTCACTGCGCAGAAATTACGCAGAGCCAGTCAGCGTGGTTGCAAGTCGGTGTCGGAACTTCGTGGTGATGTGAGAATTGTCTCACTCAGCCTTTTCTCATCAGAATTCTTCAGGTGATTGATTGACATTTACAATCACACATTTGTACTTAGAATTTCTGCATAATAAAGAAACCCTCAGATCTGCTGCACCAGTTTTCCCACATTGGGTTTTTCCGGGGACAATTGTCCAAAAATAACGGTGTCTATGTGTGATTACTTGTGCTATTTTTATATGTGATTTGTTAATCGTGAAGTCTGCAGCATATTTTATTTTGTTATTTAACACAAGAGAAATGTTAAATAATTGTGTTTGACAATGCAATAGAAGAAATTCAATAAGTAGTTGCAGTAGAATTCTCCATTATAGAATTTTCACATACACCACTTTGGAGCTTGTATTCTCGAATTGTAGAACTCCTTCATCTCTTTTGAGGCTCGCAGACTTGAAGGGATTTCCTTCTTGTTTCAATATTTCACATTTTATTCTCTCATTGATTCCTTGGGAAGCCCTCCAAGAGACACTAACCTCATTGTAACACCATAATAATAAAAAAAATTGTTTTTGTTGTGGAAGGGTGGGTTTTACCCATTGGCATCCCTATCTCTCCATTTCAAAGGAGAGAATTTGTAGATGGATTGACTTATTGGTTTTGACATTTCCATTTTCTTTCATATCACATATGCAAGCTCTAATTTAGAAGTAACACAAATCGCATTTCTTTTTCCTCAAGTTGGCTTCACAAATTTTAAGATTGCATTTCTATTTGCAAAGCAATCACTTATTTTCATGTCAAACTAATTTCCTCAAGTTAAAGTCCCTTTTGCAAAGATAATGTGAGCACAAATCTCACTTTTATTTTCAAAGCACTGCAATTTACTTTACATGCAAAGTAATTGCTCATAAGCACGAAGCTTTTAATGGGTTCATTATTTATCTTTAGCAACTCACAATTTTAATTGTTCTTGAAGCTTATGCATCTTATGTTTAGTTAAGAAAATATAGAAAGTGATCTTGTGGAACAATCTTACTAAGAGCATTTCCATTTTTTACATAGCACTGGCAGACTTACTTGCATATCATAGTAGGCATTCTAACTTAGTTGCATATTTAAAACTTACCTCCAAGAATAAGCTTGGTTGATAGAAATTATAGGGAAAAAGGCTTTCTTGGAAAGTTCTTCCATTTGGTACGAAGTAAGGTAAAAGTGTGTGACCTTGCAGTTATGAAAGTGGCTTGTCCCCTTGTAAAAACGAAGGCACACGCTGGCTCGTAAGACTCAGGAGATAGGTATTGTTAATGACACCCCTGTGTCCTCGCCCCCTCTTTCTTACAGTCACCCCAATTTTTACCCCTTGGTAAGAGCACAAGAGGACTTCTCACCTATATTAGGCATTTTAGATTAAAAGTAACCAAAATTAATTGCATCCAAATCTAGTGTAATTGCATCTCATGCTAATACATCTCATGGTTTTACTTGCAAATTGTTTATTCCTCTTGTCGTTGTTGAAATTGAATACTTTGTTTCGGAAAATATTTCTTTTATCTACATTTTGCAAGTAGAACACTAATTGTTTCCTTTTGAGCAAAATAGTTCATCATGCTTTGATTCAAAAATCTATTTATCTTGAAAGCATTATACTTCATTTAAACAAATACATTTTCATTTCAAAGAGCAATACTCTGAAGGCACTGGTTTCTCATATGTTTCATGCTTATCTTATGTATTGATGGTTATTGCTCATATCATGTTTTTGCTTATAAATATGAAGAAGTAATCTATTTAACTCTAACTACTCTCCTAGAAAACTCACATCTTTAAATTAGTTTTTCTTTAGGGACCAACCCCGATAGCTAACTTAGGAGATAGCTTAAACGGAGAGAGTTTGGAATAAGTGACAGCCCCTTCTCTTAGTTCCTTGCCACCAACCACACCTAGTGGGGTTGAAGGCTTTTCCTACTAACTAGTAGGTAGGTGTAGACGGCAAGTGATAACAAGCCACACTCCAAAATGCCTTCAACCTCCAACTTTTGAATGAAATGAGGTGAAAAGATGGATAGATCACTCTTTGAGTTATGGGCCACTTTTTGGAGGGACACATGTCTGAATCGTGGGGCACCTTGAGGGTACGTGTCAGACATGTGTATGGCACATGTCTTGTTCACGGGACACATGCCAACCATGTGTTCATCATGTGTCCTCACGAATCCATGTCCAACATGCCGTATTCGTGACATATGACCCATATGGACGTGTCAGGTCAACAGTATGGTCAAAGGGCCGAATTTTGGCTTGCAACTTCCATAGTCAAACTCAGTCAAATCTTGCGGTCCACAAGGCAGTCAAACCAAGTCAACGAGCTAATCAAACCCTGCAGTCAAACCAAGTCAACAAGCCAGAACAAGAGCAAATATCTTAGTCAAAGATGGTCAATGTCTCCCTACAATTTTTGGCCTCTTTCAATAGTCAAGATCTCGGTCAAATAGACCCTGCAATTCTCGATCAAAGGAGAGAGAGTTGACCTACGGTCAATGATCCAAAACAAATGAGAAATCTCGGTAAAGAAAGGTCAATGAATCATTTGCAACTTCGGCCTTCAAGCACAATCAACCCTCGATCAAACAGATCCACAAAAGCCCAAGTCAACGAAAGTCAAACAGAGAAGAAATGTTGGTCAACGCAGAAAAGATACTCCTTCAAATTCTTTCACACGTGTGAAATCGCTCTTGCTATTTCAGATCAGATGTGATGATGTGATGTGTGTCCAAATGAGGTTCAACGATGCTCTATTGATATGCATTTTAGGACGTGGCTTCTCGCACATGTGGGGTTGACTTGATGGTCATGAGGCTGACTTGGTTAAACATAAAATATTAATTTGTTTTCCTTGTCCAATTTGAATTTTCTCAAACAAAATTGTTCCTCAAATTTTGTGAGGCTTGGACATTAGTATACCAAAGAACCAAGAAATCGTTTGTGGAAATTCCAATCAGTTCATGTTTTATTAAAATAATTAATTATTTTAATGGAGACCCTAAGTCTAAACTTAGGGAAATTAAATAATTAATGGGTATTAACAAGACAGAGTGTGAATCTTCTAGAGAACGAAGACTTTAGCCATTGATTAGACTTCTAATCTAGGTTGTTGATTATACAAGAAGGTTTGAGGGTCATTTGGAAAGCAAGTCGGGCACACACTCAGTAACCCGAAGGAGATTGATTCTGAAGGAATAGAATTCAATTTTAGAGGGAGAGTTGCAGAGGCAGAGGAGAAGAGGGAGTCAGCAGTGACTGAGTACGAGGACAGACGAACACAGAGGGCCATATAAGGTAGCACAGAGCTGCAAAATAGTATACCCACGCAAAGTGATACAATCCAGCGCAGGGACTGCACAAAGAAGCACGCAGAGAGACGCAAAGGGAGACAAAGGGTCTTTCGGGTGTCAGAAAATATTCAGGAGGTTCCAGGAATTTTGTCTTAGGTGTTTTCTAAATGTATAGGCCAGTGTATTCCTTGTAAAGAATTCATTTGCTGAAGAATAATATATAAACCCTCATATGTTGCACCGGTTTTCCCACATTGGGTTTTTCCGGGGACAATTGTTCAAAAATAAGTGTGTACATGTGATTGTTTCTTATGCTTATGTTTCTTACTGTTCCTTTCTTTGCATATGTAATTGTGAATGTTGCAGTAGTATTTATTTCAAAATTTACTGATAGAATTTTGTAAATAACATATCGAAGTAATAAGTAGGAGAAATAAATCTATCACTACAACTGTATATTTTTGGACTGAAATTTTCACTGGCAGAACTGCCCGGTGGCCCACGGAATCGGTCGAGATCCGCCCAGAGTCGACTCCGATCCGCGACGGATCCACGCCGTGATCTGGCCCCAGAACTGCATCCTCGGCGTACGGAAATGCAGATTGGGTCGTACGATTCCCACAGGCCAGGAATCGTCTAGCCCAACCCGATCCATGTTTCTGTTTTTTCGGGACGCGGTTTCGAGGCCGGATCACAGGTGTTTCCATACAGGACGTAATTCCAGGGTTTGAGCAGAGGGGGATGGGATGTTTTGTGCAACATTGATTCTCCATCTACCCATCAACTTCTTCTTATAATCTTCTGTTGGACGGCCCAGATTAATTCCCTGTCGATCTGTGTGAATTTCTAAATTATTCTCACCTTATCTCAATTAATACTGATTAATTAACCATATTCCTTAAGTTTAGACTTAGGAAATATTTAAAAATTGGTTAATAATCTAATTGAGACACTTCTAGGCAAAATTTCCATAAGCGATTTCCGGGTTTTGGAGATCTCATTCATTCTAGCCTCTCCGCAATGTTTCATGGCTAGAACAAATCTGATGCTACAAAAACTAACACTCGCTCTTAGTGAGGAATGTGTTCTAGAGCTGCACATCCTGCCACAACACCCTGTCTTTGTATCATCTCTTGTCACGCTGTTGATGTTTGGTTGTTGTTGCCCACCAACCACTGCGCAACTCTGATATACACTGCATTTGTGTTGTTGTTGACTCTGTTGTACTACTGTCAACACTGGATTTGCACTGCAACTCCCTCTCATATGTTGTTGCTGCAACTGCAACATTTGCAACTGAGAATCATCCAAAGTAACTTGTCCCTGCTACTAAAACAGGTTCTCCACCATACCCATATGTTCCCTGAAATAGACGAACTTAGCTCTCCCTAGAGCTTTCGTGAGTATATCTGCAACCTACTATTTTGTGGGAACATATTGTAGATGGACTGCTCCATGTTGTACACAATCTTTGATGAAATGACACCGAATATCGATGTGCTTCGACCTGTCATGAAACACTAGATTCTCACAGAGGTTTATGCAACTCTGATTACCATAGTAGACATTGGTCACCTCCATCCGCTGCTTGAACAAGCTTACTAGCAGCTTCCGAAGCCATATAGCTTCACACATAGCTGTGCTAGCTGCCATATACTCTGCTTGTGCATAGCTCAGTGCTACTGACTTCTAATTCCTACTACACTAAGAAATCATCCCTGATCCAACACTGAAGCAATACACGGAGGTACTTTTCTAGTCCACTGAACTGCCTGCCCAATATGCATCTGTGTATCCACAAAGTCTGACGTCATCCCCTCGAGTATATCTCAAACCATACTCGACTGTACTATGAAAATACCTCAAAATATGCCTCGTTGTTTCCCAATGTACCCTCTTCGGCTCTACCATGAGCTGACTTAGGGTATTGACTGCGAAGAAGATATTTCGCCTAATGTTGACCAAATACATGAGAGACCCAATAAGTTGTCTATACAAGATGGCATCGACATCCTTGTCATCCGATGCATCTATCTTCTTCCAATTGGTGATCATGGGCATAGACATGGATTTGCAATCTTGCATTCTGAATCTCTTTAGAATCTCTGTAGCGTATCTTCCTTGCCCAAGGAAGATCTCCCCATTCTTCTGCCACACTTCCAATCCTAGGAAATAGTGCATCAACCCCAAATCCTTCATGTCAAACTCTGCTGCCAGGTTTCTCTTCCAGTCCTTTATGAGCCCTGATGATCCTGTCAAAAAGAGATCATCCTTATACAAAACTACAATGAGTGGCTTACCCTCTACCATCAGATAGTAAAGCTTGGGATCTACATTACTCTTGACGAATCCCATCTGTTGCAAGTAGCTGCCAATCCTACCATACCATGCCCTCGGAGCCTGCTTGAGTTTGTATAAATCTTTCTTCAGTCTGCACACATGAGTGCGCCTCTAACGAGTCTCAAAGCCCTCTAGATGTTCTATGTACACTTCTTCTTCTATCACCCCGTTCAAGACGGTTTTCTTGACATCGATCGGGTGAATCTGCCATCCCATCTGAGATGCCAAGAATATAACTAACCAAATAGAAGTGTATCTAGCAACTGGGGCGAAGGTCTCCTCATAATCCATCCCTTCTTTTTGTGCATACCCCTTTTCCACAAACCTATCCTTGTACTTTTCCACACTGTCATCTGCATCATATTTGATCTTGTAGATCCACCTAGAACCTATGACTGATCTGGCTTCTGGCCTTGGCACTACCTCCCAAACATCATTTGTCATGATAGAGATATACTCTTCTACCATGGAATCTACCCACACTCAATGTTGTGCAGCTTCCTGAAAGCTGGAAGGTTCTGCAACCAGAGCCACCAACGCTTGGTACCTGTCAGGTTGTCTGCGTTGTCTTTTGTTTGTCCTAGGAATTCAAATAAACTCCTCTACATCTCTCAATGTCTGACAAACCTCTCTGCTGGCTTGACCACTAGTCGTGGGAGGTTCAGCCAACTGTTCCTCATCCTGCCTATGCTGCTCCATCTGCTGAGAACTTCCCGAATTTCCTGTACCTGAGGAAATATTGGTATTGGTCACTGTACTCGATCCCTATGACTATCCTCTTGCCTGTCCCACTGGTTGCTCCTGTTGCTAGACCAAAGGAGCTTCTGTTGACTGTTTATGATCACCTGCAGGCAACTCACGAAATCTCCTGAAAGCTCGATCCTCCATGAACTTTACGTCTCGCCTTACTACAATCTTTCTATTGCTAGGAATGTAGATTTTGTATGCCTTTGAGGTTTCGTTGTACCCAACAAAGAACCCCTTTTCTGTGGTCCGATCTAGTTTGGTACGTTTATCATCTGGCATGTGGCAATAAGCAACACTGTCAAAAATTCTGAAGTGGTTATCCTCTAGCTTCTTCCTTGTGAAGACTCCTGGGGTTTTCTTCCCCAATGCTCTATAAGGAGTCCTGTTTTGAATATATATTTCGATGTTACATGCCTTCTCCCATAGAAATATAGGTAGATCCTGGTCATATAACATAGACTTTGCAGCTCCAATAATGGTCCTGTTTTTCTGCTCTGCTACACCATTATGTTGTGGATTATATGGAACGGTCCATTCTCTCTTGATGCCTTCCTTCATACAAAAATCTGTGAAGTTTTTATCAATATATTCTCCACCATTATCTAAGCGAAGCACCTTCATCTTCTTCCCTGCCACATTCTCCACAAGAGCTTTAAACTCTCTGAAATGATCGAACACCTCATCTTTGGTCTTCAAGAAGTAGATTCAGTTTTTCCTAGAATGGTCATCAATAAAAGTGACGAAATATTCGACACTACTGAGATTTCTAGTGGACACGAGCCGCAAATATCTGAATGTATGAGTCCTAACATGCCATCAACTCTGCTATCACTTATTGGAAATGATGCCTTAGCATACTTCCGATGTACGCATACTCTGCATACATCATCGTGTTTTGTGCCAAGTTCTGGAACCCCCGATACTATTTCTCTGAGCATCCTAAGTGCTCCGTGGTGTAGATGTCTCATTTTCCTATGCCATAACTCATTCAGCTCCTTCCCACTGCCACTATCAGTACCTATTAGCTCCATTGGAGAATCAATCTGCAACTGGTACAATCTGTTACTTCAAACTCCAATCTGTCTTACCTTTTTCCATCTTGGGTGTTTGACATATACTTTCTTTCCTGCGAAGTGAATATCATACCACTTATCCTGTAACTGGGATACTTAAACCAGGTTCATACCCAATCCTAGCACATGCAATGCATTTGTAGCATCGGTGCTTGCTCCTGACTCCTTCTGAAAATCTATCATACTTCTCCCTACTGGAGTACATTTTGTTTTGTTTCCCATAGTAATCTGGAAGTCCATCTGCTCCTCCTTGTAGCTAGATAAATATTCTTTAACCCCTGTCATGTGAGTTGAAGCTCCACTGTCTATATACCACACACCCTGTGAAGTTGATCCTGATAAGCAAGCAAATTCGTCCTCCAATCTTGAAGACAAATCTGAAGTCTCCTGAATGTTACTTATGTCCATGGTTATGCTGAAGAATTTATAGTGTGTTATTCCTCTTTTCCACCCCGACGTTGGCTCTACTTCTAGCAACCTACTACAAAAACCTCTACGTCCAGCTAGAGATCCGCTCAACGAACAATCTAAGTTTCTCCCTCTACCTCTGGAATCCCTCGATCTGGAAGGATCAAATTTTTCTACCCCTTTTTCAGAAAAATCAAACTTTTCCTCGAGCAACATGGCCTCCTGGAAAAATACTGCGTTGCCCTTGGGAATTTCGGCCTACTACCCTTGCTGAGCAGTGAAATACCTTTCCTTCATTTTTCTGAGCTCTCCGACTGATCAACCTCGCTTTGATACCATGTGAAATTTGTATCTATTGCAGCAACTGGAAATCATTCTTCTAACTAACATATTAATTATGTAGTTTATTTGCTACGGCAAATAACGAATAAAATCACAACTGCAATTTTCACCATAAAATGCTGCAGAAAATAAAAGACTGAAAACTGAGAAATTCTAGCGCACAAAGGTTTTCACACAGTTATTTTTGGACAATTATCCTCGGAAAAACCCGATGTGGGAAAACCAATTCATTAGATGAGGGTTTTATTATTATTCTTCAGTAGCAATTATGAGTACAATAATTTAGATGCCCAACTGGAAATCTAATATGAGGAAAATACTGGCAAAATTATTATGTGAATTTTCTCTCACCCCACAACTAATTTCTGCCACTGAAATCACCTCCCAAGCCTCTGCGTTGAGCCTCTTGCGTCACCCTCTACGCAGAGTTTACGCTGGCCCCATGAGAATTTCGGCCTTCCTTCCTTGTCCTCTTCTGGGGAATGGAAACCTTCCTCCTAGAATGTTGTTTCCCTACTCACCCTTTGGCTCTATCTTCTCTGCTGAGCTTCTACTACTGAGAAAATCGAACTACCTGGACAACTGAGTATCTGCACAAGTCTACTCTCTATCCACCCATTGACTTCTTCTTATAATCTTTTGTTGGAGCACCAACGGCCAAGATTAAAACATAATTGATGGCCCAGATTAATTCCCTATCGATCCGTGTGATTTTCTAGATTATTCTCACCTTATCTCAATTAACATTGATTAATTAACCATATTCCCTAAGTTTAGACTTAGGAAATTTTTAAAATTTGGTTATTAATCTAATTGAGACACTTCTAGGCGGAATTTCCAAAATCGATTTCTGGGTTTTGGAGATCTCATGTATTCTAGCCTCTCCACAACATTTCATGGCTAGAACACATCCGATGCTACAAAAACTAACACGAATTGGGTGAGTTTTCAATAAGACACCAAGAGAGTGTCAATAGCAGTAGTTGATGAAAGTTTTGCATGGTTTATTCTTCATTCGAGAAGACTTCCAACTTTGGAGTTTCATAGGGAGTTTTTCTAGCCAATTTATTGTTTGCAGAGAAGGTTGAGTTATTTTCCAGAGGTGGTGCAAATTTTCCAGAGGCGGTGCGAATTTCCAGATTAGCCAGTGCGAGTTGCCTGAATGAGTTTCTAGAGGTGGTGGAAGTTTTTTAGAGGCAGAGCGACTTTGTCTGGAAGTTGTGCGAGTGAGTTAGCTAGGAAGCAGCGTGAATTGCTAGAGAGGTTGTGCGAGTTGCTAAAGAGGCAGTGCAATTTTCAAAAGGGAAGTCATGGGGTTTTACTAGTTTGATTGATCAGCAGTGGTGAAGATAAATTTGTTGAAGTTAATTTATGTAATTTCCAATCAGCATATTTGTTGAAGATTAATAATAAAACCCTTAGACTAAAGACAGTTTTTCCCCACATTGGGGTTTTTCCAGGGACGTTTGTCCAAAAATATTTTTTGTCATTTGTGTGAATGGTTTCTCGTATATTCTGCTGCAATTTTATTTGGTAAATGGTGTTTTCTATATTTTTATTCATTACTTTCAGTTGATAAATTAATTTGATATGTATGAGTAAACATGAATAATTAATTGGATTAACTAGCAGAAATTTCACATGGTATCAGAGCACTGAAGCATTGAGGTTATTGTTTCCCTGAGAGCGAGGGTTTCGAAAGAGAAATCAAAGGTTTTTACATAGGTGTAATATTCCTTTTTTTGGTGTCACATATGACAGGGTTAGGATGGACTTCCAGAGTTAGGAGCAGACACCTCACAAATACAGATTGGTGTCATCAGCGGGCCCAAGGGCTTTTTGGAGGAGTTCTGAGGAGTTTCTATGAGGACCGGTGGCATTCGCTTGATATATTCCAACATCCGCACCATTTGCCTTTTGTTCCGGTGCATTCCGACAACTTTTGGAAAATTGAGTTATTTTTAGGCTTAACTAATTACGCTCAAGGTGGCATTGCGAGAGGAATACGTGATAGAACACCTTAGTGTAATAGCTCGTTGGAACCGAGACGAGAATACCTACATGATGGGGTGGTTGGACATGAGTTTCAGTGACCTAAGGAGACATGGTAGCCGATTTACTCTTTTCGACATTAAAAAGGAATATCTTAATTGGAAAATAAGGGGGAAAAGTGCTCCATGATTAAAATAATGATAAAATAAGGCTCTAGAAGGATCCATGATATCTATAAAAGAAAAGGAGGCCATTGAGTGATATCTTGGATTTGATATCTTTTCTTGTATGTGAGGTTGATAACCTGATTATCTATTCCATTGGTAGCCCCAGGACAGAAACCCTCGGGTATGTTGTCGAGTGTTGGACAGAAACCCAACTCTCTTTGAGGAGACTTCATTTAGGAATTTCACGAAGCTTCAGGGATATTGGAATGAGGATCTTTCAGATTCTCAATTGGTGCTTCATTCAGTTGATTCAGTTGCATTTGTTGTTGGACGTTGAGTCACCGTGTTCGTGTTCGAGTTTGACAACTTTGAAATTCGAATAAAGTTCGACACTTAAAATTTTAACGATAAAGTTTGGCATTAAATTCGACATACTAGAAATTTGAAATATATATATATATATATATATATAATAAAATATTGAAGTTTTAAACACATAGTAGGTTGAAAAACACATATTTCCCTGCATGGAGGGGAGTCTTGGGTAGAGATCTGTTATCTGGAAAAAAATCGAATTAGGATTGAAAGAAGGGCCGCAGACCTTCGTTATCATTAGCCTTCACTTTTTATACCTTGACTTCTTGCGACCTTCTTTCTTCCTACATTCGTTTCTCGTCCTGAAGATGGATCCCCGTTGGGATTCGAAACATCGACGATTGTTTTACAATACTGTGGAGAATCCGGTTTCTGCAAATAACAAAAACACATATATACAGTGGAACCTGTAGGTTTAGTTACTTGACTCAAATTACAGTGACTTGACCTTAATTACATTGCATTTCCTAGCAATCTGATAGTCAAATAGTAATCACGCTTTCAGTGACAGGCTAGCAGGGGTTTCATTCTTTTACAAACATGATTATCATAATTCCATTAATTCATGGCATTTCCTATGCCAAAAAGTGTGCATAATTCTCAACACTACAATAAACCGTGAAAACAGCTTCATCCAAAAAACACCGCCAAAAGAAGCATAACCCAAAACCCGAATTTATTAGAAAGAAGGGAAATTTTTTAAATTTTGTTTAAGTTCTTAATGGTGTTCGGGTTCAAATTCTAGTCCACCTTTATGTTCGGCAAACAAAATCGAACAAATTCGAATTGCTTTCAAGTTCGATGAACTTTGAATCTGAAGGATTATATTTGCCGAACACGGTGACCAACGTTGGAGGTAGAGTGCAGTTGTTCAGTTTTGGTGGAGGGTCGGTGCAACGTTGCAACATATTCTTCTGGCCAGCTCTATTTCAGTTATCTCGGCTATTTCTTATTTCAACATGTAAACCCCAGTTTATATTATAATAAAGTTGAGTTTATTTCCCGCATTATGGTGTTATGGAAATTGCATGTTCTGGTATGTCTTATTACATGGTGTTAATAAAATGTTGATTTTATGGTAAATGTTGGGTTAGTAAAATTTCTGCAAAAATAGATGAAATATCCCATTTGGGATATTACAGTGGTATCAGAGCTGGTGATCTTGCTAGCCTAAGGGTTTAATTTTCAAACTACCGAAAAATCCAAATTCAAGGGTTTTACTGCAGCGCAATTTCAGAGGAGGAGAGTTGAGCCTAGTTGTGGAGGAAGGTCTCGACCATTTGAGCTTTGTTTGTTGAGATAGAAGAAGTGCAAGAGGGATTATTTGTTGCACATTTGGAGGGTTGTTGAGTATTTCGCTGATCGTTTTGTAGACAGCATATTCAGCAGCTACTAGGAGAGCATAGGGCTTATTGGGGTCAAGTTTGGAGGATCATGATTTGGCCAAACCATTTCTAGGTTTTGGTCGGATTGGCTTGAGGAGTCGGGGAGTAATTTCTAAGAATTTTCTGAGCATCGAATGTGGGTGTTTTGGCCAATCCATTGCAGCAGCTAGTGCAAAATTGAGGCCGGAGAGCATTTTGTTGGGCCAAATTTATATTGTTGGGCAAAATTTATATTGCAGGGCCAAAATTATTCTTCTGTGGGGAATTTATCTTGATGGGCCGAAATCAATTGTTGGGCTAAGTTTATTTGTTGGAGCCTAATTTATTTGTGTGAGCCTAGTTCATTTGTCAGAGCCAGATTTATCTATTGGGGCTGAGTTTATTTGTGGGGCCAAGTTTATTTGTCATAACTCAGTTTATTTTTCAAAGGTTTTATAGGAGATTTGTCTCATTTGAGTTGGTGATTTTGCAGGGAATTTGTTGAACTGAAGTGTAGGATCATTGTGGTACAATTTATCTTATTTGGAGCAGTGTGCATAGTTGGGCAGAGTAGGAAACTCGCACTAAATTGGGGCTTTCTGTATCTTCTGGAATCTACCCAAGATTTTTTGGGTTTTTCTGGGTTTTGTGAAAGGAGTTTGTGGTTAAAATTTCAGAATTTTCCAGGCAATATTCGGGTATCAAATCGGCATTCTTATAGCAGGGAAAATCATTGGTTTAGCAGATTTTCACACTATTTGAGAATTTTGGGTCAATCGGAATTAGCCCAAAACATTTTTGGGTTTTGTCGGCCATGGGTCAGAGAGTTGGCTCCTAATTTTTCAGAATATTTGGGGGAGTTTGGGTGCCCCAAACATACAGAATTATTTGGCAGCTAGTGGGGAAGGAGTAAGCTTAAATTTTGGGTCCTAGGTGATCGATAGAATTTGCCAAAATAATTTATGGGTTTTTATGGGTTTGTGATGGAGACCCAAGATTAATTTGGCATAATTTTCTGAGCACTTTTGGAAGCTCAAACAAGGGTTCCTTCCAGCCCGCAGTTGCAGAATTTCCAGAGTCAACGTAGAGCTTGAGGAGAGATCATTTCCTTGCATCTGGGGTAACATTTTTCTCACCTTAGATTCTTTAGATTACTTTGCTAGGATAAATTCATCTTGTTGAAATTATTTTGCTAGAGCCAAATTTATTTTCCGGAGCCTAAATTATTTGTTAGAGCTAGATTTATCGGTTGGGGCAGGGTATTGTAATGAGCAATGTCTCATATGTAACAACATGCCAATAATGCATCATTTCTGTTGGCATTAGTTTCATTTATGATTGTTGGCTGAACAATGTATTAATGTATGTAAGGTGTTTTTGTGGTACCTTTCATTGTTATCATAACTTTGTATTGTTGCCATAAACATGGGGTTCTTAAAATACCTCCTAAACCCACATGGCAACACAACCGTTGAAGCCTTGAACCACAATGTTTCGATGGACCAAGGACCCAAGCAGAACAATAGACCTTTATCAAAGGGGGTCTATGCCATTCTTCAAAAGGGACCTACAGAAAGAACCAAAAATAGGGCACAAAATCCTTACGCTTGGGACAGATTTGAAACACATGAAGATCACATGGAGAGTTCTTTCCAAACTTGAGGAACTTGATGAACTCCTTTCCAAAGTAAAACAGTCAGATGGGAGAAAATTAATTTGGGCCTTAAAACCATGTATGTTTGCTCTCATACAACCCAAGTTCTTGGAGGAAACTTGTGGAGGGTCACACTTCCAGTTGCAGCTTGTCTCGGCAACATCATGAGACTAACCGCCCCTACAGCCACTTACAATGATGACATTATGAGGAGAGTTTTGAGACTGATGGTAGGGACCTTTCAAGATTTGGACAACAGTGCAGGCTCTACCTTTGGGCAGAACCTTGTGGTTTTAGAAGTCATGGCCATGACCAAGACTTGTGAGATCATGCTTGATCTTGTGTGTGATGGCTTGATTTTGCAGTCCAATGCTTCTTTAGCATTAGGAGACATTATCCTGACACAATCATAGCACACATTCAGTCCATCTTGTCATCATGTATGAGAGATCGTGATGCCATTTGTAGGGAGTTGCGGGCTAGACTCTTGACAATTTGGAGGAAAGAGCAGTTGGTCTCACATGCTGCTTATGAGCTAGCCCAAGGGTTGGTTGAGCAAAACATTGGGCTATTCAAGAGACAGATGACCAGGGAGGAGTTGCTCCAGTTTGGTAGATCAGGCAACAAAAATGAGTTGAGGAGGACGGGACTTTGCTTCATCTGCAAAGAACCTTGGGAGTCGGGTCACTCATGCTTGAGAGATGCCGATGAGGGGGAAGAGATAGAGCAAGAGGACATTCCTTCTGTATATCAAGAGGTGGACTCTTCTTTGGATGAGTCCATGGGGTCATATGAGGACACAACTAGGGAGCATGAGCAGTCATATGGAGTTGATGATAGTAGGTTGGATTTGTATTCCAGTATGTGTGATGAGCAGTCAGAGGACTCTATGGGAGATATTCAGGATGATGAGTCACTTTTGATGATTCAGCCAGAGCAGTATATGGTGGAGCATGAGTCAGCTGAGGAGGAGGCTATGCACATCATGCATGATAGTCCTTGGGGGGAGAGCCAGATGGAGGCTCACATTCAGTCTATGATGGATATGCAGCTAACCTTGGAGTCAGCCATTGAGGAGCGGACAGACACATGGGCATCTAGTATCGTGACAGTAGTTGCAGATACTTATCCTCAGGAAATGTTGGAGGTTGATGGGATAGTTCTGTTGGAGGCTAGTAGACAGCAGGAGTATTACATTTCTGATCAGGAGAGTGAGGAGCTGTTGGAGATGGTGTGCATCCATCTTTGGGCTGACCCATTGATGAGGTGTCGGTAGATGCATATACAGTTAGCAAGATTGCAGTACTTTCAGGGAGCAGCACTCTCCAGGTGTACATCGATGGGGCTTGCAACATATCTTGCCCACTTTGGCCTATTATAGAGAGGGGCTTTCTTCTGCAGGCAGATCTCGTCTGCAGAAGAGACGAGGCAGCACGAGTTGAGTATGGACTGGCAACCTCACACCAGACTTTTTCTGCATGCAGGTATCACTTCATTTGATTCTTCTTCCGAGATAGATTGGCGAGAGATCATGAGTTGGTATCCTATTGATGGTATGGTATTCTTAGTCAGGAGCATAGCAGAGCAGGGACCCGTAGACATGATAGATACTACAGTTTCCAGTTGGCAGTGGGACACATGTCGACAGTTCTTCAATATTCCTTCTTGACTTCGAGAAAACAGCGTTAGCATTGGATTGAGTCAGGGGTTGGATTGGAGAGAGGTGATGAGTTGGTACGTAGATGGTGGGGTAGCTTGTATAGTCAGAGCTACAACAAAGCAAGAGCCATGGAGCATTGATGCATATTGGCGGTCTTCGCTTCATGGGGCAGTAGCTATAGCCAGAGGCAGTTTTCAGTCTGAGCCAGAGGACTTGGGCGATGATTGGCCATGGTGGCGTTGGGATCCGGGAGGATTGATTGATGATAGGTGCAGTAAGAGATCAGTTTGGGATCCCAACATTGAGGGGTCTGTTTCGGGTGACTCGACACAAGAGCATAGCAGCTCCCAGGGGTTTGTATGGGATTCGGGCACTAGGTCTCAGTGGCATCGGGCCAACAGGGTGGCTCACATATTTGGATTTCTTGAGGGCAAGCAACCTTGGGGCGGGAGGTTTGTAATATTCCTTTTTTTGGTGTCACCTATGACAGGGTTAGGATGGACTTCCAGAGTCAGGAGCAAACTGGTCACATATACAGATTGGTGTCATCAGCGGGCCCAAGGGCTTTTTGGAGGATTTGTGAGGAGTTTCTATGAGGACCGGTGGCATTCTCTTGATATATTCCATCATCTGCACCATTTGCCTTTCGTTCCGGTGCATTCGGACAACATTTGGAAAATTGAGTTATTTTTGGGCTTAACTCAACTAATTACGCTCAAGGTGGCATTTCGAGAGGAATACGTGATAGAACACCTTAGTGTAACAGATCATCGAAACTGGGACGAGAATACCTACATGATGGGGTGGTTGGACATGAGTTTCGGTGACCTAAGGAGACATGGTAGCCGATTTACTCTTTCTAGCATTAAAAATGAATATTTTAATTGAAAAATAAGAGGGGAAAAGTGCTCCATGATTAAAATAATAATAAAATAAGGCTATCGAAGGATCCATGAGATCTATAAAAGAAAAGGAGGAGGCCATTAAGTGATATATTTTCCTGTATGTGAGGTTGAGAACCCAGTTCTCTATTCCATTGGTATCCCCAGGATAGAAACCCTTGGGTATGTTGTCGAGTGTTGGACGGAAACCCAACTCTCCTTGAAGAGACTTCATTCAGGAGTTTCATGGAGTTTCAGGGATACTGGAGTGAGGATCATTCAGATTTTCAATTGGTGCTTCATTCAGTTGATTCGATGGCAGCTGTTGTTGGAGGTAGAGTGTAGCTGTTCAGTTTTGGTGGCCGGTTGATGCAGCGTTGCAACATATTCTTGTGGCCAACTCTATTTCAGTTATCTCAACTATTTCTTATTTCAGCATGTAAACCCCAGTTTATATTATAATAAAGCTGAGTTTATTTCCCGCATTATGGTGTTATGGAATTGCATGTGCTGGTATGTCTTATTACATGGCAATCTTGTATTAATAAAATGTTGATTTTATGGTAAATGTTGGGTTAGTAAAATTTCGGCAAAAATAGATGACATATCCAATTTGGGATATTACAACAGGTCAACTTTTTAGATCTCTTTAGATTTAGTGTTCGAGGGTTTCAAAGATGGCTTCAGTTGGCTTGAGGGATCAAGATGGACTTGATGGTGCATCAAACTTTGGTATCTAGATATATAGGATACTTTTGTTGTTGGAGGAGTACAGACTAAAGGAGTAAGCAACATTTGTTGTTGTTGTACTGACAGATCCAATGCAGATAGTGACGTACTGCAAGGAGGATGCCAAAGCTACGCGTATTATCCAAGATGGAGTCAAAGATCATATCGTCCCCCTATTGCAGAATTGGATATGTGTAAGAAGATGTGGGAGGCCATCCTGAATCTGTTCCAGAGTGCAACTGTGAACAGGAAACTGAACCTTAGGAGAAGCTATAAAACACCAGACAAAACAAGGGAGAACGTGTTGGCAGTTATCGCACCAAGGTCAAAGAAGTCAAAGACGAGTTATCAGTTTTCAGAGAGAAAATAGATAGTGATGAGCTCATGAGAATTGCGTTGAATGGGTTCTCAAAGCAGTGGGATGTTTTTGTCCAAGTGATTAATGGACGTCAAGACCTGTCTGGCTGGGATCATCTTTGGAACGATTTCACTCAAGAAGACCTGAGGTTGACACTTGAAAATGGAGGCAACAATAAAGGCCAGAAGTGTGAGGATGACGAGAATATTGCTCTTATAGGAAAGGACAAATCTAAGAAAGGCTCAAGCAAAGCGCCTAGCTCCAAGGGAGAGAAGAAAAAGAAATACTTGAGTAAAATCAAGTGTTCTCGTTGTGGTCAATAGGTACACTATGTCGGTCAATGTCCAAATAGAAAGAAGGGTGAAAAGAAAAAGCAGCAGACAAAAGCTTCAGCAGGCATTGATGAACTGTCTTCAAGATTTGACGACGAGTTCCCTCTCATAGCTTGCATATCTAGCTCAACCACCACAGGAGTCTGTTACATCGATAGTGGAGCATCATGTCACATGACATGAGTTAGAGAGTATTTCTCCAACTATAAAGCAGAGGAGATAGGCTTCTAGATACAAATGGGAAACAAGTCCATGAGCACTCCAGTACGGAGAGGGATAATCACATTTCAGAGGGAGTCGAGCAAGAATATCCATGTTACAGATGCGTTGCACATGCCAAGTATGTGAATGAACCTGATTTCAGTATCTGCTCCTCAGGATAAGGGGTATGATGTATACACTTGAGGACAAAAGGTGTATCTGAAACACCAAGATCGGAACTTAGCAAATGAGATTAGGGTGAGAAGCAACGAGTTGTACAAGTTGCAGTTCGATTCTCCAAAGGCACTAATTAGCAGTAGCAGTAGCAAAGATATGGGAAAGTTGTGGCATAGGAGAATGGGTCATATCCATCTTGGAGCACTTGCTCAGAGAAATAGTAACTGGCATTCCATAGGTGAGTACAAAATATGATGACATATGCAAAGGGTGCGTACTTGGGAAGTTTTCAAAAGCAACATTTCCAAGGAGTGACAATAGAGCCAAGGGTGTGTTAGATTTGATACATCCTGATATTTGTGGTCCATTGTCCACAAAGTCTCTCAGGGGTTATGAATATTTTATGACCTTCATTGATGATTTCTCTAGGAAGACATGGATTTACTTCTTGAAGACAAGAGATGAAGTCTTCAGTCACGTCCAATAGTTTAGAGCTCGTGTGGATAATTTTGACATGAAAGAAGATAAAGGTACTTCGGATAGACAATGGAGGTGAATACATCAAGAAATCCTTCAAGGAGTTTTGTGCCAAGGAGGGAATCAAGAGAGAGTGGACAAATCGATACAACCCACAGCTGAATGGGGTTACAGAATGAAAGAACATAACCATAGTTGGATATGCCACTCATTATGATCAGGATATGCTATATAATGAGGGTTGTGCTATATGATTAGGCACATAAGTTTACATTTAAAATAGGGGTCCCACATAAGGTGTTGCTAAAGATGAAACTCGAGCAGACCTTTATAGGGAAGAAGCCAGAAGTCGTTCATTTCAGGATTTTTGACAATATCGCTTATTGTCACATTCCAGCCAAGAAGCATACTAAGCTAGGTTAAACAACAGAGAAGGGGCATTTCATTAATTAGAGTGAAACGTCCAAGCCATACAAGATCTATATTCCAGGGACTCGGAAGATCATCATGAGACGGGACATTAAGTTTCAGGAGGAGAAAGCCTTCGCGAGATCTCGCGAGTTTACAACAGTTGATCAGAGTCAACAATTAGAACCTCCAAGGGTTGAACAATAATGTCAAGTGTAGGGCACAAGTACAAGTACAATGACTAGTATAGGTACAGGTGTAGAGGAGATTTCGTAGAATAAGGAGTAGGAACATGATGAGGAGCTTGAAGCTCCACCCGCTACAAGTGGGAGAAGGAATCGTGAGGTGCTTTAGACATTAAGGGATGCACAGGAGTTTGTGGGAGCTCCTAGATCAAGCACCAGGGATAGGAGACCACCAGAGAGATACTCAATTCACAAGGCATTGATGAGTCAACTCATTGATAATAAGCCTTCCAACTATGAAGAGGTTGCGTAGCACCAAGTATGGCAGGATGTTATGATGGAGGATTACAACACATTCATGTTGAACGTTGTTTAAGAGGTGGTGCCTAGGCCATTGGATAGGGCAGTGGTTGGCTCTCACTGGATCTATAAGATCATGCACACTGTAGATGGCAGCATAAATTCAAAGCCAGGTTCATGGCCTGGGGTTTCTCTTAGAAAGAGGGAATAGATTATGAGACATTTTCTCCCATGGCCAGGTATACTTCCATTAGGGTCGTGATCTCACTTGTAGCACAAATGGGATGGCAGATTCATCAGATGGATGTCAAGACAACGTTCCTGAACAGTCATAGAAGAGGAGGTGTACATCGAGCAACCATAGGGTTTTGAGACACATGGGAGGGAAACCCATGTATGCAGGCTGAAGAGAGCACTATACAGACTCAAGCAAGCTCCTAAAGCATGGTATGGTCATATTGACAGCGACTTGCAGGAGATGGGCTTTGTGAAGAGTGAGGCAGATTCGAACCTCTACTATCTTATGGTTGAAGGTGAACCACTCATTCTCATTTGTATATGGATGATCTACTCTTAACTAGGTCACCAGGGCTCATAGAAGACTCCAAGGGAGACTTAGCAGCAAAGTTCGAGATGAAGGACTTGGGGTTGATGCACTATTTTCTAGGACTCAAGGTGTGGTAGACGAATGGGGAAATCTTCCTTGGTCAAGGGAGATATGCTTTGGAGATCTTGAAGAAATTCAGGATGTTGGAATGTAAACCCATGTCTACACCTATGATAAGAAATTGGACAAAGATTGATGCATCAAAGCAGGAGACAGGGGACTCCACCTTATTTATATAGACAATTTATCGGCTCTCTCATGTATCTAGTCAACACAAGGCTGGACATATGCTTTGTAGTCAACACTCTTAGTCAGTCCATGGTGGATGCAAAGAGAGTGGATAACAATAAATCTTGTGCTATAATATCTACGAGATATAGTTGAGTATGGATGAAATATACTCAAGGTGATGGTGTCAGGTTGATTGGCTACACTGATGCAAACTAGGTAGGTAATGCAGTGGACCAAAAAAGCACTTTAGTGTGTTGCTTTTGTGAAAATTTACAAACAGTTGCAGTGATAGATTTATTTCTCCTACTTATTATTTCAATAAGTTATTATTTAGAAATCTTCCGGCAAATATCAAAATAAATACTACTGCAACATTCACAATTATATATGCAGAGAAATAAACAGTAGAGAACATAAGCACAAGAATCAATCGCATGTACACAGTTATTTTTGGACAATTGTCCCGGGAAAAACCCAATGTGGGAAAAACAGTGCAGCAAATGAGGGTTTAATTAATTCTTCAGTGCATGATATATTTACAGGGAAAATATACGGCAGATAAAGTTTGAACCACCTGAGACTGAATTTCCAACTTACTCGGACAATTCTCTGACACCCAACCCCTGCATGCCCCTGCGTCACTCTGCATGATTCTCTGCGCAGTCTCAGCGTTGGACTACGTGAATCTAAGTGGAGACTGCGTGGGGTCTCTGCGTTGCAGCCTCAAGCTGCCTCCAATGACCCACTGCTGCCCTCCGACCTTGATCTCAATCACCCCTAACCTCCTCCTTCTGCTTCTGCAACTTCTCGCCCTGCAACTTTCCCACTGAGATCAAATTCTACATCATAATGGATCTCCTTCGGGTACTGAGCATATGCCTGGCTTGTTTTCCAAGTGACCCTCAAGCCTTCTTTTATAATCTTCATGTTGGAGAACCAACGGCCCAGATTAAAGGATTAATCAATGGCTAAGATTAAAACTTGACTTGATCCATGTTTTCTAGAAGATTCACACTCTGACTTATTAATGCCCTTTAATTATTTTATTTCCCTAAGTTTGGACTTAGGGTCTTCATTAAAATAATTAATTATTTTAATAAGTTTTGAACCGAGTGGAATTTCCACAAATTGTTTCTGGGTTCTTTGGAATGTTGTTGTCCAAGCCTGCCTGCAAAGTTTGAGACTTGGAACACTTCCGAATGCTACAAAAATCAACACTCCCTCTTAGCGAGGAAGGTGTTCCAACAATATGCCTGCTGCATGTTGCTCTGATTCTGAAGCACCCTCTGCATTGTTGATCCCAGGATTCTGCTCCCCCCATCTACTGCGTTGTTGCCCCCTGTACTGCTGCCTTTGACACTGCCATTGTCACTAGCTGCCTCTGTACCACAGCTCCCTCTGAATACTGAATCCTTCATTCCTACTACTGGAAGGGATTCTTCATCATCTCCATCTTCTCTCTGAAGTAGACAAACTTTGTCTTTCCCAGAGCCTTTGTGAGAATTTCTGCCACCTGTTCTCCTGTTGGAGTGTACTGCAATTGAACAGCTCCACGTTGTACACAGTCCCTGATGAAGTGACACCAGATGTCAATATGTTTCGACCTAACATGAAACACAGGATTCTTAGAGAGTTTTATGCAACTTTGATTATCACATAAAATGTTTGTCGCTTCAATTTTCTCCTTGAGTAGATTTACTAGCAGTTTCCTAAGCCATATGGCTGCGCACGAAGCTATGTTGGCTACCATATACTCTGCCTTTGCTGAACTCAGTGCCACGGACTTTTGTTTCCTACTGCACCAGGAAATCATTCCTGATCCCAGACTGAAACAGTACCCACTGGTACTCTTCCGATCAACTGAACTTCCAGGCCAATCTGCATCAGTGAAACCACTCAACTTGACATCATTGTCACGGGTGTACTTCAACCCAAGCTCGACTGTCCCTTGAAGGTACCTGAGAACATGCTTGGCTGTTGCCCAATGTGCCCTCTTCGGTTCCACGATGAACTGACTTAGGGTATTAACAACATAACAGATGTCTGGCCTTGTATCTACCAGATACATCAATGACCCTATGTGCTATCTGTACAACGTAGGATCAACTTCATCATATTCGGACGTGTCGATTTTCCTCCAGTTGGTAATCATTGGAGTGGTCATGGGCCTACAATCCTCCATCTGAAATCTCTTCAGAATCTCTATAGTGTATCTTCCTTGACCAAGGAAGATCTCCCCATTCTGCTGCCAAACTTCCAACCCCAGAAAATAGTGCATTCGTCCTAGATCCTTCATGTCAAATTCTTCAGCCAAATTCTTCTTGCAATCTTTGATGAGCCTTGATGATCCTGTCAAGAACAGATCATACACATACAATACCAGTATCAAAGGCTCACTCCCTACTCTCAAATAGTAGAGATTGGGATCCGCATCACTATTGACGAATCCCATCTTCTGCAGGTAGCTGTCAATCTGACCATACTAGGCTCTAGGAGCTTGCTTCAATCCATATAATGCTTTCTTCAATCTGCACACATTAGTTTTCTGATCATGTGTCTCAAAGCCCTCTGGTTGTTCTATATACACCTCTTCTTCTATCACACCGTTCAAGAATGTTGTCTTGACGTCCATTTGGTGAATTTCCCATCCCATCTGTGCAGCAAGGGATATCACGAACCTGATAAATGTGTATCTGGCTACAGGGGCGAAGGTTTCTTCATAGTCTATTCCTTCCTTCTGAGCATACCCCTTAACCACAAACCTGGCTTTAAATTTCTCGATGTTGCCATCTACAACATACTTGATCTTGTAGATCCGCCTAGATCCTACAACTGATCTCTCCTATGGTCTGGGTACTCCTTCCCAGACATCATTTCTCATGATGGAACTATACTCTTCCACCATTGCATCAACCCACACCTGGTGTTGAGCTGCTTTCCGAAAACTAGAAGGTTCTCCGACTTGAGCAACTAAGGCTTGATACCTTTCAGGCTGCTTATGTTGTCTCTTCTCATTTCGGGGAATTCCGACAAAATCCTCTACATCCTTCAGAATATGTCAAAGCTCCTTGCTCATTCTTCCACTAGTGGCGGGTGGATTTACCGGCTCTCCTTCTTGTAAATCCTTAAGAGACCCATCCTTTGGATCACTATGCCTTGGAGAGGCAACTGAATTTTCTGTTGCTGGTTATTGGGGCTGGACCAGAAGCTCTTCCTTTGACTGCGTAGCAGAAGGCAGCTTTCGTGATCTTCTGAAGGCTTTCTCCTCCATGAACTTCACATCTCTTCGCACCACTACTTTCCTTCTCTCAAGAATGTAGATGCGATAAGCCTTTGCATTCTCATTGTATCCTACTAAATACCCCTTTTCAACAGTCATCTCCAACTTCTTCCTCTTCTCACTAGGTACATGATAGTAAGTTGTACTGCCGAAGATCCTAAAGTGACTCAGTTCGGGCTTGCTGCCAATGAAGACACTTTCTGGCGTGATCCTTCCCAGTGCAGTGTGAGGAGTTATGTTTAGAATGTAGAAAGTTGTATTAGATGCTTCAACCCATAGAAATTTGGGCATGTCTTGGTCATATAGCATGGCTCTGGTTTCTTCAACAATAGTTCGGTTCTTCCTTTCTGCCACTCCATTCTGTTCTAGATTGTATCGAGTTGTCCATTCTCTTTTGATGCCTTCCCTTGCACAGAATCCAGTGAATTCTTTATCTATGTATTCACCTCCATTATCTGATCGCAATACCTTGATCCGCTTCCCTGTCAAATTTTCCATCAGAGCCTTAAACTCTTTAAATCGACTGAAGACTTCATCCTTGGTTTTCAAGAAGTAGATCCAGGTTTTCCTGGAATGGTCATCAATAAAGGTGAGGAAATATTTGACAACGCTAAGAGCTCTTATGGACATCGGCCTGCAAATATCTGAGTGTATTAGATCCAACACACCCTTGGCCCTATTGTTGCCTCTCTGATATGCTGCCTTGGTAAATTTCCCTAATACGCACCCCTTGCAGACATCATCCTGTTTGGTGCTCAGTTCTGGAACACCTGCGACAGTCTTTTGGAGAGTTCTCAACGCCCCATGATGCAAGTGCCCCATTCTTCTGTGCCATAGCTCATTCAGGTCCGTTTCATCTGCGTTGCCAACTAGTGCCATTGGAGAATCAAGTTGTAGCTTGTACAGCGTGTTGCTTCTTACCCCGATCTGTGCCTTCTTCTTCCAACTGGGGTGGTTGATGTAGCGTCGTAGGCTCTATTGCCAATAAAGTAGATGTCATATCCTCGGTTTTGAAGATGTGACACTGAGAGTAGATTCATCCCCAAACCCGGCACATGCAGTACATTAGTGGCCCAGATCCTGTTCCTTGCCTCGGTCTAAAAAACTACGGTACCTCTCCCAATGGGAATGCACTTTGCTTTATTACCCATGCTTATTTTGAAATTCATCTGCTCTTATTGGTAGTCGAAAAAACAGTCTCATACTCCCGTCATGTGAGCAGAGGCTCTGTTGTCAATATACCAAACATCTGAAGACGCAGTGCTCGATACACAAGCAAAATCTTCCTCTAGTCTGGATGCCAATACAGATACATCGTGATCCATATGTTCTATCATGCTTCTTCCCCCTCCTGGAGAACTGCGTGAACCCTTCTGCGTTGTTGTTGCAACAATAGATCTTCATTCACTGATAGATGCCCCCTCTTTGTTATTCATCTCTGGCTCTGATACCATGTGAAAATTTACAAACAGTTGCAGTGATAGATTTATTTCTCCTACTTATTATTTCAATAAGTTATTATTTAGAAATCTTCCAGCAAATATCAAAATAAATATTATTGCAACATTCACAATTATATATGCAGAGAAATAAACAGTAGAGAACATAAGCACAAGAATCAATCACATGTACACAGTTATTGTTGGACAATTGTCCCCAGAAAAACCCAATGTGGGAAAACCGGTGCAGCATATGAGGGTTTTATTAATTCTTCAGCAAATGATATCTTTACATGGAAAATATACAGCAAATAAATTCTGAACCACCTGAGACTGAATTTCCGGCTTACTCGGGCAATTCTCTGACACCCAGAACAACCACTGCATGCCCCTGCGTCACTCTGCGTGATTCTCTACGCAGTCCCAGCAACTACATGAATCTGCATGGAGACTGCGTGAGGTTTCTGCATTGTAGCCTCAAGCTACCTCCAATGACCCACTGTTGCCCTCCGACCCTGATCTCGATCACCCCTGACCTCCTCCTTCTGCTTCTGCAACTTCTCGCCCTGCAACTTTCCCATTGAAATCGAATTCTACATTAGAATGGATCCCCTTCGGGTACCGAGCGTATGCCCAACTTGTTTTCCAAGTGACCCTCAAGCCTTCTTTTATAATCTTCCTGTTTGAGAACCAACGGTCCAGATTAAAGGATTAATCAATGGCTAAGATTAAAACTTGACTTGATCCATGTTTTATAGAAGATTCACACTCTGACTTATTAATACCCTTTAATTATTTTATTTCCCTAAGTTTAGACTTAGGGTCTTCATTTAAATAATTAATTATTTTAATAAGTCTTGAACCAAGTCGAATTTCCACAAACTATTTCTGGGTTCTTTGGAATGCTGTTGTCCAAGCCTCCCTGCAAAGTTTGAGACTTGGAACACTTCCGGATGCTACAAAAATCAACAACTTTAGCATTGGATCAAGGGTTGACTCTTGGTACAAGAGGAAGCAGAAGTATATAACATTATGCTCTGCAGAAGCAGAGTACATGGCAACAAGCATCGCAACATGTGAGTCATATGGATTTGGAAGTTACTAGTGGCAATGTTTGGTCAGAAGATAGAGTCAACCATCATTCACTATCTATGTTGCCAGGAAACGTGGGTGCGGGTGCGGGGACGGGGACGGCATTTTTTGAAACAGGGTGCGTGGGTTCGTCTGGGTATTTTTATATTAATATATATTATAAATTATAAATTATAATTTATATATCATATATAATACTATATTTTATAAATTAAATTTATAAATTATAAATTTAATGAAAATTAAGACTAAACAAACTCTAAGAAAATGGCTACCATCAGAATTCTTATCAAAATTGCATCAGTCAAACATCTGGGGTGTTTTTCCCACTCAGTGTTCTTAAGCTTGTCATGCCTGCCATGCAGACACAGATTTGGTAACGTTAGAAAACAATCATTCATTAACTGAAAAATGATGCAACAGAAAAATTGCTGCAATATCCACACAAGTTTTCTGCGGCAGTCAAAAACAACTATTTCAAAATCTACACATAAATTTGATGAAGATCCTACCCATAAATTTAATGAGGAATGTGATTTTTGAAATCTACACATACACTTGATGAAGTAGGCCTATTAGTATTGTAATTCGGATACTCAGATGATTGATTTTTGCTAACTATGAAAACTCAGGCAGACAGGCTGTTTTGCATGCTGTCTACTGATCAAACTTCCTTTTATTGAAAGTCCCACAAAGGCAAGTAAAATTTTGGATAGGTATATTGTCAGTACATTAAAACAACTCCAAAATCTCAAAGCATGCATTCATGCTCTTGTCCACTACAAATTGCTGGTTGTGGAGTAAGCAGATAACTTTTTTTTGGTAATGAATAATTAAAAGTTAAAACCCCTTCTAAAAGCAACTATTTACAAAAGCATCTTATAAAGTGCCAGCATACTGGATTTCAAATAACTTGACAGGATTCAAGCCTCCTAGCATACAAGTTGCTTCTTCCATTGTGTAACTGTATCGAGAAGGGTCAAAACACCATATCAGTTTCTTGCTCTTTATACAAAAGAGCAAAGGAAATGCATAGCAAATATGGAAGCATTCAAAATTAATTTGCATGGTTATGGATACACCCCAGATGTTTGACTGAAAAACGATGGGTTCTTCATACCAAAAGAACCCAAGAACCCGATTTTTTTTTTTTGAAGAACCCGGTTCTTCTGAGAAGAACCCGGTTCGTTTGGGTTCTTCAGGGTACTTGGGTGCGGAGAATCCGGTACTTGGGTGCGGGAACCCGGTGCGGGTTCGGGAACCCCACCCCCGAGTGCGGGAACCCGTGCAACGTAGTTCACTATGATAATCAGAGTTGCATCAAGCTAACTGAGAATCCAATATTTCATGATTGATCGAAACATATCGACATACGATATCATTTCATAAAAGGATTGTGTGGCAGACATTCTAACGAAGGCCTTGAATAAAGGAAAGTTTGTTTTCTTCAAGGATAAGTTGAGTGTTGTGGAGAATACCTTCCTCACTAAGAGAGAGTGTTAAATATTGTAACTTGGACGGGTGTTCTAGCCTTGAGAGGTGTCATTGAGGCTAGGAACAAAGAAGAATTAATTATCTTCAAGCCCATGTAATTTTTCTGAAGTTTCACCTAGGGAAAATGTCTTAATTAAGTCAATTAGTGATTTTTAAATATTTTCTAAGTTAAAACTTAGGAAAAGTAGATAATTAATTGACATTAGTTGGGATAAGATTGATTTTCCTCTAGAACCTTGTAGAAAGTTTCTAAGTCGATCTTAGCCATCGATTGGATCAAGCTAAATTCTAATCATGGCCATTCATTTGTGAATGAGAGATTATAAAGGGAATCGATGGACAACATTGGAGATCATTTCAAGTTTGGTGAGTTTTCAGTAAGACACCAAGAGGGTTTCAGCGACAATAATTGATGAAAGTTTTGCAAGGTTTATTCTTCATCTAAGAAGCCTACCAGCTTTTGAGTTTTAGAGGGAGTTTTGCTAGCCATTTTATTGTCTGCAAAGAAGGTCGAGTTATTTTCTGGAGGCAGTGCGAATTTCCTAAAGGCCATGCAAATTGCCAAATTAGCCAATGCGAGTTGTTGGAGGCAATGCGAGTAACCAAAACGAGTTTCCACAGGCCGTGCGAGTTTTCCAAAGGGAGTGTGAGTTTGTCGGCAACCCGTATGAGTTAGCCAAGAAGCAGTGAAAATTGTTGGGGAGGTTGTGCGAGTTGTTGGAGAGGCACTGCGATTTGCAGAAGGGAAGCCGTGAGGTTTTCCTAGTTCGGTTTAAGCAACAGTGGTGAAGATAATTTTGTCAGATTTTTGCTGGAGCAATTTATGTAATTTCCAATGAGCAGATTTGTTGAAGATTAATAATAAAACCCTCAGACAGAAGACTGGTTTTCCCCACATTGGGGGTTTTCCAAGGAAATTTGTCCAAAAATATTTGTGTCATTTGTGTGATTGGTTTCTCATGTATTCCGCTGCAAATTTTATTTGGTGAATGGTGCTATATATTTTTTATTCATTGCTTTCAGCTGATAAATAATTTGTTGTCTACAAGTAATAGGAATGATTAATTAGGTTCATGGCACCTTCTGGGTAGCAAAAACTTCGCACTCATAGTTTGATCCTTTGAATCCATCCCTAATGGATAAGCACTAGGCTTAATCTGCGTATCAACTTTTCATTTTCCTATATTACAACACTTGTTTTGCTAAAGCCCCTATTCTTTTCAACTTGACCTTTTTTCCTAAGCTTTACCAATCCTACATTAAGAAAACTCCCCTCGAGTTGGAGAAGACCAACCTAAAGAGCAGGAGAAGGTTATTGTTGTCACATTGGATAACCTGTCCAAGTTGCCCATAGGCTAGCGATGCTCTTTTGGACTTTAATATTATAGTGCTAGTTGTTGATTTATGGTAACATCGGATGTGCTCTAGCCTTGTAATTTTGTATATAGGCTAAGACACATGTATTCCATAAAATCTAGAAATGGTTTTGGAAAATTCCACTTAGAGATGATTTAATTAAATTAATTAATCATTTTTTAATGTTTTCCTAAGTCTAAACTTAGGGAATTTGATTCATTAAAGTGTATTAATTAAATCAAGAGTGAATCTTCTAGATAAATTCATGGATCACCTCCAAGTTAATCTTAGCCCTTGATTATGTTTTAATCTTGGCCATTGAAGAGTAAATGGAAGATTATAAGGAGGGTGAGAGGCTTATGGAAAATACACTTGACACTTGAGCCATTGAGCATTTTCAAATTTGTGTGAGGAGACACAACTTTTGATCAAGAACAAATCACTAGGGTTGGGTTTGCTAAGTGATTTGATTCAGTGATCAGATTCGGAGAGGTGCAAAAGAAGAGATTGGTCAGGAGGGCCAAGAATACATTTCAGAGAGAGGCAGCATCAACGCAGGAGAGAGATGGTTCAGTTTCTGGCTAGGGTGACGCAGTTACTGCAGAGAATCACGCAGAGCCAACGCAGTGTCTCTTGGAGTCAGTCCAGAGAAAGATAGAGGCTGGGGTTCTGAGCCAGGAGGGCCAAGATCCAACTTTAGATCAGCCAGATCAACTACAGGAAGGGGTGACGCAGTCCCTCTAGCTTGCCTATGCAAGCTTACGCAGATCCAGCATAAGCAATCATGCAAAGGCAGTGAGGGCTTCATCAGCGTTGTTTTGATCAGCCGGAGACTTTCTGAGTGAGATATATCTCACAGTCATTTTTTCTGTCTAAATTTCTCTAAAGGGTTTGTCGAATGTTGGCACCCTAGTTGTATTCAAGATTCTGCTACTTAATAATACAAGCCCTCAGATCTGCTGCACCAGTTTTCCCAAGTTGGGCTTTTCCGAGGACTTAGTCCAATAATAACTGTCAATGTGGTTGTTTTTTTATTGAGTTTTGTGTGGATTGTTTCAGCACTTAGATTTATTCCGCAATATTATTTGTATAGACCGCTTCAGTAATTACTTCGATATTTCAATGTAATGAAATAATTATCAAATAATAGGAGAAGTAATTTAGATTTGTTGCAGTAGGAATCCAGATATAGGATTTTTCACATGGTATCAGAGCTTATTTAAGTTGAAGTGCAGGAGAAACGAAGAGAACCAGCAAATCAGCGTTGTAGAGTCTAGGATTTGCGTAAGCAGCAGCAGACCCTCCCAGAAAATTACACTGTCTAGGCCAGAAGGGCATTCCAGTGCAAAAAAGGCTCCCTCTGAGAGAGTTGACAGAGGGGTAAGCTTTTTAGTTGCAGAAGAGGCAGCGTAGCTGAAGGACGCCATTACTGCACAGCAGTAAGAGCTGTTGCATAAGCGTCAGAAAATTCTAAAAAACACAGTTGGGGATTTCTTGATCTCAGAGGGTTTCTTACTCAAAGAAACTCAGTTTTTCCCATGCAGCAACAGAAGAAGTGACTTATTTCACAAGGAGTGCGTAAGTCAAAGCTGAGTAGAGGGTTAGAGCAAGATATGGACAGTTGAGGAGATGGCCAACAATGGACTGCATGACCAAGAAAGATTGGAGGGTGCCTCCAACTATGTTATCTGGAAATCAAGGATAAAATTTCTCCTTGATGAACACGATCTAAAAGCCCTCATAGACAGCGTAGTGGCAGAACCTCTTAATGCAGCACACCTGAGGCAGTTCAAGAAGAATATGGCTAGAGCCAAGAGATTGATCCTAGATGGAGTGAAGGATCACATTGTACCTCACATAACAGCCAAAAACACTGCTAGAGAAATGTGGGTAGGGCTAGAAAAGTTGTACCAAGGATCTTCCGAGCAGTGGAAGATGTACCTTGAAGAGAAGATGCGAAATATCAGGATGAAGAAGGGAGAGCGTTTTGACTCCTTGTCTCAAATTTAGGAGAACCAAGATCAACTGTCTGCAGTAGGATCTGCACCTAAAGACTCAGAGCTAGAAAGGCTCACGCTGAACTCTGTTTCAGAAGATTATCAAGTCTTTGCTTATATTAGGCAGAGAAAGGCTTCCAGGATGGGAAGCAATGTGGGCAGCATTACAACAAGAGGAGTGGAGGAGAGATCTCCTAAAAATACACTTGGAGGATGGCAGTAGCAGTTCAAAGGTCAAGAAGGAGGAAGAAGATAACACTGCCCTTGCATCAAAAGGGCAACAAAAGCAGAAGAAGAAAGATCTATCCAAGATCAAGTGCTTTCGGTGTGGAGAAATAGGGCATTATGCCACACAATTCCCTCTTAAGAAAAAGGATAAAGAGGGGGAAGATCCACATGCAAGAGCTGCCAAGATTGAGGCAGAGAAAGATTGTGCTATGTTAGCTCATATTCCAAAAAGAGAAAAGTGGGTTGATTTGGATTTGTAGATCCAAAATCTAGAAGGAGGCGGGATCCTTGAGTATTTCCGAAACTCTTGGATCACATGTGAGTTACGGCGGCCTAAAGACAGTAGCAGGATGGACAGCAGTAGTAGAAGAAGATGAGATGATGCAGTGGCTAGCAGTACTACAGTCTGATCAGCGCAAAGAAGAGGCAACAGCAGCAGCGCAGTGCAGAGCAGTTCTCATGCAGTGCAGAAGCAGCAACAACACAGTATTTTCAGAGAGCTAGTGTAGAAACTAGCAGTAGTCAGTCTTATTTTTCAGTTGCATATCTACTTGTCCAATTTCGGATGTTTTCCTGTTGCAATTAGCAACAGTAGCAGCAGTGCAACAGTAGCAGAGATGAGCAGCAGCAGCGCAGTGCACAGAGAGGCAGTGCAGTGCAGAGTGGTGCTCACGCAGTGCAGAGCAATGCTCACACAGTGCAACAGCATGGTTGCAGAATTTAGAGGGAGTTGCAGTACAGTGGCAGTTGGCAGTAGCATGTAGAGTCAACAGCAGTACAGTTGCAGCGTTTTTGTGCAGTGTTGGTGAGCAGCATCAACAACACAGCAGAGATGTTCCAGAAGCTAGATCAGCAGCACATTGAGGTGTTTTGCTAAAGCACTCTCCTCGCTAAGAGGGAGTCTTGATTTATGGTAACATCGGATGTGCTCTAGCCTTGTAATTTGTATATAGGCTAAGAAACATGTATTCCATAAAACCCATAAATGGTTTTGGAAATTCCACTTAGAGATGATTTAATTAAATTAATTAATCATTTTTTAATGTTTTCCTAAGTCTAAACTTAGGGAATTTGATTAATTAAAGTGTATTAATTAAATCAAGTGTGAATCTTCCAGATAAATTCATGGATCACCTCCAAGTTAATCTTAGCCCTTGATTTTGTTTTGATCTTGGTCGTTGAAGAGTCAATGGAAGATTATAAGGAGGGTGAGGGGCCTATGGAAAATACACTTAACACTTGAGCCATTGAGCATTTTTGAATTTGTGTGAGGAGACACAACTTTTGATCAAGAACAAATCACTAGGGTTGGGCTTGCTAAGTGATTTGATTCAGTGATCAGATTCGGAGAGGGGCAGAAGCAGAGATTGGTCAAGAGGGCCAAGAATACATTTCAGAGAGAGGCAACATCAATGCAAGAGAGAGACAGCACAGTTTCTGGCTAGGGTGACGCAGTTACTACAGAGAATCACGCAAAGCCAGCGCAGTGTCTCTTGGAGTCAATCCGGAGAAAGATAAAGGCTGGGGTTCTGAGCCAGGAGGGCCAAGATCCAGCTTCAAATCAGCCAGATCAGCTATAGGAAGGGGTGATGAAGTCCCTCTAGCTTGCCTACGCAGGCTTATGCAGATCCAGCGTAAGAAATCACGTAGAGGCAGTGAGGGCCTCATCAGCGTTGTTTTGATCAGCCAGAGACTTGTTGAGTGAGATATATCTCACAGTCATTTTTGCTGTCTAGATTTCTCTAAAGGGTTTGCTGGATGTTGGCACCCTAGTTGTATTCAAGATTCTGCTTCTTAATAATACAAACTCTCAGATCTGCTGCATCGGTTTTCCCAAGTTGGGTTTTTCTAGGGACTTAGTCCAAAAATAACTGTGTCAATGTGGTTGTTTTTTTTTATTGAGTTTTGTTTAGATTGTTTTAGCACTTAGATTTATTCCGCAGTATTATTTGTGTAGACTGCTTCAGCAATTACTTCGGTATTTCAATGTAATGAAATAGTTATCAATTCCGGATGCGGATGACACCCGAGCATGATGGGACGCCCGTCCCAAGCCGCATCCCAAGATCGATGGCATGGGGTGGCTATGTGGCCTCCCACAGGGGCATTAATATCGCC
Source organism: Pinus albicaulis (assembly GCA_034641835.2). Lineage (NCBI taxonomy): Eukaryota > Viridiplantae > Streptophyta > Pinopsida > Pinales > Pinaceae > Pinus > Pinus albicaulis. Next base: position 13,561,144 of record CM076581.1, on the reverse strand, counting down.
ATTAATCCCACCACCCTGCGCTCCATTAAGACTCTCATCTCGAACCGTCGCCACCCTTTGCACCTCCCCTGGTTCATTATGGAATTTGATTTTGATTTTGATTTATTGTATGGCAAGCGCTCAATCTGAACGTCTCTGTGGAGAAGTTCATGCCCGCCCGCCTGTGCCGAGCCAAGCGCTCAAACGCAGACTGGTAGGCAATGTATGCTCCTCCGTTGCTTGGAAACTATCCCGAAGTGCCATTTTTCTCAAAGCAGCTTTTGTTGTTCGACATCCCTGCCTGTCTCTCATAGCTCCTCTGTGCAGCATCTCTTCCGCCCGTCCCATAAGCGACACTGGGAGCTCTTCCCTGCAACCATGCCCAGGCTGCGCCATAGGATGCGATGTCGACGGGGGAGCAATCGCGGCCGCGCCATCCGATCTTGGTCCTCCCCCAGCTCGGATTCCTCCTCCAAGGACTTCTCCTGTGACCACACTCTTGAAACCCGAAGCCGCTGGGGCAGACTTCATTTTAATGAACATACTCACTCCTTCCCGAGCTCTCCGCCTTCCCATGTGCCTTCTCCCGCGCCTCCCCCTGCGCACCCTCCTATGCCTTCGGCTCTCTACTCTGTCGCCTCTCTTGCCCCCTCTCCGTCTGCCTCCATACCCCTTCGTCAGTCCTCCCAACGTGCAGAGTTCCACTTCGATTGCTTGTTGGATAAACCGATCATTACTGCCTATATCACGGTCACTATCCGGGAGGAGACAGCCAGCCCTCCCCCCGAACCTCAGTTGATGTCCCTGGTCCCTCTGTCGTTATCCCTGGCCCCTTTGTTGCTCCCGCTCCCACCCCTGCAGAAAAATCCAAGGAATCCCTGGCACAGCTGAAAATCGCCTGTGATGATATAATGCAAGTTAAGGTGAAGGACGATAAAGGCAAAGACACCGCGGTTCCCACTGCAGATGATGAAGGAAGCAGTGATGAGTATAGATGCAGAATCGAGGAGGAGCCTCCATCTCCAGTCAATGATCAGTAGCCGAGACGACCTTCAGCGGATTTCGACCCTACAGCCGAGGTTTCCTAGGCTGGTTTTTGTTTTTATGCTTAATTTCCCTCTGCTGGAAGAGTGGATTGTCTTTCTACTTGCTTTTTTGTTAAACTATTTGACTCAAATGCCGGTTTCAAGACTTATCTCTCAGGGACTGGTTTCCCCTCAGTGGGAAGTCCAAACTCTTGGTTTTCATGACTTTCAGGCCTTGCTCTCAGGCTTTCTCAGCTGAAGCAGTGGCAGTTTTGTAGTATTATGTTACATATCAATAGATTTAGAATTACTTAGAAAAAAAAGATGAAATAATTATCAAATAATAGGAGAAGTAATTCAAATTTGTTGCGGTAGGAATCTAGATCTAGGATGTTTCACACTAGTTCGTGAGGTAACAACCCCTATACCTGCCCAACATGCCCATAGGACCTTTGCTGGAAGCAAAGCACCAAATGCTAGCCTTTTGAAATTTTGAATTATTGAATCTACAAACACCCCATCATTCTTACTTTAAGAGATAAAAGAGTTGTGAATGCTTTGCTCTATCCTCTTCAATTAGTAATAATTGATATAGGCTATGTCTATGGAAGACTGTTATGTAGTATGGTCTCGTGGATGTTCTTTCTGATTAAGGCAGTTATCAAAAAAAAAATTGCCACCCTCCTCCCTCCTCACCCCTCACTCCCCCGGCTGTCCAATTCATTCATTATTATTATAGTTATAAATTACATTTCTGTGACTAGAATAACATATTGAAAGGCACATATGTCTTCAACATTATCCTCAAGCTTTTCAATATCTGAGGCTGGGAATAAAAGTCGGTGCAGTTACTACTTCCACAGAGATGGATTGGTTGTTCTTGGTAGAGAGGTTGCAATCAGACTTTAGTAGTCAAAACAGGACATCTATTCACTTTATATGATCATAATTTTTAATAGTACAGAATTAATATGCATTAGAAATGAGGTTTTTCCTAATTAAGACATATTGAATAAAGGGATAAAAATTACTTGAGACCAGAGAAACATTTTCCTGAAAGTCTGAGATCGAAACCGATAATTGTACCCAGCTACACCAATAAACATGGCCAAATAGCCTACTGCATTTACAAGTCCCATAAATTCTTCACTGAAACCAGGACCTGACACAGGATCTGTGAACCAGAAAAACATGGCCTCAGAAATATCTGGGCACAAGGAACCCTGCAAAATAGGCACCCCACAATAAAAACCATGAGTATCTATACAAGTTATAAAAACAAGGCATCAAACTGAAATCTAAAAATGTGACAACTGATAAACAATAATACTACAACTACCACCAAAGGGAACAATGGTTTTATTTGGCCCTGCTCTATAAAGTAATCTTGAGAGACTTCCAATTAAACATTAGAAAACAAAAGTTCACTATCAAAATGCTGCTGTCCAGAAATGATCAGTTTTAAGGAAAACCTGTGAAAGGTAAATATACAGTGCAGGTTTCCAAAGGATAGAATCTCGCAGAGTTTGCCCAAAAAGTCTAAGAGTGCGCAACAGTGCTTCAAATTGAAAATTAAGTGATTTCTTTGGCAAACGATTTTCTGAAAGGGCCAATGCTGCAACGATAAGCATAAGTGGTGCCACTGAAATCAATAGATATGAACCTTGTGCTCCAAAACTGTGCACTGCTGCCCCAGAAACCCCACATCCAAAAAAACCACCAACTGCCAGGCTCCCCCATGATAAGCTCTGCATGATTGACCACAAACGAAAGGAGATTTAAGTATACATTTTACATCCAGTGCATCCATAGAGCTTGCATATTTTATTACAAGTTGAGGATTGGACCATGTTTCTCATTGCCTGTGTACATTACTTTGCAATATAAAAATTTATTACAGACACCATTATTTTTTTTATTTTCATTAAAGAAACCATTGATTCTTTCTTTTTTTATTATTCAGTATTTAATTGAGATTCAGTTTGTCAAACAACCAAAATCCACCAACTTTACTGGGAACATTATGGTAACAAGAAGAGTATTTTAAACCTAGTTGCGAACATCACGATTTTTTCACAGCAACGATTTTATCGGCGATTTTTTTATTTTCAAAAAATCACGATCCAACCAGAAAAAATTGTGGGTGGAAGAAACAGCAAAGTTTGAAAAGAAAATTTGGTTTTTTTGTGTCATTTTTTTCAGATAGAGGGCAAGAGTGAGAGTTGAGGAGGAGGATAACTCATCTACAAAGGCAAGAGAGGAGAAAAGTGAAGGTATTTAGCATCCAAAGCAAAAAAAATTCAAGTTTGGACCAATTTTCTTCAGCAAAGTGTGGTTTTCAGATATGGACATCAAATTTGGCTACTTTTTTTTTGTTTTTATTCTTGTTTTTCCTTGGGTTTCTATCACCCATTTATTTTCCATAATTTTTGTTTGGATTTTATTGTGTTTTTTTATCATTTTTGTTGCATTTAGTGGAGAGAGTTTATCTTGGTCAAAAATGCAAAAACTTGATTGTTAGATTTAATTGTTAATTTCTTCTTGTGCCTAGTTCTTTTCCATCATTTTTGTTTGGGTTTGAATGTGTGTTTTTTGAGATTATTGTTGCATTGAGTTGAGGGTTTTTTTGGGTAAAAAATTCAAAATATTGTATGTAAATTCTATTTTTTTTTTTTAACTTGCAATTCTTATTGTGCCCTAGGTTCAAACTTCAAACTTCATCTTACATTAAAACTCAATAGTTCAACAAAGTTACAAACATGCCAAGGAAATTGAACCCTCTGTGAAAATTTGGTGAACCTGATGGGGGGTTTAACAGATCAAATTTGAGTTGTAAGTTATGTGAGCAACATATGACAAGGGGGCATACAGATTGAAGTTCCACCTTGCACAAATTCCTAGACAGGAGGTAGGGTCTTGCTCAAATGCAAATCCAGAAATCATCCTAAAAGCCCTCAAATCATTGGAAGGAATAGAGACAACCAAACTTACCAAGACAGCTCTAAAGAATCAAATAGAAGGGGGTGGAGTGTCAAGATTGGGAAATGACCATGAGAGTGGTATTGGTTCTTCACCATCAGCATCTACAGCCAACCCCATAGCTGCCTCATCATATTTTGTTCCTAGAACTACACCTGGTGCACAACCATCTATCTCGTCAGTTATTAAAAAAAGGGAGAAGGAAGAAGCTGACAAGTTGTTAGGCAAGTTTCTTCTTTGAAATGATATTTCTTTCAGTGTTGCTATGAACAATCCCTTTTACCATCCCGCGATTGACGCTATTGCTATTGTTGGCCCAAGGTGCAAAGCCCCTTCATTTGATGCCTTTAGAAGGTGCATTCTTCAAAATGAAAAGGTTGACTGCACTAAGAGATTGAAGGAGTTTAGGGGATCACGACACACACAAGATGCATTGTGATGTCAAATGGTTGGACAGATCAAAAGGGTAGAACACTTATTAACTTCTTGGTCAGCTGTCTCAAGGGGGCAATGTTTATCAAATTTGTTGATGCATCTGTACATATCAAAAATGCACAGTTATTATCTGATTTGTTGGACATGTTCATTCAGGAGGTGGTTCCACAACATGTGGTCCAAGTCATAACGAACAATGCTGCAATTTATGTTGTTGTTGGCAAGATGATTATGGAGAGGCATCCTAACTTATTTTGGACACCTTGTGCTATACATTGCATTGATTTAAAGTTGGAAGACATAGGAAAAATTCTTTTGGTTAAGGATATTGTTGAATCATCAAAAAACATTACAAAATTTATATATAATCATGCATTTGTGTTTCATTTGATGCCAAACATTCACCAACAATAAGGAGTTTATGCACCCTGTCATTACACGGTTTGTCACCAGTTTCATATCTCTTCAATCCCTCCTAAATTCTATGTGGGATGTGAAAAGAATGTTTCTTTCAAAGGAGTGGCGTGCTTTGTCATATAGTCGTAAACCAGAGGGAGAGGCCATATGCAGGTTAGTTTCTTACTAGGAAAGTCTTTAAGCGGGAGTGCAAGAGGTGTGCAGCATCATTGACCCTTTGATAAAGGTTCTTCGATTATTTGATGGAGACAAGCCTGCAATGGGCTACTTGTATGAGGCCATGGATAAGGCCAACAAATCCATTCGAACCTACTATGATGATAAGGGGGATGAGGGGTTTCAGAAACTTCTTCTATGGGAAGTGATTGATAAGCGATGGAACAACACACTCCATCGTCCCATTCATGTTGCAGGGATCTACCTGAACCCCGCATTTTCTTACTCTTGTGATTTCTTATTTGATGCTGAGGTCATGGATGGATTCTTCACTTGTGTTTAGAAGATGATGCCATCTCCAGCAGAACGTGCAGAAATATCCAAAGAAATAGAGATATACAGGATGGCAGGTGGCACATTTAGCTTTGACATGGCTATCCATGATAGGAAGACTAAAATGTCAAGTAAGCTTTAATTTGTTTCAAAATTCATTCTCTTCAAGTTCATACTTTGCTTCAACTTTCAAATTTCATTATTTTTCTTATGTTTATAACTTGATCTTATTTGTTGTAGATGCATGGTAGATAACCTACGGTGGCAGAGTACCCAATCTCTAAAGACTTGCCATTCGAGTGCGCAGTCAAACATGTAGCTCCTCAAGATGCGAGCGCAACTGGAATGTATCTGAAAAAATACACACCAATAAGCACAACAGGTTAAAATATTGCAATTAATTTTTTGAATTCATTAAATAATAATTTTATATAATTATTAATTTATTATTTATAATTTATTAATTTATGACCCTTGTACAGGTTGGAGTCCCAACGACTTAATGGCATGGTCTACGTCTACTACAATTTCGTTTGTGGGTGAGGAAATTTGAGAGGACACCTGATGTGGAGGCCATCTCATTGGATGGGATTCACACCACTGCTACATGGAGGGTTGAGTCTGAAAGGCCTATCATAGAGTCGACCCCTGATTGGTTAAAGCAGGAGGTAGTGGAGGGGGAGGTGGAGGAGTGGGAGCAAGAGGAGGAGGAGGAGGTGACACCACCTACCCCCGTCACCAGTAGAGGACATGGTCTACCTCCTATAGCTCCTGTTGATATTTTGCGGTAGCATCGGGTGTGCTCTAGCCCTGAAATTTTGTGGAAGGGCTAAGACACACGAGACCTCCAAAACCCAAAAAGCGTTTGGAGAAACATCTGGTGTTGAAATTATTCTAATAATTAATTTTTTTAATGAGCACCCTAAGTGTAACTTAGGAAATTAGAAAAATTAAAGTGAATTAATTAAACACATGTGATGAAACGTTCTAAGTGACGTGGATCAAGCAGTCTTTTAATCTAAGTCGTCGATTGGAGATTAGATCACGATCGTCCCAACAAGAAAAGTATAAAGGAAAGGCTTGGGGTCAGTTGAGACACACACACATTGGTAGAGCAATTAAGCTAAGTCGAATTTCTGGAGCGGGGTTTTGCTGAGAAATTCGAAACGAGTTGCAGTGTAGTGAGGGGCAAAGATCGGTGAGGGATGATTTCATCCAAGGCCGAGAATACAGCAAGACGAAGGGGCAGTGAGTACCAGTCAGCGCAGAGCCAGCCAAGAGGACGCAGTTCAGCCAGCTCCACACAAAGACTGCACAGAGGCTGCATAAGCCCATCCAAGGTGATGTAGACCCAGTCAGTGCAGCACAGGGGCAGCGCAAAACCAACCAGGGTGACACAGTCCCAGCCGGGGCAACGCAGACGCAGTGGGGACGTTGGCTAGTTGAGGGCTGACGCAGACGCTGCAGAGGCAGCACTAAGGGTTCCAGTGGGCCAGAAGGGGCTTGTGATCTGCAAATCTCATTTGAGGGTGTGATACAACCATATCTTCTGTCTCTGAGTGAAATGTACTTATTGTCGTGTAATTTCTCTGTAGGGCCAACCATGTCTGGTGCCTAGAATGTTGTATTCAGATTCTGCATAATAAGATAAACACTCTAGAGCTGTTGCACCGGTTTTCCCGCATTGGGATTTTTCAGGGACACTTGTCCGAAAAATCGTGTGTAATCTTGTCACATGTGTGCATTGTTTAGTAAATGATTTGTAGATGTGTAGGTTGTAGTTAGTGTCTACTTTAGTGTTTTCCTAAATATTTCAGTTAAATAACTTATTAATGTTAATGAAACAAGTAGGTGAAGTAGATCTAGATACTACAGTAGGGTTTCTGTTTTGAAACTTTCACATGGTATCAGAGCATTGCAGATCATGTTGATCCACCAGAAGAGCAGCCGAAGAAGATTGTTGTAGAGAAGGCAGATGAAGCACCAGAGTTCTAGAGAGGGCAGTGCAGCACCAGGAGGACGCAATCCCAGCAGAGGCCACGCAGAGGATGACGCAATCCCAGCTGAGTGACACATAGGCAGCGCAAAGCCTTCTAGAGTGATGTAGGAGTAGCCTGCACTACGCAGAGGTTGTCCTGAGCCAATCTGCTCACGCAGAGGCCAGGCAGAGAGACGCAGTCCAGTTTTGAGGTTGTTGTGCAGATTTGCTGTAGTCTGGAAGCGGAGCTTCGGATCTTCAGAGGTTGTTGGTGTGGCAGAGGTTTTTTTGGTGCAGAATCATGTCTAACAAAGGTGAGAAGAGCGGGAGGAGAACAGTTGCTCAGCAGATCTGTGCCAAACAGATCTGAGATTCAATCAGGAGGGTGATCATAGAGAACTGCTTCAGTTGTTTTTTTTTGGTTGAGGATTTCCAAGAGGGAAATCAGTTGTTAGAGGGAGCAGCTACTATAGAGGGTTTTAATTGCCAAGAAACCCAAATCCAATTTTTTTTAGTGTTGCAGCAGAAAGAGGGGGAGGAGCATTTGTTCTGACATATTTGAGCAGAGATGGTGTCTCATGGACTGAGAGATCAGGGCAGATTGGACGGCATGTCCAACTTCGTTATCTAGAGGGCTAGGATCCTGATAGTCCTGGATGAGTACGACATCAAGAACCATGCCGACAGAGTCCTAGTTGTGCCTACCGATGCAGTTCCTCTGAAGAAATTCAAGGAGAATCAAGTGCAAGCAAAGCGCTTAATCATTAACGAAGTCAAAGATCACGTTGTGCCACATATTATCGAGAAGAACACGGCAAATGAAATGTGGATAGATTTGGACACGATGTGTCAGGGAGGCTCCGTCCAAAGAAAGATGTTTCTGGAGAATCACATGCAGTTGTTCCAGATGCAGAAGAGTGAGGAAATAGATCCCTTCCTCTTTAGACTTCAGACTATCTAGTATCAACTGATTGCCATGGGTACGACTCTGGATGAGGGACTCTTGGTTAGGACTGCCCTGAATGCAGTCACCGAGGAATGGAAAACATTCGTCCAGAGCATCTTGGGCAGGGGAGCATTACCATCTTGGGTGGATATGTGGGCAATCCTCCGACAGGAGGAAATCAGGAGGTTTAACAAGAGGCAAAGCAACAGCAACGGGACAGTCAAAGTAAATAAAGAAGAGGAGGAGGATGCAGCCCTTGCATCAAAGGGACAGAGGCAGCAAGGGAAGAAGAAGAGGGACCTATCCAAGGTCAGTTGCATGCGAACTTGGACACTTCGCCAGCCATTGTCCTAAGAAGGAGGACAAGCGATCTTCTAAATCGAAGGCAGCAGCAACAAAGGGCGACGATGGGAGTGATGATGACGTAGCCATGAGTGCTCATGAGCCATGTAAGTGGGGCGACATTGATCTGAGAGCAGCTACAGATGGAGGTGGCGAGATCCTTGAGGTGCCCAAACTCTTGGATCACATACGAGCTATGGGAGCCTTAACATGATAGCGAAACAAGTGTAGCAGTGGGTGCAGGAGATCACAGTGAAGCGGAGGGCAAAGTTGGGACGTTGTAAATGAGAGCAGCATAGTGCAGAGGCAACAATAACGCAGAGGCTTATGGGACTTCAACAGCGCAGAGGGGCAGTGCTTAAGCAATGCAAAGCTGCAGCAGCGCAGTGGCTTCAGGAGGACAGCACAGCACAACAGCCAAGGGAGCTTCAGTGATGAGGTGTAGACTGACTAACTTGTCTGTCAGTGATTGGGCAGGGGTCCTTCAGTTGCTTACTTCTCAGCAGCTAAGTTGCAGTGCAACAGTTGGCAGCATGATGTAGAAATTTGAGAGGGAGCTGCAGTATGGATGTAGCAATGTCAGTGGTAGTGACATGGGAAACCGTAAAGGAAGCAGCAGCACAGTAGATGGAGGGAAGCAGGCCAAGCATCACCAGCGCAGAGACCGATGCTGAGATCTGGCAATACTTGGTGTGGATGTATTGCTAGAGCACACTCCTCGCTAAGAGGGAGTGTTGATATTTTGAGGTAGCATCGGGTGTGCTCTAGCCTTGAAATTTTTTGTTAGGGTTAAGACACACGAGACCTCCAAAATCCAGAAAGCATTTGGAGAAATTTCATCTGGTGTTGAAGTTATTCTAATAATTAATTTTTTTATTGAGGACCCTAAGTCTAACTTAGGAAATTAGAAAAATGAAAGTGAATTAATGTTCTAAGTGACGTGGATCAAACAGTCTTTTAATCTGAGCCATTGATTAGAGATTAGATCACGACCGTTGGTTTCCCAACAAGAAAAGTATAAAGGAAAGGCTTGGGGCCAGTTGGAGACACACACACATTGGCAGAGCACTGAAGCTAAGACAAATTTCTGGGGCGGGGTTTTGCTGAGAAATTCGAAACGAGTTGCAGTGCAGTGAGGGGCAGAGATCGGCGAGGGATGAAATGATCCAAGGCTGAGAATACAACAAGAGGATGCCAGGAGGATGCAGTTCAGCCAACTCCACGCAAAGACTACGCAGAGGCTGCGTAAGCCCAGCTAGGGTGACACAGACCAAGCCAGCGCAGCACCAGCCAAGGTGACGCAATCCCAGCCGGGGCAGCGCAGCACCAGTCAGGGTGACGCAGTGGGGACGTTGGCCAGTTGAAGGCTGATGCAGAGGCTGTAGAGGCAGCGTTGAGGGTTCCAGTGGGCCAGAAGGGGCTCGTGATTTGTAAACCCCGTTTGAGGGTGTGATACAGCCATATTTTCTGTCTCCGAGTGAAAGGAACTTATTGCCGAGCAATTTCTCTGTAGGGCCAACCATGTCTGGTGCCTAGAATGTTGTATTCAGATTCTGCATAATAAACCCTTTAGAGTTGCTGCACTGGTTTTCTCGCATTGGGTTTTCCGAGGACATTTGTCCGAAAAATTGTGTAATCTTGTCACATGTGTGCATTGTTCAGTAAATGATCTGTAGATGTGTAGGCCGCAGTTAGTGTCTACGATAGTGTTTTTCTGAATATTTCAGTTAAATAACTTGTTAATGTTAATGAAACAAGTAGGTGAAGTAGATCTAGATACTGCAGTAGGGTTTCTGTTTTGAAACTTTCACAACTCCTAGTGCTTTAGCTTCTAGAGCACAACAGAGTCCACTACCAGCCCAACCAGCTTCTTCATCAAGAGGGAAAGTTGTTACATTTTCTCGCAAGAGGGGCAGAGGAAATCAATAGTATTAGTTATTTGGCTCATTCCATTGTATATGACATTATGACTCATGATATGAGATACATTATTATATTTTTTGTTGATATTTTGAGGCTGAGTTAGGACTCGGGACTTAGTACTCAGGGCATGATTCATTGTTATGTGTGATGTGGCACTAGACATGATATTACACATCTTATATATTAGTTCTCTTTTCATATTTATGTTTCAATGCATTTAGTTTATGTTGTGGATGCTTTAGATATTAAAAAAATTGAAAGAATTTGAATATTATTGTATTTGTCGATTTTTACTGATTATTTCCTGATTTTTTCTGATTTCGGACCCTCGTCGATTTAAGTATTTTCTCAGTTGGATATTCACTGGAGTGAGCAACAATACAGGGCTAAGTTGACCCACGTTGAAGTTGAGAAGTTAGTGGCTGAGTATATACATTTCCAGGCAGAACCCACGTCCTCTCTTGCTAATAGTGCAGGACCGAGCATTGAAAGGTTCCAGCTTGTTCACAAGACCGAGTTGCCTCAAACATCAATTCGAATTTTCTGGGGGACAAGGCAGATTGCAAGTGATTTGTTTTTGTGTTGGAGATTACTTACAGCATCATCTCAAGTCCTTGGTAGCAGGTGAAACAGTGGGTTGCTTTACACAGTGAGACCGAGTGGGTGTACACAATCAACAGTTGCGGAATTTGGGGTCCAAGAACGAACGTTTTCTCTTCCAGACGGACGCATATTTCCTCATAGGAATCAAGTCACTGTATTTCCAGAATTCGCACTCATGTGTAGTAGACTGATCGCTTTGAGGAGTTGAATAGTAAATTTCTGCAAATTCTTCGAGGAGCATGGTCCTTCTACAATTTCTGAGCAGCTACCTTTAAATCAGATTCATCATTGTTTTATGTCCACTATATTATTTGTATTTCCAAACTGTATGGAAGATGTGATCATCACGTGATGGTACTATGTAAACGTATGGGTTGTCTACAAACTATTTGACAGAACTCTGAAAGTCAAATTTTAGATGAAGGTTGTCATAAAACATATGCTAGATATGGTTGTGAATTAAAAATTGCCATGTATGAGTATGTTGCTAGAGTCGCACTGGATAGCCAAAAGTCTACTATCCTTCTTATTGTACAAAAAAAAGGCACTGATATACAACAAGAAGAGCCAAGGGATCTACAACAAGAAGCAGAGATAGGGCACAAAATATTTGCACTGGGGACAAAATTGAAACACATGAGGGCCACATGGAGGATGCTTTACAAACTAGACAAGCTAGATACACTCCTCTCCGAAATGAAGCAATCAGAAGGGAGAAAACTGATTTGGGCGTTAAAACCAGCTATTCTTGCTATCATACAACCCAAGTGCTTGGAGGAAGCTTGTGAAGGGGTTAGCCTTCCAGTTGCATCTTGTCTCAGTAACATCATGAGAATAACTGCACCTACAGCGCCATACAATGATGATGTTATGAGAAGGATTCTCAGATTGATAGTAGAGACTTTTCAAGACTTGGACATCAGTGCAGGCTCTACCTTTGGGAAGAAGCTTGAGATTTTAGGAGGTATGGCCAAGTTCAGCATATATGACATCATGTTTGATCTTGAGTGTGATGGCTTGATTCTATAGATTTTCCAATCATTCTTCGGCATTAGGAGACATCATCCTGACACAATCATAGAACACATGTAGTCCATCCTGTCGTCATGTATGAGAGACCATGATGTCGTTTGTCGAGAGTTGCAAACTACGTTGTTGAGCATTTGGAGGAGAGAGCAGTTGGTCTCACCTGTTGCTTATCAGCTAGCCCAAGGGCTGGTTGAGCAGAACGTTGGGCTATTCAGGAGATAGTTGACCAAGGAGGAGTTGCTCCAGTTTGGAGGATCAGGCAGCAAGAATGAGTTGAGGAGGAAGGGACTTTGCTTCATCTGCAAATAACCTTGGGGACCTGACCACCCGTGCTTGAGAGATGCGAATGAGGTGGCAGGGGTAGAGCCGAAGGACATTCCTTCTATATGTTAAGAGGAGGACTCTTCTTCGGATGAGTCCATGAGGTCATATGAGGATGCTTCTGGGGAGCATGAGCAATCATGTGAAGTTGATGACAGTAGGCTAGATTTGTCTTCCAGTGTGCAGGGTGAGGAGTCAGGGGACTCTATGGGAGATATCCAAGATGATGAGTCACTTGTGATGATTTAGTCGGAGCAGCATCTGGTGGAGCACGAGTCAACTGAGGAGGAGGCTATGCACATCGTGCATGATAGTCCTTGGGGAGAGAGCTAGATGGAGGCTCACATTGAGTCTGTGATGGATATGCGGCTAACCTTGGAGTTAGCCATTGAGGAGGAGCAGACAGATCCACAGGCATCTAGTACGATGACAGTAGTTGCAGATACTTATCCTCAGGAGATGTTGGAGGTTGACGGGATAGTTCTGTTGGAGGCTAGTAGACAACAGGAGTATGACATTTCTGATCAGGAGAGGGAGGAGTTGTTGGAGATGGTGATGCATCCATCTTCGAGCCGACCCATTGATGAGGTGTCGGTAGATGCACATACAGTTAGCAAGACTGCAGTACTTTCAGGGAGTGGCACACTCCAGAGTACATAGATGGGGCTTGTATCATATCTTGCCCACTTTGGCCTATTATAGAGAGAGGGTCTTTCTTTTTCAAGCAGTTCTCGTTACCAGACGGGATAGAGCAGCATGAGTTGAGTATGGGCTGGTGACAACACTCCAGACATGTTCAGTGTGCAGATGTTACTACATTGGATTCTTATTCTGGGATATATTGGCGAGAGATCATGAGTTGGTACCCTATTGATGGTACAATCTTCTTCATATGGATCATAGCGGAGCAGGGACCCTTAGACATGACAGATGCGGCAGCTTCCAGTTGGCAGTGGGGCACAGGTCGACAGTTCTTCAGTATTCCATCCCAACTTCGAGAAAGCAGGGTTAGCATTGGAATGAGTCAGGGGTTGGATTGGAGAGAGGTGATGAGTTGGTACGCAGTTGGTGGGGTAGCTTATACAGTCAGAGGTACAACACAGCAAGAGAAATGGAGCATTGATGCTTGTTGGCGGACTTTGCTTCATGGGGCAATAGCTATAGCCAGAGGCAGTGCGCAGTCTGAGCCAGGGGACTTGGGCGATGATTGGCCATGGTGGCGTTGGGATCCAGGAGGATCAATTGATGTTAGGTACAGTGAGAGATCAGTTTGGGATTCCCACATTGAGGAGTCTGTTCCGAGCGACTTGACACAAGAGCATAGCAGCACCCAGGTGTTTGTACGGGATCCATGCATTGGGTCTTAGTTGCATCGGGCCAACAGGGTGGCTCACATATTTGGATTGCTTGAGGGAAAGCAATATTGGGTCGGAAGGATTTTAATATTCCTTTTTTTGGTGTCGCCTATGACAGGGTTAGGATGGACTTCTAGAGTTAGGAGCATACGGGTCACAGATACAGGTTGGTGTCATCAACGGGCCCAGGGGCTTTTTAGAGGAGTCCTGAGGAGTTTCTATGAGGACCAGTAGCATTCGCTGGATATATTCCATCATCCACACCGTTTGCCTTTCGTTCTGGTGCATTCCGATAACTTTTGGAAAAATGAGTTATTTTTGGGCTTAACTCAATTAATTGCGCTCAAGGTGGCATTTCAGGAGGAATACGTGATAGAACACCTTAGTGTAGTATCTCGTTGGAACCGAGACGAGAATACCTACATGATGGGGTGGTTGGATGTGAATTTCAGTGACTTGAGGAGACATGGTAGCCGATTTACTCTTTCCAACATTAAAAAGGAATATTTTAATTGGACAATAAGAGGGAAAAGTGGTCCATGATTAAAATAATAATAAAATAAGACTCTAGAAGGATCCATAAGATCTATAAAAGAAAAGGCGGAGGCCATTGAGGGATATCTTGGATGGGTTCATTTTCTTGTGTGAGAGGTTTGAGAACTTGGTTATCTACTCCATTGGTAGCCCCAAGACAGAAACCCTCAGGTGATTTGTGAGTGTTGGACGAAAACCCAACTCTCTTGAGGAGACTTCATTCAAGAGTTTCGCAGAGCTTTAGGGATATTGGAGTGAGGATCATTCAAATCTTCAATTGGTGCTTTAGTGGATTCAGTGGCAGTTGTTGTTGGAGGGAGAGTGCAGTTGTTCAATTTTGGAGGCCCGCACAGTGCAGCAGTTCATATTGGTGGCTAGTTTTCAATCTCAGCTATTTTGGGTCAAATATGCATGTAACCCCGATTTCCCATTTATAACAAAATGTTGAGATTCTTCATGTTCAATGTGTAATGGATTGCAATGCTCTATATGTTTTTATTTTACATGGCACTCTTCTGTTAAGTAGATGTTCATTTTACGGCATAATGTGGGGTTAAGTTATTTTCTGCAATTTTAGTTAAAATATCCCATTTGGGATATTACATTTTCCTCCTTGTAACAACTAATTAAATTTCTGATTTTGGGAGCGTGTGTTTTACCCATTGGTATCCCTATCTCTCCACCTTTTGGAGAGGCTTTGTGACTTGGTCTTTGATCTATTTTATTTACACGCATGTCATTTAATTGGGGAATTAACACAATCATGCATCACACTCATTCCGCGTGTTTTTTAGTTTTATTTACTACATATTTTAAGTCCAAAACAAGTTCAGATTTTTTTCATGCAAACACTTTTTACTTGATCTTATTTGGCTTGAACATAGTTCCAAGTTTACTTATGCTTTCACCATTAAGACACATCTTACATGCATCAAGTATTTGGGCAAATTTTCTCCATAAAGTAACATTTTATTTCATGTCAAGCAAGTAAATTTCAAGTTGAAGTTAATTTTCATTGTTTGATTAATTTACTTACATGCCCCAAGCATCACTAAAATTTACGTCAACTTAAGTTGGTTGAATAAACATTTTAGGGACCCTCTACCTCTATGGACTCCTCACTATGAGATCCAAATCTTTGGGTGAAGGTGAAGTCTGAGGATTAGAGTCCAATTTTAACTTTGTTTTAGAGCTAATTAATAAAATAAACCAAAAGAACTATTTCATCACATTTACTTTACTTGCAAAGTTCTCAAATTTCTTGTTATCTTGATGGTTAAAGTTTCACATGCAAATCTAATTTCAAGAAAGCACTTTGGATGCAAGCATTTGTAATCTCTTAAATTTGCAACAAGTTTAATTTTCTTGTGCTTGGAAATTGGCCTACCTTTGGAATTTAATTGCATGTTGTCAATTTGATGGTCATGGATGATTGATTTCACTTTCATGTACTCTTATTTTAGGTTGCAAACTTAATTGCATGTTGTCATCTTGGTCCAACAATTGAGTTTTTCTATCATCTCATTTACATTCTCATAAGTAAATTATTAATTGTTTCCTTTTGAGCAAGATAGCTTCACATGCTTTAATTCATAAATTTGTTTATCTGAATCACCAGCAAAACAGATTAAGTTGAATCACCAGCAAAACAGCTAAAGAATTTTTTGTTGCAAAGAAGGCAGTTGAAGCAGCAAAGTTCCATAGAGGGCAGCGCAGCACCAGAATGACGCAGTCTCAGCAGAGGCCACGCAAGGGCTAACACAATCCCAGCTGAGTGATGCAGAGGCAGCGCAGAGACTTCCAAAGTGATGCAGGAGCAACCTGTGTTGTAAGTCACTGCGTTGAGCCAGTCTGCTCACGCAGAGGCCAGCCAGAGGGACGTAGCCCAGTTTTGAGTGTGTTGTACGGATCTGTCGTAGTCTAGAAGCGGAGCTTCGAATCTTCAGAGATTGTTGGTGTGGTGGGGATTTTGTCGGTGCAGAATCGTTCCTAGCTAAGTTGATAAAGAGCAGGAGGAGAACAGTCGCTCAGCATATTTTTGCCAAAGAAATCTGAGGATCGATCAGGAGGGTGATTGAAGAGGGTTGATTTAGAGGATTTGGCAAATTTCCAAGGAGGGAAATCAGTTGTCAAAGGGAGCAGTTACTATAGAGGGTGCCTTTACGCCAAGGACCCTAGATCTGGGCTTTTGTTGAGAGTAGCAATAACAGCAGGGAGAGGATTATTTGTTTTGAAAGATTGTGTTGAGCTAAATGGCACCATACGGACTGCGTGATCGGGATAGGTTGGACGGCTTGTCCAACTTTGCTATCTGGAAGGCCAAAATCCTGACAGTCTTGGTGGCATATGCACTACAGGAACATGCAGAGAACGTCTTGGCTACGCCAACCGATGTTGCTCTTCTCACGAAACATAATGAAGCAGAGGCGCATGCTAAGCGCTTCATCATGGACGGGGTCAAGGATCATGTGGTCCCACACATTCCCGAGAAGAAGACGGCCAATGTTATGTGGACAGCATTGAACACAATGTATCAAGGGAAATCCGTCCAAAAGAAGATGCTTCTAGAGTACCAGATGAGGTTGTTTGTGATGAATAAGGGGGAGGAAATAGATCCTTTCCTCTTCAAGTTGCAGACGATCCGGGATTAGTTGATTTCCATGGGGGTTAAAGTGGAGGATGATGTCATGGTGAGGACTGCTCTAAATGCAGTCTCGGATGAATGGGAAACGTTTGTCTAAAGAATCTTGGGTAGACAGGACCTTCCAAGCTGGGATGACATGTGGGCTATCCTGACGACAAGATGAAATCCGTTGGATGACCAAGAGACAAGCCAGCACCGGATCCAGCAAAGTGAAGAAGGAGGAAGAGGAAGATGCAGCCCTTGCATCCAAGAAGCAGCAAGGGAAGAAGAAGAGGGATCTATCCAAGATCTGATGCTTAAGGTGCGGTGAACTTGGACACTTCGCCACCACTTGTCCTCTAAGGAAGACGAACAAGGAAGCTAATTCCAAGGTTGGGGCAGCTAAAGTAGACGATGGCTCTGATGATGATGTGGCCATGAGTGCTCATGTGCCTCGAGAGAAGAGGTGGGGTGATATTGATCTGTAGAGCAACTACAGATGGGAGGTAGGATCCTTGAGGTGCCCAAACTCTTGGACCACGCTACGGGAGCCTTAAGATAGTAGCAGGGATGACTGGAGAAGTGGGTGCAAAGGATCACAGTGAAGCGGAGGGCAGAGATGGGATGTTGTAGAAGGAGCAGCGCAGTGCAGAGGCAGAAGCAGCAGCGCAGAGGGGTTGACGGGACTTCATAAGCGCAGAGGAGGCAGTGCTTATGCAGTGCAGAGTTGTAACAACGCAATGGCTTCAGGAAGACAGCGCAGCGCAGCAGCCAAAGGAGCTTCAGTGATGAGGTGCAGCCCGACTGACTTGTTTGTCAGTGATTGGGCAGGAGTCCTTCAGTTGCTTACTTCTCAACAACTGAGTTGCAGTGCAGCAGTTAGCAGTGGCAGTGCTATGGGTAGCGATGCGGCAATTTGAGAGGGAGTTGCAGTACAGATGTGGCAGTGACTGTGGGAAACTCATGGGCAGCAGTACAAAGAGCAGCAGCAGCGCAGTGATGGAGGGAAGCAGGCCAAGCATCAGCGTGGGAACCGATGCCAGAGATCAGGGCAATGCTTCAATGTGGAAGTATTGCTAGAGCACACTCCTCGCTAAGAGGGAGTGTTGAGATTTTGGAGTAGAGCATTAGATGTGCTCTGGCTCCAAAATTTTGTGGAGCTGGAGTACATGAGATCTGCAAGACCCAGAAAGCGTTTGGAGAAATTCCATCTGGATTGCTAGTTATTCAAATAATTAATCTTTTTAATAAAGGACCCTAAGTCTAACTTAGGAAAATTAAAAGATTAAAGTGAATTAAATTAAACATGTGATAAGAATGTTCTAAGTGACGTGGATCAAGCAGCTTCTAATCTTAGCCATTGATTAGAGATTAGATCACGACCGTTGGTTTGCCAACAAGAAAAGTATAAGAGAAAGGCTTGGGGTCAGCTGGAGAACACACACATTGGCAGAGCACTGAAGCTAAGTCGAAATTATATGGTGTGGTTTGTTAAGAATTTCGAAGTGAGTTTGCAGTGCGGTGAGGGGTAGGATTGGCAAGGGATGATCTGATCCAAGGCCAAGAATACAACAGCGGCAGAGAGGTAATGTACCTAGCAGCGCAGAGGCCAGCCAAAGCTACGCAGTTCAACCAGAGCCACATAGAAGGCAACGCAGAGGCAACAAGAACCCTTCAGGGGTGACGCAGGCCCATTCAAGGTAGCGCAGGGGCAGCGTAAGCCTAGAGAGGGTGACACAGGCCCTTCCAGGGCAACGCAGAGGTTGACGCAAAGGGCTGAGGGACAGCGTTGGGGTTTCCGGTGGGCCAGAAAGGGCTCAAGTTCTGTAAATCCCATTTGAGGGTGTGAATCAGCCATATTTTTTGTCTCCGAGTGAAAAAGGTATTATTGCCGTGAAATTTCTCTATACGGCCAACCATTTTGGTGCCCAGATATTGTTATATTCAAATTTAGCATCATAATAAAACCCTCTAGAGCTAGCTGCACTGGTTTTCCCGCATTGGGTTTTTTTCCAAGGACATTTGTCCGAAAAATCTGTGTCACTTTGTCATGAGTGCGTAATGTTCAGTAAATGATTTGTAAATGTGTAGGTTGCAGTTGTGTTTACGTTGCTGATTTTACTGAATAATTCAGAAAATTAACAAGTAAATGTAAATCAAGTAGGAAAAGTAAATCAAGACAATGCAATAGGATTTCTATGTTTAGAAATTTTCACATATTTCACTCTAACAACTCTCCTAGAAAACTCACATCTATAACTTAGTTTTCTTTTAGGGACCACCCCCCCATAGCCAAACTAGGAGATTGCTTAAACGGAAAGAGTTGAGAATAGGTGACAACCCCTCCTCTTAGTTCCTTGCCACCAACCACACCTTGTGGGGTTAAAGGCTTTTCTCACTAACTAGTAGGTAGGTGTAGGTGGCAAGCGACAACACCTCCCATAGCCATTTTGTTAGGAGTTGGGCTTAAAGAGTGGGGACCTAGGCCGAGGTGACTGTGGACCTTTGCCCTGTGTGTGCCGGCCAGAGAGGGTTGTATAGGATCTTTAAAAATATGCTAAACGGAGTGGTAACATGTCACTCACTGGACATTTATAAAATTATCTTATCTTATCTGCAATAAACATAATTTGAGCTAGGTAATGACTAAAGCTGCCTTGAATCTGGTTAGAAGTTCTCCACTACGGACTGTCCATGAGAGTCACACTGTCAAAGTAATTGGCTGAACTAACACGTACTAATTAGTAATTAGTTGAAAGGCCATTTAGGAAAAGTAAAATGGAGATGAAAAAATCACAGTACAAATGTGTATCCCTAGAATAACTTCACATTCTGTGTTAACTGATTGTTCATTACACCAAGGTTTGTCATTACAACAATTAACTAAACTCATTAAATATACCTTATTTAAGCTCCACCATTAAATTCCTGCTGTTTTCCAAATATTTGGCCCAGAAATTATTCTCTTTAAGAGGGACCTGTACAAACACCTATTCTATGAATCCATAGGGCATTCTAACAACCACAGTATCGTGTATCTATGGTGTATCCTACTTTTGATCTAGATAAACCTTTTATCTACATTATCACACTGCCAATCCAAAGGTACAAGGAGAAATAGTAAAAAATATAAAGTGCATTTTATTATTGATGAGGAATATCGAGGATGTCATATTACTTATAAAGCCAAAACAAATTTTATTGATTAAAGAAATTACGAACCTCAAACACAGATCCTCTAAGAGGCATAGCACAACACAATTCTATGAAAGGACTGAAGGGAGAGACTAAGCACGCTACACAAAATATCATACTTGTAAATCACTTGCAAGTTTGGGAGTGGTTCTACTTTGTTGTGCAACTGCAGCATCTGTCACAACATCTGGGAATGCAGTACATAGAGCTACCCCAGCCAAAAACAAGGTTGTCATCCAAGGGCTTAGTGTAAAGAAGGCAAGTGCCCAAAGACAAAGGCACCCAGCAATACCGCATATGACTAAATAAGGCCACCTTCTATACCTGAGACTCCACAGTAAGTGTAATCAGTATCATACAAAGATTTCATCTCTTATGGAAAGCATAAAATAATTCAATGCTTACATCTCATCCAAAGAGAAGAGAATATAGAGAGAGAAAGAAACGCTATTGTTGTTTTATAAACTATAAGGAAAACAGGCAGCAAACACATAATGAATTTTCTTCATGCACATTCATATACATCCTAGCCTCTATGCCTCAGAATTACTGAAGTTCATCTTTGAATAGAGGCTTCATTCATATTGCAATAATATTAACAGTTAGAAGCATGCACAAAGTAGATCAATGTACAACCCAAAATAAAAGAAATTTATACCCAGCAATGGGAAATGTGTCAGTGATGAGCCCATAGATGGGCTTTATGTCCCACGGTATACTCGATAACCCCTGCCAAACAAAACCAAATAGCAAATCTGCTTTAGTAGGGATTCATTCTTCCTAACTTCAATTCCATGCAAATCTATTAACTTCAGGTTATAAGAGGAAGGTAAGATGAATTGTGGCATATTGCATGGATACGTACAATTTGCAAAACATGTGAGCATCCACACAGCTTCAAAATTCAAAATAAAATAAGTGAGAGGGAAAAGCTCCATCAAATCAAAGGAAGTATTTAATGAGCTCTATATTTAGTGCTCAATTGAATATTTAGTGCTTGGGGACCAGACTTCATCCACTATATTCTGATTAGGCGAAGCGTTTAGGTTTACTATACATACAGGCCAAACACCCAGGCCATAAGAAGAAGGTGAGATGAATTGTAGCATCTTGCATGTATATGTACAGTTTGTAAAACACATGAACATCCACAAAGCTTCAAAATTGAAATAGAGAAAGTGGGAAGTATAAATCCCATCAAATCAGAGGAAATATTTGATGATCTCTCTATTAAGTGCTTAGGGACCAGACTTCATCCACCATATTGTAATTTGTTACTAGGCTCCACATTTACCATACATGACCTAACATGCAGACCAAACACCCACGTAAAATTAACCCCACACACCTGCAAAAAAGCATGATATCAGACAGCGATCGGGAAAAAAAATGCACAACGTCTTGAATATTTTGTCTAAGGATACAACCTAATAATCACATAAACTCCCATCCAACTTATTGACTGCAAGCAATAGTCTCAATTGAGTTCCATATTTAATATTTATAGTTTACTTGAATGCTATTTGTTATCGCTTGCCGCTTACACCTACCTATAAGTTAGTGAGAAAAGCCCTTAACCCCACAAGGTGTGGTTGGTGACAAGGAACTCAGAGAAGGAGTTGTCACACTGATCTCAACTCTCTCTGTTTTAACTCTCTCCTAGGTCCGCTAAGGGGGGTGGTCTCTAAAGGCAAACTAAGTCAAAGATGTGAGGTTTCTAGGGGAATTGATTAGAAGGAATTACTTATCAAAGATGACTCAATTCCAGATGTAAACAAGCATACAAGTATATGAGCAATATTCAATGATGTGTTCAAAATATAGACCAGTGCTTTAAAGTAAATAACAAGTGTTTGCTCAAAAATGAAATTCAAGATACAATGACAATAATCCCGCAAAGGAAGTGTTAGACCAAGATAAACATATAAGCATCACTTGCAATAAATGAAAAAGTACTTGTAAGAGAGAGCTCAAGTAACAAGAATAATGACATTAAATATTCATGAACTAAATAACCACCAAAGTAACAAGTACATGAGATAGCAAAATTGCGAGTAAAGTTGTGATGTGAAGGTGCTCTTGGTTTATTTTTATTAATAGAATTCTAAAACAATTATCAATTTAACTCCTGTCCCCAAACCTCACCCTCGCCCGAAATCCGGATCTCACAGTGAGGAGTCAATAGGGGTGGAGGGTCCCTAATGTCTATATAACCAGCTTAAGTTTAAGGTTAATTTTTAGAGATGCAACTCTCATTTAGTATGCAAAGTGAAATGCCTAAGTGTGGGTGAAATACTTCCAATGAGATATGTTAATGACAATGTGCTTCCAATAGAGATATAACAACGATATTTGTGATCAAGATGAGCGTTTAGCCCAATATGACATAAACTAGCAATGAAGCTCCATAAAACATGTATCAACAACTCAAATGGAAATACTAAAATGGAAACTAGACAAAAGAAAGTTAACCATTCAAGAAGATTTCCTCCCTCTAAATGAGGAGGTGGGATACCATGGGAAATTCCCAAGCTCCCTCAAGAAATCAGATTTTTATTGTTGAAAGTGAGGCCCTCTTATAGAAATGAGGGGCTTGGGAAGAGCTTACAATATGCGCTTTAGACTTACTCTTTCCCAAAGTTACAAGTGTAAGATTTTAAAGATTTACTTGTGAGATGTTACAAAGTAAAGGCCTAAAGCCTTGAGGTGAATTGTGGTTACAATTCCTCAAAAGAATGAGTCTTTAGAAGAAGAGGTGAAGTGATAACAAGGAACTTGGACTCGAGGTTCCAAATGGAAAAGTGTTCCTTAGCTTATGCTTTAGCTCCATTTCTTCAAACTTGGATTGCTTCCAAGAAAACCTATAGGCAAGCAAGCAAAAGAGTTAGCATGCAAAAGAAATAGTGTTGAAATATGTGAGAGGAAATCACATGCATGAGAAGGAAAAAGTTAAAAACTCAATGCAAATACAAAATACACTTCATATTACAAATTCCCTCACTAAGATCAGCTTGAAAGAGTTGATTTAGTGAGTGAGAGTTAGGATTTAAATCCAACAACTTAGCCTCAAATGGTAGATAAAATCAATATGTGCGCAAATGAGAGAAGAAAATATATGATTTTTTTGAGATGGAAAAGAAGCAAATGGCTCATGAAACCCCCTTTTAAATAAATCTCTTGATGTCTTATGAGATTGTTGGCTTGAACAACTTGTGGGATCTTTGATATCCTTGGAGCTGACTTATTCCAACCGAAGAAGTCTTCACACTCCAATAAACTTGGCAACCTGTCCTTTGAACACACAAATCTTTGCAAACCAATTGTTAGTGCAAAAGAAACTTGCAATATAGGGGCCACGTTGAGCTTGTCATTCAACCGAAAATAACAAAGTACAACAAGAGCACAAAATATACCAAGTCCAAAGGAGATCTAAGATAGCTACAAATCTCCCCTCCATAGACAATAGTGCCCTCAAGCAAATGCACAAAAAAAACCAACTAGATTGCAATGTAAAATAAAAGAATAACAACATCAAATGAAACATGTATACCTCATCAACCAAAGAATGCACCACAAGAGAAGCTAGTAACCCCAAAGAATTTCCTTTATTTAGCTCAATAACAATTTCGGCATAGTAACAATAAGCAAAAGCTTCAAAACCATGAATACAATGAGAGCCGAAGGCTCAATTTATACAAAAACTGGAGAAGATCTCAATAAGGAACCTCATAACAAATGGAGCGATGAAGATAATCCCAATGCAAAAATGAATTTTCAAGTGGTTGTACACTGTTGTAGAACACCTGTACGTGGCAACCTTATCTCCTTGACTGTACATCGAATTTCTTCGAATCTGATGTGTGTATTCCTAATTGCTGGTCAAGTGTAGACTTAACTGTAGACTGTTGTGGATTGCCAACGAACTGCTGTAGGTGGTGGTGAATGTGAAAATTCTATAATGTACAATTCTACTGCAGCTACCAATTATATTTCTTCTATTGCATTCTCACACAATTATTTAACATTTTACTATGTTAAATATCAAAATAAAATATGTTCCAAACTTCACAATAAATAAACAACATGAAAGAAATAGCACAAGTATTCACACATAGACACCGTTATTTTTGGACAATTGTCCCCAGAAAAACCCAACTCGGGAAAATCAGTGCAGCAGTTATGAAGGTTTCTTTATTACGCAGAAATTCTAAGTACAAATGTGTGATTGTATTTATCAATCAATCACCTGAAGAAATCTGATCAGAATAGTCTTAGTGAGACAGTTCTCATTTCACCACGAAGTTCCGACACTGACCTGCACCCACTCTGAGTCTCTGCGTGATTTTGGCGCAGTGACTACGTCACTCACGCTGTCACTGCATCACTGCTGATGTTGCTCGTTAGGGCTGCCTCGGCGCTCACTGTTGTGTGAGACTAGAGTTTTCTCCTCTTCTGGAAATGCCCTTCGGCTACTGGATGAACCCTCAGTTGTCTCTCCAACTGAATTCGAAACTCCCTCTGCTGCTCTGTGCTGCCCTAGTGTAACTGCTGCTTGGCTATCTCTGCACTTCTGCTATGGCTCCCTTCTCAAATCTCTTCTCGCACTCCTTATTCTTAAGAAATTCTCCCTTTTGGATATTTCACCTTCCCCTCTCTGCAATCGAGAATCACTTCGATTCTTCCTTCAGCTGAAGAAATCGATCTCTTGATTCTTTCTCCGTCTAATGTGTCTTTTCCACAGGCCCCTCACCCTCCTTATAATCCTTCGTTGACCCTTCAACGGTCAAGATTAAAACATAATTAAGGGCTAGGATTAACTTGGAGGTGATCCATGACTTTATCTAGAAGATTCACACTTGGTTTAATTAATACCCTTTAATTAATCAGTTTCCCTAAGTTTAGACTTAGGAAAACATTAAAACGATTAATTATTTTAATTGAACCATCTCTAAGTGGTATTTTCCAAAACCATTTATGGGTTTTATGGAACACATGTGTCTTAGCCTATATACAAAGTTATAAGGCTAGAGCACATCCTTTGCTACCATAAATCAAAACTCCCTCTTAGCGACAAAAGTGTTCTAGCAATACAACTCTATGTGTTGCTCTGACTTCTGTAACCTATGTTGTGGTGTTGTTGATGCTACTCACCAACACTGCACAAAAATGTTGCATCTGTATTGTTGCCGACTCTACATGTTGCTGCCAATTGCAACTCCCTCCTGCATCTGCGCTGAAGATCCATCAATTACCGAAATGGATTTTCAGTTATACCCAACTTTTCTCTGAAGTGAGTGAACTTAATCCTCCCCGGAGCCTTAGTGAGTATATTTGTTGTCTGTTCTCCTGTGGTAATGTACTGGAGTTGTACAGCCCCACGCTGAACACAGTCTCTGATAAAATGACACCTGATGTCAACATGTTTGGACCGATCATGAAATATTGGACTTTCAAAGAGTTTGATACAACTCTGATCATCACAGTAAACGCAAGTCGACTCCATCCTGCTCCTAATTAGACTCACAAGAAGTTTCTGAAGCCAGATGGCTTCGCATGTAGCTATACTAGCTGCCATGTACTCTGCCTCAGCTGTGCTCAATGCTACTAACTTCTGTTTCCTGTTGCATCAGGACACCATTCCTGATCCAACGCTAAAAAAGTAACGAGAGGTACTTTTCCTGTTCACTGAGCTTCCTGCCCAATCTGCGTCTGTAAATTTATTGAGTCTGACATCCTCTCCTCGGCCATACCGTATACCAAATCTAACTATTCCTCGTACATACCTCAGCACGTGCCTTGCTTCTGCCCAGTGCACTCTTTTCGGTTCCACCATGAACTGACTAAGAGTGTTGACAGCGAAGCAAATGTCTGGTCTGGTGTTGACCAGATACATCAATGACCCCATGAGTTGTCTATATAAGGTGGGGTCCACTTCTGCGTCTTCTAATGCATCTATCTTTTTCCAATTTGTGATCATGGGAGTAGCAATAGTCCTGCAATCCTGCATTCTGAACCTCTTTAGAATTTCCAAGGCATACGTCTCCTTCCCCATGAAGATATCACCATTCTTCTGACAGACTTCCAATCCTAGGAAGTAATGCATCAACCCCAAATCCTTCATATCGAATTCTGCTTCTAGATTCTGTTTGCAATCCTTGATGAGCCTAGATGATCCTGTGAGAAATAGATCATCTACATATAGTACTAATACCAATGGCTCATCCTCTACCAGCAAATAGTAAAGATTGGGATCTGCTTCACTCTTGACAAATCCCAACTTTTGCAAATAGCTATCTATTCGACCATACCATACTCTCGGAGCCTGCTTGAGCTCGTACAGGGCTTTCTTCAATCTGCATACATGAGACTTTCTTTCATGAGTCTCAAAACCCTCTAGTTGTTCGATATATACCTCTTCCTCAATTTCTCCATTCAAGAACATTGTCTTGACATCATCCATTTGATGAATTTCCCATCCCATCTGCGCCGCTAAGGGTACAACAGTCTGGATGGAGGTATATCTGGCAACTGGTGCGAAGGTCTCCTCATAATCAATGCCTTTCTTCTGAGCATACCCTTTTTCCACGAACCTTGCCTTATACTTCTCTACACTACCATCTGCAGCGTATTTGATCTTTTCGATCCATCGCCATCCAACAACTGATCTGATCTGAGATCTGGGCACAACTTCCTAGACATCATTTGTCATGATCGAAGCATACTCCTCTACCATGGCATCTACCCATACCTGGTGTTGACTGGAAGCTGGAAGGTTCCTCTACCTGGGCAACCAGAGCCTGGTACCTGTCAGGAGGTCTATGCTGCCTCTTCCCATTCCTGGGAGTCCCAATAAAGTTTTCTGCGTCCCTCAGTATCTATTGAGCCTCTCTACTGATCCGACCACTGGTGGAAGGTTGTTCTCTCAACTCTTCCTCTTGATCTGGTTGCTCGTCAGATTGAGTCTCCTCTTGATCTTCTTCTGTGAAAATGTTAGTACTTGTACTAGGTACCAATGTCTGTCTTTCTGTCTGATCATCTTGGTGCCCCTCCTGCTCTTGCACTAAAGGAACTTCTGCAGTTTGATCCTCTGTCGACATATCACGCAATTTCTAAAAAGCTCTATCCTCCATGAACTTGACATCGCGTCTTATCACAAGCTTCCTACTACTAGGAATATAGATCGTATATGCCTTGGAGGTTTCATTGTATCCTACAAGATACCCCCTCTCTGCAGTTTGATCAAGCTTGCTTCTCTTCTCGCTTGGTATATGACAGTATGCCATGCTACCAAATATCCGAAGGTGCCCTACCTCTGGTTTCTTCCCTGTGAAAACCTCTTCGGGACTCTTCTTCCTCAATGCTCTATGAGGAGTCCTGTTCCACTGTCATGTTGCAGGCTTCAGCCCATAAATATCTGGGGAAATCAAGGTCGAATAACATGGCCTTGGCTGCACTTACAATTGTCCTGCTTTTCCGTTCTGCCACACCATTCTGTTCGGGATTGTATGGCGTAGTCCACTCCCTCCTGATGCCCTCCTTTGTGCAAAAATTTGTGAAGTCTCCATCTCTGTATTCTCCACCATTATTTGAACGCAATGTCTTGATTTTCCCCCCCATCAGATTTTCAACACGAGCTTTGAAATTTTTGAACTTTTCAAAGACTTCATCCTTAGTTTTTAGGAAGTAAATCCAAGTTTTCCTGGAGTGATCATTGATGAATGTGAAAAAATATTTGACACCCTTGAGAGCGTTAGTGGACATAGGTCCACATATATCTGAGTGTATCAATCCCAATAAGCTTGCTGCTTGGTTTTCACTTCTGGGAAAAGTTGCCTTAGCATACTTCCCAAGTACACATCCTCGGCATACATCATCATGCTCCATAGTGAGAACAGGTGCCCCATCAACTGTTTCTCTGAGCATCTTCAATGCACCATGGTGCAAGTGTCCCATTCTTCTATGCCAAAGTTCATTAAACCCTTTCTTGTCTTCAAGATTACTACTGATTAGTGCCATCGGAGACTGAAGCTACAACTTGTATAGTATGTTGCACTCCAATCTGCCTTGTTTGCTTCTAACTAGGGTGCTTGACATATACCTTCTTTCTGGCAAAGTGTATGTCATACCCTTTGTCCTGCAACTGGGATACAGAGATTAAATTCATACCAAGCCCTAGCACATGTAGTACATCTGTGATCTTGACACTAGTTCCGACTTCCGTCTGAAACACTATGGCTGCTCTCCCAACTAGAGTGCATTTCGTGCTATTCCCCATAGTGATTTGGAAGTTCATCTGCTCCTCCCTATAGCTTGAGAAATATTCTCATACTCTAGTCATATGAGCTGAGGCCCCGCTATCAATATACCAGGTTCTTGTAGACGCTGAACTTGACAAGCATGCACAATCCTCTTCTAACCTAGAGGATAAAACATCTAAGTCTGCCATATTTATCAGTGCTTTCTTTTCTCTGCGCTACGTCCCCTCTGAAGTGTTTGGATTGCGCAGTCTCTTCTCTGACTCTGCTTCCTTTGGATCTGACAGCTCCGATACCATGTGAAAATTCTATAATGTAGAATTCTACTGCAGCTACCAATTATATTTCTTCTATTGCATTCTCACACTATTATTTAACATTTTACTGTGTTAAATATG
The DNA here is from genome assembly GCA_034641835.2 of Pinus albicaulis. Classification (NCBI taxonomy): domain Eukaryota; kingdom Viridiplantae; phylum Streptophyta; class Pinopsida; order Pinales; family Pinaceae; genus Pinus; species Pinus albicaulis. The sequence continues at coordinate 13,532,318 of CM076581.1, read as the reverse complement.
AAAATAAAATATGCTGTGGACTTCACGATAAATAAACAACATGAAAAAAATAGCACAAGTATCCACACAAACACCGCTATTTTTGGACAATTGTCCCCGAAAAAACCCAACTCGAGAAAACTGGTGCAACAGATATGAGGGTTTCTTTATTATGCAGAAATTTTTTGTACAAATGTGTGATTTTATTTATCAATCAATCACCTGAAGAAATCTGATGAGAATAGGCTTAGTGAGACAGTTCTCACTTCACCACGAACTTCTAACACTGACCTGCACCCACTCTGAGTGTCTCTGCGTGATTTCTCGTAGTGACTGCGTCACTCACGCTGTCACTGAGTCACTGCTGCTGCTGCTCGTTATGGCTGCCTTAGTGCTCACTACTGTGGGAGTCTAGAGTTTTCTCCTCTTCCGGAAATGCCCTCCAGCTACTGGATGAACCTTTAGCTGTCTCTCCAACTGAATTCGAAACTCCCTCTGCTGCTCTGCATTGGCCCAGCGTAATTGTTGCTTGGCTATCTCTGCACTGTTGCTATGGCTCCCTTCTCACATCTCTTCTCGCACTCCTTATTCTTCAAAAATTCTCCCTCCTGGAGATTTCACCTTCCCTTCTCTGCAATTGAGAATCACTTCGATTCTTCCTTCGGCTGAAGAAATCGATCTCTTGATTCTTTCTCCATCTGATGTGTCTTTTCCATAGGCCCCTCGCCCTCCTTATAATCCTTCGTTGACCCTTCAACGGCCAAGATTAAAACATAATCAAGGGCTAGGATTAACTTGGAGGTGATCCATGACTTTATCTAAAAGATTCACACTTGGTTTAATTAATACCCTTTAATTAATCAGTTTTCCTAAGTTTAGACTTAGGAAAGCATTAAAACAATTAATTATTTTAATTAAACCATTTCTAGGTTTTGTGGAACACATGTGTCTTAGCCTATATACAAAGTTACAAGGCTAGAGCACATCCGATGCTACCATAAATCAACAGTGAAGACTAGTTGTGTGTGCTCCCTTGAATATCAACACTGATTTTTTTAGTTGCCAAGAATGAAAATATGCAGGTGATGGGGAGACAAACTCCCAACGAATGTTCAATACAAAAATAAAGAGTGACACCTCCCAAATTGAACCAACAACTACCATGCGTTGAGCTGCCAATTAACTGCGTGTACATTGTTTCTTAATTTGCTGCGTATGAATGAGTATTTGGGCAGCGTATCATTATCTCCTGAGTGGATGCGTATGTCTTTGATGTGCATGGAATGGAGGGGACAAGATCTGTACCATGTGGCAATTTTGTCTCCCATTATCTCCCTTTACTTGGACTACGAAACTTAACCATATCTCTAATCAAATCAAAAACTGATTTTGACTGCCGAGTGTGCCATACGTGAGCTTCTTTTGTTGACTGCTGACTTGGCAATAGTTTGACCTCCAAAATGGTTGCCATGGAATTCCTTTTGTCCCCCATTAACTTTTAATGTGCACCACATATTTTCAACATGTCAAACTATTGAACTTTAGGCATTACATGATTTTTTTTATGAGCTCAATGTGGGACCAATTTGACTTGGTCATTTGGCACTTCACTTTGATTTGAGTTGTACCTTATGTGGTGGGCCCCACATAGTTTCCACGTCATCCATTGACCTACCCTCAATCTGCCATGTCAAAATTTGACTTATTTTGACTTTGGAAAAATTTATAAATTTTTCCAATTATTCAATTTTTTTTAATTTTTCCTCATTTTTTGCCACTGACATTAGAAAATCGGATTTTTGAGGGACTATAAGTCATATTTTGACCCTCAAAGTGGATCCTAGGATAATGCTGAGTCTCTGAGGATGATTTTAGAGTAGTCACATGCCCCAGACATTTCCTAATTCCACTTATTTACATCATTACATAGAAATTAATTAAAAAATCCTGTTTTGCGGGAAATTTTTAATTATTAAAATATCCTACTTAGACCTAGTCAAATTCCATGAAATTTCAGAGATGACCTAGCATGGTAATATACATTGACTCTAGACACTAAGATGCGTTAGGGGCTCAACCTTCAAACCATCACCCCGGCTTTGGAGTAATGCAATGTGTGAAAAAACTTAGAAAATTATTCGCCGCTAAAAAGCGGGAATAATTAACCAAGTAAAAAAAAACAATCCAAGGTGTACTCGCTTGATGATCGAGTTCCAACATCCTAGGCCTATTACATGGCTTTATTCATCATGCTAGTGACATTTATACAATATCCCCGTAGGGCTGCGGAATTTGAGGACTGAAGAAGAAAATGATAAGAAGAAGTAGAGTTTAAAAACTCTATTGAACAAATGATATCTAATGGTACAAGTGTCCTCTGGTTCATCCTTGGGCATGGAGTCTTCACATAATCATCAGGTACCACTCCAGTGGTCAACACTATTCATTGCAAAATGGATGATATAAGCCATTACAGTGGAGATCATAGAATGTTTCAGCAAGTTTTTGGAACAGGAGGACGCATCCAGGGGACATGTTGAAACACCCTCCAAATTTCAAAGGACATCACAGGAGATGTTGGGATCCCCAGCATATGGAACCTGTTATCTCTCGAACCCTCGCCCAAAGTGTTAAAGTGCCACGTCACAAGGTGAAGACCCAAGGGATATTTGGAGAGGTTATCCAACGTCATCAAAATAACCCTCTCCCACTCTTTAGGTTGGCTCTCCTCCAGCTCAAGTGGGGGGACCCTAACCAGCTCCCTAAGTGTGATAAAGGATGATCTGAGAGTATGGTAAATTTGAATTAGAGAATGAAATCTGATGTTTCATTTTGAATATTATATTATTCAGACTATTTGGACAGCAAAGAAGAAATGTTTGGCCTAGGAGATGAGATCTAAAATTATGGATTTTAAAAGATAATTTCCAGATCTCACAATTGCAAAAAGGAATGCCCCTTTTCCTTATGAAAAGAAATTTTAATTCTGATTTGTCCTATGTAAAATCCAGATTTCAGAGCAGCTAGGTAAATGAGTAAATTTTATGAATTTCAAGTAGTTCGAAAGCAAGATTAGTACCTAGGAATCTTATTGGGCAATGGAGTCTATGAGGGAATAATTTATTGAGCTATATCTCATGAGAAACATGACAACTACAGTTGTATTTAGCATGCTACAGCCATCTATTTCTTGCTGTGTACAAATTAAGAATTCAGATCTTGAGTTCTAATGAGGGAACATTCATCAAATAAGCAATGAGAGGGTGTATATAACTGAAATAGAGTAAAATCCAGCAAGTTCTAATCAAAAAATTTTACTTTCATTCAACACCTTTTGTGAAAATTTCTGAATGTTACTTATGCAGAAATCCACTGTTAGATCTGGTTATGCTCCTCCTACTTGATTAAGTTATTAAGCTGAAAATTCAAATTAATATCGAAGCAAAACAAATAACAGACTTTCACCAATTCAGATCTAGAAAAAAGTACATGCACACATAGAAAAAGTGACACAAGGATTTTCTGGAAAATAGTCCCCGGAAAAACCCAATGCGGGAAAATCAGTCTGGTGGCTGCTGGAGGGTTTTATTATTAAGAGTTTTCTTAATACAACAAATCTGGGTTCCAGATCTGGAAAACCCGACAGAGAAAATATAGATCTGCAGCTCACTTGCTGTTCTGAAGCCAAAATATTGACTAATCCAAACCCTCAAACGGGATTTACAGGATTCAGCCAGATCTTGGCCCTAGAAACCCCAACGCTGCCCCTGAATCCCCTACGTCAGCCTCTGCATCCCTCTACGCTAGCCTAGAGAGGGTTGCGTAACCCCAGACTGGGTGACACAGACCCTACGTTGCCCCTGAGGGTCTCTGCATAACCCCTGAGGGTCTCCTGCTACCTAACGCTGCCATGGGAGAGACTGCGCAGCACCTGCATAGCTGAAGCTGCCCTTGCGTTGTGCAGTTGTTGCCCTCTCTGTTGTTCCTGCTCCTGCTTCTCTGTGTTGCCTCTGGAAGCTACTCTCCGCCTCTTGCTAATTCTAGGCACTGGGATCAGACCATCCCCTTTGCCTAAACTCCCCTCTCTATAGCTGAAACATTTTTGAGAATTCTTAGCAAACCCTGCCCTAAAATCTCATCTTAGCTTCAGTGCTCTGCCTTTGTCTATCTTTACAAATGACCCCAAGCCTTTCTTTTACACTCTTCTCGTTGGAAAACCAACGGCCATGATCAGATCTTGAATCAATGGCTAAGATTAAAAGAAAGCTTGATCTATGTGACTTAAGACAATTTCATCACATGTTTAATTTAATTAACTTTAATTATTTAATTTTCCTAAGTTTAGACTTAGAAAATACATTAAAATAATTAATTAGTTAAATATCTCCCGAACCAAATGAAATTTCCCAAATCTCTTTCTGGGTCTTGTAGATCATGTGTACACTAGTCCCTCCACACATTTTGGGAGCTAGAGCGCAACTGATGCTACCCCAAATACACAAAATTTCAACACTCCCTATTAGCATCAAGGGTGTGTTCTAGCAATACATCACACTATGCATTACAAGACTTTGAGTACTAGTTCTGTGCTGCTGAAGCTTGGCCTGCTACCACTCAACTTTGCACTGCTGCTGCCATTCTGTACTGCTACTCATGACTCTGCCACTGCCACTGCAACCTCTGTATTGCAGCTCCCTCTCAATATGTTGCATCTGTGCTGCTCATGGCACTATCACTGCTGATCTGCTGCACTGCAACTTCAGTTGTTGAGAGAAACAACTGAATCTCCTACCCAATCTTTGACAGACAAGTCAATTGGGCTGCATCCTCATCACTGAAGCTCCATAGGCTACAGATCTGTGTTGGTATCTGAAGGATGATGCACAGCTACAGCTTTGCACTGCGTAAGCAAACTCCCTCTGCTCTACTAAAGTCACTGTTATCGCTTTCCGCCTACACCTACCTACAGTTAGCGGGAAAAGCCTTTAACCTCACAAGGTATGGTTGGTGGCAAGGAACTCAAAGAAAGGGTTGTCACGCTAATCCCAACTCTCTTCGTTTAAGCTATCTCCTAGGTTAGCTATGGGGGGTGGTCCCTAAATGGAAAACTAAGTTAAAGATTTGAGTTTCTAGGAGAATATTAGAGTGAAATTGGAATACTTTTGAAGATTCATGAGCATTTATGAGCAACTTTGAAATAATGACAAACCATTTAACCAGTGTCTTTACAAATAACGTGCTCAAAAGTAAAAAAAATGCTTAAAGAGATGAGAACATAGTAATCCTAAAATGGAAACAAAAGACTGTCAGCACAAGATATCAGAAATGCTCTCAAGATAAATAGATTTATGAATCAAAGCATGAGAAACTATCTTGCTCAAAAGGAAACAATTATTGTTCTAGAATGTAAATAAGATGATAGAAAAACTCAAATGTTAGACCAAGATAGCAACATGCAATTAAATTGGCAACACCAAATAAAGGTATTTGCCAATGAAACAACATATATCAATCATCCATAAGCATAATGATCATTAAAATGAAAACATGCAATGAAGTTGCAAAAGTAAGCAAATTTCCAAGTACCATAGAATTGAACTTGTTGCAAAATTTAAGGAATTAAAATGCTTGCATCCAAAGTGCTTCTTGAGATAATATTTGCATGTGAATCATTAAACCATCAAGATAGCAAAAAATTTGGGAAATTTGCAAGTAAATGTGATGAGATAGTGCTCTTGGTTTATTTTATTAATTAGTTCTAAAGCAAGGTTACAATTGAACTCTAATCCTCAGACTTCACCTTCGTTCAAAAATTTGGATCTCACAGTGGGGGGAGTCCATAGAGGTAGAGGGTCCCTAAAACGTCTATTCAACCAAATTTAATTGGAGGTAAATTTTAGTGATGCTTGGGGCATGTAAGATCTAAAAGTAAATTAACTTGAAAATGAAAATTCAACTTCAACTTGAAATACATTTTCTTGTCATGAAATAAAATGTAATTTTACTTGATGCATCAAACTTAATATTGTAGAATGTGCCCAATAGTGAAGCATAAGCAAATTTGAAGTATGATTTCAAGCTAAATAAACTCAAGTAAAGATGCTTGCATATAAAAAAACCTGAAATTTGCAATGAAAGTAAATGCTCTTAAAACTTGTAGCAAATCAAAGTGAATAGTTAGTGAAATGAATTAAATGCATGGTTGTGTTAATTGACCAATTAAATGAGATGCATGCAATTTAAAGAGATCAACAAATCACACCACAAGTCCTCTCCAAAAATGGAGAGATTGAGATGCCAATGGGTAAAACCCACGCTTCCAAAATCAGAAATTTAATTAGTTGTTAGAGGTAAAAGACTATGAAGCCTCCTACAAGCTCCAGGGAAACCTTTACAAATGAAACTTGAGGTCTTAGACTTATCCTTGATGAGAAATTTCTGCAATATAAAGACCCAATAGAAATCAGATTTCTACAAGTGAAGAAGAGAGGCTAAGCCTCCTCAATGCTCACGACCAAGAGAGAGAGAAGAAGCCACAAAAGGAACTTGGCCTTCCTCAAGGAAGCTCCTTAACTGCCCATGACCAAAGGAAAAGGAAAGAGTCCTCCTCGTTTGACATTAGAGCTCAAAGGTCCTACAACAATTTGTTAGTAGTTTCTTGAAGGTGAATCCCACAAATTGCTACAAGAAAACAAATTAGAAAAAGAAAACTACAAAAAACCAACCAAGTGTTAGACAAATAAAATCACAAAATATTGCACAATAATTTACAAAGAGCTAAGCCAAAAAGGATGAGTAAACTCTCCTATTTGTCTAGCCATGCTTAAGCTCTTTAAATAGCAAAATATGATCCAATGAAGAACAATGAAAAGTAAAATATTTTTAAATGATTGCATGCATACAAGCTATGTCCAAACGAATCCCTGCAAGACACTTTTTCGTAAGATAAACTATGAAAATCCAAATAGCAAATGAGAGCTCCTTTGAAGGTGCTTCAAGAGTGGGTTGGTCTCCCAAAGACTTCCCCTCACGCTTGATCCAAAAAGAATTCTTCTACAATACTCAAGTCACACATTAGTCCATGTAGATTTACATAAGCAAACAATGAATTGAAACTTCTAGAAATTTATTTGCAAATAAACTAGAACTTTCAACTTCTAGGGCCTACTTTCAAATCAAATGCTAATACAAGATAGTTGTGCACTAGCAAATTCACAAGAATACATGGAAAATGAAATAACTCAAAGCATAGAAAAGATTATACCAATAGCTCCAAATGCACCATGTTCCAAAAGAGGAACACCCATGAATAGACCCACAAAGTCTTTTTATTGATATTTTTGAAAAGTGTATAACGTAGTAGCGCTTCCGCAAACACAATAGCTCGTATTCAATGATATCATATGAGAGCCGGTGGCTCCATTATATAGGAAGTTGGGAGCAAATCCCAATGAAGAACCATATGCCAAGTGGTGAGAGGGAGGAGATCTGAAGGCAAATTCGAATTTGGTAAGTGGAGCTCCAATGCCAAGTGTAAAAATCGAATTCTGGCAAGTGGACATCATTTTCTTCTTCCCTTATGTGCCAAATTCGAATTTTATGATAGAATGACATGTGTATATGGTTGGTAACCCATGTGGGAACAATTTCCCACAAAAATCTCCACCAAATATTCTCCCAAATCCTCCCAAATATGCACTAACTTCACAAATTCAAATTTCCAAGTAAGCAGCTCTCATTTAATGCCGGAAATTCAATTTTATTTGAGCACATGTCTTTTCCTTGATTTTAAGAATCCACATCACCTTGAGACTTCACTTTAACTCCTCCATAATTTTCCACTTCATTTCCACCTCATTTAGCATGTGTCGATATTTATTTTTCTCCATTTATTTAATTTCTGGCTTAATTAATTGCCAGATTTCCCACTAAACTTAGGAAAAGTGGGTTTTGAGGGTTCAAAACACATTTTTAACCCCTCAAATGTGTCATAGTAGAAAGTTGAGCATGAGAGGTGTAATTTTGATTACTCATACCCCATACAACTTCTCTAGACAACACTTATTACAATTCAATTACAATTTTTATTGGAATTTTCGACTTGCGGTAAATCTAAAAAATTAAAAAATCACTACCTAGACCTAACCAAATTCCACGAAATTTTTTGTGTGATCTAGTATGGTAATATACATTGACTCTAGACATTAGGACTCACCCAAGGCCTCACCATCAAGCTGTACTCCGGCTTTGGGGTAAAATTGGAAGAAAAAACTTAATTAATTATTAGCTCTTGGTAGGGAGATGATAATTAACCAAGTAAAAAAAACCTCCCAGAATAATACTCACTTGTTGGCAAGGTCCCAAGCTACCTAGGCCTGTTACAGACTCAATACTGACTCAAAACTCATCATTACTAGCATCACTTATTACAATTCCCCGTAGGGCGTGGAATCTGGGTACAAGAGAAAATGATAAGAAGTAGAAGTAAAGTTTAAAAACTCTAATGAACTGATGATATTTGATGGTACAAATGTCTTCTGGTTCATCCTTGGGCATGAAGTCTTCTCATTATCATCAGGTGCCACTCCAGTGGTCAACATTTGCCTCCATATGGGGATGCATGCTAGATATGAAGTGATAGTGTGCAAGAACCTAGAATCTGCATCCACCGACCAAAGATATATATTAACAGTATCCATTCAAAATAACATCAAATAAAATCAAGTACAAAAATGGATATTTATTCTAGGAAACATAAAATAAAACTACTTAAATAAAATTTACAAGGGATAGGGTTACGAATATGATACACAAGATGCCCCATGGCATCAAATGTCTTCAGTGAAATCCATCTTGAGAACCTACCTACTCACAGGCAAATCCATAGGCTCTTTCTCTGATGTGCCTTGTCTGATTCTGATTATCTTGGGACTATGACTTGCCCCAATGTTAACCTGTTTCTAGCCATTAGATATACCAAACCTCTTCCTTTTCCCTTTTTGCCTTTTAACACTTTGAGGTTTGATCCTGCTCAAAACTGGAGGGTCATTTTTTATATCCTTTTTATTTTTTCGTTTTTTCCTTTTCTTCTTGGTTAGTTGCGATGGCGATGATGATGCAATCACTGTCAATCCTACTGCTCTGTCTTGAAAATGCTTTGATGGAAGATTTGAAGTACCCAAGCCTTTTGAGCTATGCCTAATCTCTTCATTTTGAATCCGTTCTGTTAAGGGGGCAAGAAAATTTGTCAACACAACATCACTTCCTGTCTAGCGTGATCTATAGATAATCTCATTGTTGGGTTTCCTAGGATTCTCAACATGATATCTTTTCTCTAACTCCCGATCAAGTCTGACAAAGTTATTATCTGGCATGGGGATGGTGGCATATGACAAGTCCATTTGAAGGCTACCACCTAAATATGATGTCGATTTTCTTAATAGGAGCATTCCCCATGAATCAGGAACATCTATCACAACAATATCCATAGTCATTATTCTGTCTGGGTATGGAGCTAGGAAAACCTGTAAATCTTTAATTATCCCACACACTTCAATTCTTTTAGAATCCATTGAACATATGTCGTGATAGGGCCTAGATACCCTTAAATTCAGTTGTTCCATGACTTTCTTGGTCATGACATTTGATGAAGCCCCTGAATCAAGCATGCAGTTGTGTAAAAGACGATCATTCATTATCAAAGAAACATAAAATGGCAGATGATCTTCGTTCCCCACATAACAATTCATACTTTTCAATACAATTTCTTCATCTTCTTGTTCATTATTAAGTTTTTCTTCCCTTTGAGTAACTTCAATTGCACTTATTAACTTGGCCCTTTGAGATGGTATCTTTAAAAGCTCTGTCACTGGGATAAAAACCTTTGCATTATTCACCCAATTGCCCAAGTCAAAATTTAATTCTGATGTAGGAGGAGAAAAATTTATGTGATTATTCCGGTCTTGAATATCCCTTCTCTGATAAGTCATCCCTTTGTGTTTTGCCATAGCAAGAATTTGTCCAGATGTAGGCTTTTCCCCAAAAATCTTAGTGACTTTGTCAAAATTTGCAATCGTATTGTCAACCCCAAGATTATTAGGACTATGGTCAATCTCTTGATTTCTTTCAATGATGTATATTTGATCTTCCATGGAGAACATATTGATTTGACCACTAGTTCTTACATGTTCATCTCCCAACATGCTACCTTCCATAATTCTCTTTACATATGGGCATGTAGCTTCTTCATGGAACTCATTACATGACCTACAAAAAGGGGGAATTTGATCTACCACGTTGGTAGATTCCAATGGATTTGGAGGCCTATAATCTTTTTGAGGGCCTTTATTCTTTTGCCATCCATTATTTGGCCTAGGTTGGAATCTTTGCACTTGCGATCTTTCCATGACCACCAACCTACTTTGCATGGCTTTTATTTCTTTAGTGTGGTTTGCTTCCATGATCTTGATGAGTTGAGTTAATTCCTTAATAGGATCATGGGTAGCCTCTTCCTTGGCCTTGCCTTTGGAATCAATCGATTTCGATGGCCCTCTAGTGAAACCAGGAACCTCAGATTTCATGATTGCTTTCTGGCCCTCTCCATTTTCAAAGCTTCAGTTTGAGCTACACCCAAAGTTGCAGGCTCCTTTCTTCTCAACTCATAAGCAGTGTCAACACCAAAAGAATCCAGATAGGAACATAAGAGAAATTCATCAGTAGGTTTAACAGTAGTAGGCATGCTTTTAACTAATTCATTGAATCTCTTGTTAAACTCTTCCATGGTTTCATTCACATTCTTCTTCATGGTGCTAATGGCACTGATCAGATGAATATTCTCTCTTCTCTCTCCATACTTTCCCATGAAAGCATTAACAATTGTTTGTAAAGAATCATACGAGTTAGCAAGTTGCTCAGTGAACCAATCAAGAGCATCCTCTTCTAAAGAGAGAACAAAAAGCCTCATCTTTACATCCTCATAGTTAGCAATGTTACACCACTTAAAGATGCAAACATTAAAGTTCTTCACATGTGATGCAGCACTAATGGCATTGTTACCTTGAAAAGAAGGCAACCTTCCAATAGCCTTGTCAAGGATATTGTGAGGATAGCCATTAATGTTAGAAAAGTTTCAAGGAGAAAAAAGATCATTCATGTTGTTAGGCTCAACTTGTTCTTGAAACAACAAACGAATGTCAGAAATAGCCTCTTGCCCAAGACTAGCAAGAGCTCTAGTATGAGAAAGTCTATTTAACCTCTCTCTAAAAACCCTTTCAGGATCAAGAGAGGGGCTAACTAGACCACTTGAATTTCTCCTAGTAGAAACTCTTGCAAAATTAGGATTGAGTGGAGTCGCCACTTGAGCAAGAATCTAAATCTAAAATTCAAATATGTCAAAACTAAAAGTTAGTCGTTTTCCCAAGCACAAGAAGACTTGTACCCGGCAACGGCGCCAAAAATGTTATCGCTTGCCACCTACACCTTTCTATAGTTAGCGGGAAAAGCCTTTAACCCCACAAGGTGTTGTTGGTGGCAAGGAACTCAGAGAAGGGACTGTCACACTAATCCCAACTCTCTCCGTTTAAGCTATCTCCTAGGTTAGCTATGGGGGGTGGTCCCTAAATGGAAAACTAAGTTAAAGAATTGAGTTTCTAGGAGAATATTAGAGTGAAATTGGATCACTTGTGAAGATTCATGAGCATTTATGAGCAACTTTGAAATAATGACAAAACATTTAACCAATGCCTTTACAAATAATGTGCTCAAAAGTAAAAGAAATGCTTAAAACAGATGAGAACACAGTAATCCTGAAATGGAAACAAAAGACTGTTAGCACAAGATATCATAAATGATCTCAAGATAAATAGATTTATGAATCAAAGCATAAGAAACTATCCTGCTCAAAAGGATACAATTATTGTTCTACTTTGGAGAATGTAAATGAGATGATAGAAAAACTCAAATGTTAGACCAAGATAACAACATGCAATTAAATTTGCAACACCAAATAAGGGTATTTGTCAATGAAACAAGATATATCAATCATCCATAAGCATAATGATCATTAAAATAACAACATGCAATGAAGTTGCAAAAGTAAGCAAATTTTCAAGTACCATAGAATTGAATTTGTTGCAAAATTTAAGGAATTAAAAAGCTTGCATCCAAAGTGCTTCCTAAGATAATATTTGCATGTGAATCTTTAAACCATCAAGATAGCAAAAGATTTGGGAAATTTGCAAGTAAATGTGACGAGATAGTGCTCTTGCTTTATTTTATTAATTAGTTCTAAAGCAAGATTACAATTGAACTCTAATCCTCAGACCTCACCCTCGCCCAAATATTTGGATCTCACAACGAGGAGTCCATAGAGGTAGAGGGTCCCTAAAACGTCTATTCAACCAACTTAAGTTGGAGGTAAATTTTAGTGATGTTTGGGGCATGTAAGATCTAAAAGTAAATTAACTTGAAAATGAAAATTCAACTTCAACTTGAAATATATTTGTTTGTCATGAAATAAAATGTAGCTTTACTTGATGCATCAAACTTAATATTGTAGAGTGTGCCCAATGGTAAAGCATAAGCAAATTTGAAGTATGATTTCAAACTAAATAAACTCAAGTAAAGATGCTTGCATATAAAAAAATCTGAATTTGCTATGAAAGTAAATGCTCTTAAAACTTGTAGCAAATCAAAGTGAATAGTTAGTGAAATGAATTAAATGCATGGTTGTGTTAATTGATCAATTAAATGAGATACATGCAATTTAAAAAGATCAACAAATCACACCACAAGTCCTCTCCAAAAATAGAGAGATTGAGATGCCAATGGGTAAAACCCACCCTCCCAAAGTCAGAAATTTTATTAGTTGTTAGAGGTAAGAGACTATGAAGCCTGCTACAAGCTCCAATAAAACCTTTACAAATTAAACTTGAAGTATTAGACTTATCGTTGATGAGAAATTTCTGCAATATAAAGACACAATAGAAATCAGATTTTTACAAGTGAAGAAGAGAGGTTAAGCCTCCTCAATGCTCACGACCAAGAGAGAGAGAAGAAGCCACAAAAGGAACTCGGCCTTCCTCAAGGAAGCTCCTTAACTGCCCATGGCCAAAGGAAAAAGAGAGTCCTCCTCGTTTGACATTAGAGCTTAAAGGTCCTGCAACAATTTGTTAGTAGTTTCTTGAAGGTGAATCCCACAAGTTGCTATAAGAAAACAAGTTAGAAAAAGAAGAATACAAAAAACCAACCAAGTGTTAGACAAATAAAACCAGCCTAGATCCATCTTAACTCCGGATCTATCAAGCGCCGAGAGGGATCAAATCTCTCTCTCTCTCTCTCCTAACTCCCTCTCTCTTCCCTGATCTCTCTCTCTCTCTCTCTTCCCTCCAATACTCTCTCTTCCCCCATCACTCTCCTCCTCTCTCTCTCTCCCTCTCCATCTCTCTCTCTCTCTAATCCTCTATCTTCCCCCATCTCCCTTTCTTTCTCTCTCTCTTTCCTCCCCTCACTATCTCCAACTACATTACTATATCCCTCCCTCTCTTATTCTCTCTTCTTCTCTCCCCCCTTCTTTCCATACATCTTACTTTGTCTCTTTATCTCACCCCTAAACATACACACTCTCTCTCCATCTCTCCCTTATCACTCTCTCTCTCTCATGAACATAAATATTCGTAAATATAAAGCAAATTATGGAGTAAATATGAAAAGAGATTTTATTTATTTACCATACCTCTCGTTTATTTATATTTTTATTTATTTACCATAGCTCTGGAGTAAGTATAAAAATAGGTTTTATTTATTTACCATACCTCATGTTTATTTATATTTTTATTTATTTAAATTTTAAAATATTGCAACTTTGATGGGGAAATATTTATGTTTTTAAATATTTTAATTTATCCATAGAATATGGGTTTTCTTTTTAAAGATTCATTTTACAAATATTTAATTAAAAGAAATATTAAAAGATTTTGGATTTTGATTGTTTGTGTTGAATTAACTCTTTTCCTTTGATTTATGAAATGGTATTGACTTTAGTAAAGAGTAAATATGTTTAAAATTTTACTTAATTTCGAAATTCAATGTAGTAAATTTTTTTGTTAAAGGTAAATTTATGATCTATTTAAATTCACGTATATAATTTACTATCCATTCAAATTATATAAATAATACATAGTTGTATTTTAATAGTTAATATCAGCCCATTAATAAGTTTAAAAAGTTATGTATAATCTAAATATTCAAGTTATATAAAATTCAAAATTAAGTTAATGCTTTGGCCGACATTAGAAAAAGTAAAATTTATTATTATTTGAGAACGTGACATACCCGACATCAGGGTCATACTGGGTTGTAGATTGCGCCTCTCGGCGCAATCACAAAATATTGCACAATAATTTACAAAGGGCTAAGCCAAAGAGGATGAGTAAACTCTCCTCTTTGTCTAGCCATGCTTAAGTTCTTTAAATAGCAAAATATGATCCAATGAAGAACAATGAAAAGTAAAATATTTTTAAATGATTGCATGCATACGAGCTATGTCCAAACGAATCCCTGCAAGACACTTTTTCGTAAAATAAACTATGAAAATCCAAATAACAAATGAGAGTTCCTTTGAAGGTGCTTCAAGAGTGGGTTGGTATCCCAAAGACTTCCCCTCACGCTTGATCCAAAAAGAATTCTTCTACAATACTCAAGTCACACATTAGTCCATGTAGATTTAGATAAGCAAACAATGAATTGAAACTTCTAGAAATTTATTTACAAATAAACTAGAACTTTCAACCTCTAGAGCCTACTTTCAAATCAAATGCTAATACAAGATAGTTGTGCACTAGCAAATTCACAAGAATACATGGAAAATGAAATAACTCAAAGCATAGAAAAGATTATACCAATAGCTCCAAATGCACCATGCTCCAAAGGAAGAACACCCATGAATAGACCCCCAAATTCTTTTTATTGGTATTCTTGAAAAGTGTACACAGTAGTAGCGCTTCCGCAAGCACAATAGCTCGTATCCAATGATACCATATGAGAGCCCATGGCTCCATTATATAGGAAGTTGGGAGCAAATCCCAATGAAGAACCATATGCCTAGTGGATAGAGAGAGGAGATTTCAAGGCAAATTCGAATTTGGTAAGTGGAACTCCAATGCCAAGTGTAAAAATCGAATTCTGGCAAGTGGACATCATTTTCTTCTTCCCTTATGTGCCAAATTCGAATTTTATGATGGAATAACATGTGTATATAGTTGGTAACCCATGTGGGGACAATTTCCCACAAAAATCTCCACCAAATATTCTCCCAAATCCTCCCAAATATGCACTAACTTCACAAATTCGAATTTCCAAGTAAGCAGCTCTCATTTAATGCCGGAAATTCAATTTTATTTGAGCACATGTATTTTCCTTGATTTTAGGAGTCCACATCACCTTGGGAATTCACTTTAACTCCTCCATAATTTTTCACCTCATTTCCACCTCATTTAGCATGTGTGGATATTTATTTTTCTCCATTTATTTAATTTCTGGCTTAATTAATTGCCAGATTTCCCACTAAACTTAGGAAAAGTGGGTTTTGAGGGTTCAAAACACATTTTTAACCTCTCAAAGTGTCATAGTAGAAAGTTGAACATGAGAGGTGTAATTTTGATTACTCATAACCCATACAACTTCTCTAGACAACACTTATTACAATTCAATTACAATTTTTATTGTAATTTTTGACTTGCGGGAAATCTAAAAAATTAAAAAATCACTACCTAGGCCTAACCAAATTCCACAAATTTTTTTGTGTGATCTAGTATGGTAATATACATTGACTTTAGACACTAGGACTCACCCAAGGCCTCACCATTAAGCCATACTCGGGCTTTGGGGTAAAATTGGAGGAAAAAAACCCAATTAATTATTAACTCCTGGTAAAGAGATGATAATTAACCAAGTAAAAAAACCCTCTCAGAGTAATACTCACTTGTTGGCAAAGTCCCAGGCTACCTAGGCCTGTTACAGACTCAATACTGACTCAAAACTCATCATTACTAGCATCACTTATTACAATTCCCCGTAGGGCGTGGAATCTGGGTACAAGAGAAAATGATAAGAAGTAGAAGTAGAGTTTAAAAACTCTGTTGAACTGATGATATCTAATGGTACAAATGTCTTCTGGTTCATCCTTGGGCATGGAGTCTTCTCATTATCATCAGGTGCCACTCCAGTGGTCAACAGTCACATCAGCCCCCTTGTGTTGAAATATCTCACGTTGCTACTGCACTGTGTTGTCCCTCTGAAGCCTTTTGCGCTGTTGCAGCTCTGCACTGCTCTGCTGAAGTCACATTAGCCTCTGCGCTGCTGCTGCTTCTACGTTGTTGCCACTCTGCTCTGCGCTGCTCCTCCCAGTCTTCAGATCTACCTTTGCCTCTGCTTCATGTGTGATCTATGCACCCACTGCTCCACTTGTCCCGGTACTGTCTTAAAGTTGTCGTATCTCGCATGTGATCCAAGAGATGAGCTGCTCAAGGATCGCGCCTTACTTCTATGTAACTCCTCTACATATCCATGTCACCCTACTTTCGTGGTTCATGACCGCTCATGGTTGCATCATCTTCTAACCCATCATCTGCCACAACTGCTTTGGAAGAAGAGGCATCCTTGTCCTTTTTCTTCTGAGGACAATTGCTGGCAAAATTTCCCATTTCACCACATTGGAAGCACTTGATCTTTGAGAGATCCTTCTTCTTCTTTGGCTGCCTCTTTGATGCCAAGGCTGCATCTTCCTCATCTTCCTTCTTCACTTTGCTCGATCCAGAGCTATACTGCTTCTTGGTGAATCTGCGGAGTTCTTCTTGACGCAGAACTGACCACAAGCTATCCCAATCTAGGAGGTCTACTCTGTCTAAGATACTTTGGACAGAGGTTTCCCACTCATCTGTTACTGCATTGAGGGCAGTCCTAACCATCACATCGTCTTCCACCTTAGCACTAGTTGCAGTCAACTAATCTCTTATCGACTGCAGTCTGGAGAGGAAATGCTCCATGTCTTCTCCCTTGGCCATCATGAATGACCTCATCTATGTCTCCAACAGCGTCTTCCCTTGGACAAATTTTCCCTCATACAGGGAGATCAAGGCCTTCCACATCTCATTAGCTGTCTTCTTCTCAGCTAAGTGTGGTACAATATGGTCCTTGATTCCATCCATAATCAGTCGCTTGGCATGCCCAGCAGCTTCCTTATGCTTCCGAAGGAGATCCAGATCTGTCGGTGTGGCCAGAGTTTGCTCTGCATGGTCTCTAAGATTGTATGCCTCAAGGACTATCAGGATCCTTGCCTCCCAAATTGAAAAGTTTGAGAGGCCATCCAGCCTATCCTGATCACGCAGTCCATGAGGAGTCATCTACTCAGAATGTGTCAGAACTTCCTTTTCTCTTTGCTAGAGAAATGGATCTAAGGCCCTTGGTGTGACAGGCACCTTTTGCTCCCTGTGACAACTGATTTCCCTCCTTGGAAATCTGTCAAATCAACTATGATTTAGCTCTCTTTGATCCTCTGATCAAACTGCAAGTTTCTTTGGCTAGAAACTCTCTGAGAAGCTGATCTCGTCCCCCTCTTTGTCACTCGTGCTTAGGCTAAAAATCTGAAAACTTCAGAAATTTAACCCCACCAGCACCTTCTGAATTTCTGCAGCTTTTCTTCAGTCTTTTCTGGATCTAACAGATTCAGATTTGCATCACACTAGCTGGCTTCAGACTGTTCCAGCGTTGTTTCTGAGCTGCCTCTACGCAGTATGCGTGGGCTTGCTAAGAGACAGCATTAGGCTGTGTCACCCTTCCCTCTACGTGAATCTGCCTCTGGAAACTACGTTGCCCCTTCAGATCTCCGTTTCTGTTGCTTTTCCAGTTGCTTCCTGCAGCTAGAACCTTCAAATTCTTTGTTAGTGACCCTCCTAGATCTGCAATTGGTCTGATACCATATGGAAACTTATGAATCTTTACACTTTATGCAGAAATTATCTACTGTTAATCTGGTTATGCTCCTCCTACTTACACAAGTTATTAACCGAATAAATTCAAGTTAAAATCGAAGCAAAACACATAACAGATCTCCACCAATCCAGATCTAGAACAAATTTATGCACACATAGACAAAGTGACAGTTATTTCTGGACAATTAGTCCCCGGAAAAACCCAATGCGGGAAAACTGGTCTTCTGGCTGCTGGAGGGTTTTATTATTAAGAATTTTCTGAATACAACAAGCCTAGGTTCCAGATCTGGAAAACTCGATAGAGAAATAATAGATCTACAGCTCACTGGCTGATCTAGGGCCAAAATAATGACTAATCCACACCCTCAAACAGGATTTACAGAACTCAGCCAAAATTAGGGCCTAGAAACCCCAGCACTGCCCCTGAAGCCTTTGCGTCAGCCTCTAAAGCCCCTCTGACCCTCAGCGCTGCTCCGGAAACGGTTGCGTTACTCCAGACTAGGTAACGTTGCCCCTTAGGGTCTCTGTGTAACCCCTGAGGGTCTCCTGCAGCAATTTACGCGGTCCTTGAGGGACTGCGCAGCACCTGCGTAGCACAAGTTGATGCCCTCCTGCTTCTCTGCGCTGCCTCTCTGAGCTGATTTCTGCCTCTTGCTGATTTTAGACTTTGGGATCAGATCACCCCTTAGCCTAAATTCCCCTCTCTGCAGCTGAAACACTTCTAAGAATTCTTAGCAAACGCGCCCTAGAATCTCAGCTTAGATTCAGTGCTCTGCCTCTGTGTGTCTTTACAAATGACCCCAAGTCTTTCCTTTATACTTTTCTTGTTGACAAATCAACGACCAAGATTAAATCTTTAATCAATGGCTAAGATTAAAAGCAAGCTTGATCCGTGTGACTTAAGACAATTTTTATCACATGTTTAATTAAATTCACTTTAATTATTTAAGTTCCCTAAGTTTTAACTTAGGAAATACATTAAAATAATTAATTAATTTAATATCTCCTAAACCAGATGAAATTTCCCAAATCAATTTCTAGGTCTTGTAGATCAAGTGTACTCTAGTCCCTCCACAAAATTTGGGAGCTAGAGCACAACTGATGTACCCCAAATACACAAAATCTCAACAGTGGCTATAGAAGGGACATCAGATTTTGGTGACAGAACAGTGCAAATTAGAGATACAGATTGGTACATATAGAGATGTCATATTGTGTGATGTGATGCCAATGGACCTGTGCCATGTATTGCTGGGAAAACCTTGGCAATTTGACAGAAAAGCCATTCATGATGGCAAAAGAAATACCTACACCATAGAGAAGGATGGAAAGAAGCGCACATTGCTACCTTTGAAGGATGAAACAGATAAAGGAACAACTGAGAATAATGTTATGCTGATTAGTGGAAAGGAGTTGTTGCAAGAAGTCAAAAAGGAGAAAGAAATGCATTTTATTGTTGTAGGTAAACCCAAGGTCATTGACTTCCACAAATTTAGACAATCTGCCTGTGGAAATTAAAGATATGTTAGATGATTATGTTGATATAGTTGTTGATGAATTACCAAGTAAATTGCCACCAATCAGAAGTGTTAGGGTCCTATAATAATAGGATTCATAATTTTGAATTGACTTTGACTAGTCTTGTAATATGTACATACTTTGCTTTATGCAAATTGTTTTCCCATACTAAAAAAAAAATGTAAAAAGAGTAAAAGTCCTAAAAGAAAAATCAAAGGACTTGAAAGAAAAAAGATCAAAAAGAATATAAAAATGGACCCAAACAAAAAGAGATAAAAATAAAACATGAAAGTGATGCAAATCCAAATGCCACTACTATTTAATTTTACTGCAAAAATAAAAATTGTGTGCAACTTGTTAAAATGCCACAATCCATGAAGGTCAAATTGCTTAATATTGACCCTTCATGCTTTAAATTTCATGTTGTTAGATAGAGAATAAAGATCTAGCCAAACAGTTTAATCTTGGCAGATCAATAAATAGGTAGAGAATAATAAGGAGCTCAACAGTTTAATCCGAGCCCTTGGAAGAAATAAGGATAGAATTAGTTAGTTTGTTGTTTAAAATAAAAATGAATAAGGATTTGCAAACTCAAATGCAACCATGTAAATGAAGAAAAAATGTTAGGGTAGTAGATGGGTAGGCAGAAGCAGTTTTCACAAGCATGGATAACAAATAATTGGTCATTTCATTTACTAATTTCCCTTCAAAATCATTTCCCTTGTAAAAATACCTCCTCCCCCTTCATTTTACTCTTTTCTCTTTTTCCCCCTTGCAAAAAATCCCTTTTCCTAAGTTAAAACACATTTTTTCCTTTGGAAAAATACCAAAACTTTTACTAATTCCCCTTTATTCAAAAAATACCCAAAAATACTTTTATCCTACATATTTCTTTAAAAAATATTATATCGGGACCCAGAACGAAGAAATCTACCCCCGATATCAGTTTTTACACTATACTTAGTGTATTTGACATTCTGCAATTACATTACATTATTAACATTTAACCTAATGTATCAAATTCCTGTATAAACTTTACCCCATATTAATATAATTCCTTTATATATCATTCCCCACCCATTATTTTTATTTAAACTATGGTTTAATATTCCCACATGTTAATTATCTTGGACCCGCTTATTAAACCCCGCCTACACATATGTTACACTTACCTTAACCTTATTGGTTATATCATTCAAAACCCCGACCAATACATATAAACGTACCACATAGTTTATGCCCCGGGCCCCACGCCATTTGACGCCATCTGATCCCACGACTCCATCGCATCATCCTAGCCTTCAGATCTTCACTCACCAAATCTAACGACCAGCATAGCTTATCGCGCGTTTCATTGTCCGATAGTTAACATACACTCAACCTTGTGAAATACGCAGTTTGCATAGTATCCCTCCTCGCTACGTGTCTGATTCTTATTGGATCGCATCAACACAAACATTACCACTAACCACCTCTAAAGCTTGCGAAAACCACTGAGCAGTTTTCTCCTGCCAGTTGCGCAAAACGCCCTGTCAATTCAAAATTGACCACCCATCAATACATTCACTGTTGATAAAAATGCATATAAACCGCCCAATTGCCCCTTTTCATCCTTTCTATTACCATTTTCACGCAGACAGAGCTATTTAGACCGAAAAGATTGCTGCCGACTCCATTTTTAATCCAAATTGAAACAGAAATCCAACCATTTGCTGCTACAATCATTGCAGAAATCATCAAAGTGCTATTAAAGACCAGCAGAGCTTTATAAAACTTTCTTCAACCCCAGAACCCTTCTGCGAAACGAAATCTGCATTTTTCCCAGGTATTCTTCAAAATAAAAGACCTATTACTCAATCCAAAGAAGTAATACTACTAATTGAATCATTTAGAGCCTTTTGTTGAACCTAAAGAAAACCCTTTTCCTTCCTAAAGATATTTTCTGTAAACCCTGTACCTACTTGCACAAATTCTAATATCTAAGACTGTTTTTAAACACAAAGTTTGATTAATTGGATTATTTAGAAGCCATCTGCAGACCTGAAAAAGCCTCATGTGCCTTTCAATCCATTTTCCGCAGACTCTAGGTGTCTTTTACAAAATTCCAAGGCCTTGAGATTGCTTTTTGTCACAGAGAGTGCACTACAAACCCTAAATGCCCTTCTGAAGAATTCTGAGGTCCTAAAACTGTTTTTTTAGCTTAGAAATTGAAAATTTAATCAAGTAAACCTTTGCAGACCATAGGATAAACCCCTGTTTCATTCTCAATCCTTCTGCAAACTGTTATAAACTTTCAAAGGTGCTCCTACAGGCCTAAAACAGTCGTTTATAAGTCAAAAGAGTAATAAGATTGATAAATCAAGCAAAGCAATGGCTTCCAAAAACATTTTAGCTGTCAATCCTCTACAACCCCCTGTTGTAGATGTAGAACATATACCCTTAGCTGACACAGACTTCAAGATTACTGATACAGTCACAGAATTTAACCTTCTTGAGCTCCACTGTTGGAGCCAAAAAAATCCATAGATCAGGCTGATGAAGTTTTCATCTGGGAGTCAAATTTGCCAAAATATGTTGTTCCCTAGACCTTTCAGTGCCCAAAAGTGATCAGACTTTGTCAATCCTACTATTTCCCTGATCAGAGAGCCATAATAAACCCTGAAAAATGAATTTTATTTACCATTACTGTTGAGTCAATCAATCAGATGCTACAGATACAACCCAGGCCTGATGAAATCCCTTTATCCATTAAGGCCCTCACTCAGCCATACCTCAATCTGGACTTCCCCAAGAGGTTCTAGATATTTCAGACTTTCATGCCTTCTTATGTAGAAATTCCCAAGATAAATCCTCCATACCCTTCTGCAAAATTCTCTAAAAAGACAAGACATATCATCTCCATGCTGTCTTTTATTCTTGGTTATTTTACAGATGAACATGTTGATGTTGCAGTGTTAGGTTTTTTATCTACTTTCACACCTGGTTAGCTTCCTGCTACCATTTTTAATTTTGCCCAATACCTTGCTGACAATATCCATGAGCAGTTGGTCAAAATGCCTTCTGAAGGTGTTTTCAAGTATTCATCATTCTATTCCACATGTTCTTATACTTTCAGTCTGAGAAATTTAATATAAACCTTCAGAAGCTTGATGTGGAAGGAAACCCACAATCAGTCATCTTTTGGACTTCCTTGATAAGGAAAGACTCCAATGAGTTCACTTACACAGATTTTACTGATTCTTTCATTCATCCTATGGTCAATTTGCTGAACAGCAGCACGCAGCCCAGAATTAGTGAAGAAATTAAGAAATTCCTACAGTTGTCTGAGCATAATAGGACAGGTGATTAGTACTTGTACCAAAATCATACTAAGATAAGAGCATATGGATCAAGTCTTATTCCATATGAATTGCCTAAATACCTCCCTATGAGGTTATTTGCCCTTGAATACATAAGGCAGATTCTTAATTTAGATGAAATTAATTTCTTGGCAGCAAAGAAGAAGACACAGTTCAAATTGAAAAATCAGGTTAGCCCTTTTATCTATAACAATAGAAATGCAGGTCCAAAGGCAAAAAAATGTTTACAGGAGTTCAAATTCAGTAAAAAAAAATTGTGGTACTATGATCTCCTTGGAGTTATAAGTAAAATGAGAGTTAAATGCAAATTGACTCCCTATGTACATGAAAAGAAACCAGACACAGAGAAATTCTCCAATCAATTTGAATGGTTGGAGAACACCTTGGTAGAGGCAGAGAAGCAAAGTGATACTAGTCAAACTTTGCAAACTCCAGCCTAAGGGGACAGGAATGCAAAAAGAAACAGAGAGGAAGGATTATACACTGCAAAGACAACTACTGAGACAAAATTTAAATTGAGATACAGTAAAAAGCCAAAGTTAAATCCTACCAATAAAGAAGTGGAAACAATAGAGGTGATTGATACAGAAATAGCAACAAAGGACAATGCACCTCCTACAATAATTGAAGAAGAACAACGGCCTACAACTTCAAACACTCAGCTTATTCAGAAGCAGCACAGTATTGAAGTTTCCTCATCTAAAAAACCAGCAGAAAAGGATATGGATATCAAAGAAAGATACAAAGAAATCAAAGCCGAAAATGAAGAAATTAAAACTGAAATATATTCTCAATATCTGAAACAAACTCCTGGCATTCAGAATAGGCTACTTTCAGCGTTTGACTATAAGAATAAAAAGATCCAGATGACATTTCTTCAACCCACAGTTCAAACTCCCAAGTCATCCTCTGATTACAAAAAGACGGATTTTGAAGTCTTAGCCCAGGTTATTCATCCTCTAGACCAAATTGAGTTTCATAAACAGGCAGGGGAGATGATCTATTCTATAATGACCACCAAGGCCATGAGTGTACAGAAACTGCAAAACACTCTTGCAAATATCAGAGTTCAGCTCAAATTGGAAAAAGCATCTTCACGGGCAAAAGACACTAGAATTAAATCTTTGGAAGAACTAGTAATTGAAGTAGGATATGATCCTAAAAATTTCAAATTTGCAGAGGAAATGATAAAGAAGAAAAATGCAGACATTGTTGCATTAAAGAAGCAACTAAAGCTGCCCCCTACAGAACATCCTCAAGCAAAGGAAGTCTTACAGGATATAAATCAGAAAGATGAGATGATGAATCTCATTCTATAGTTAATTGTTTAGATAAAGGAAATGGAGAATGAAATGGACAACTTGGTCCAGGAGGAAGAAGCCAGCAAAGAACCAGTCCCAGTCACTGTCATTCCTGTAGTTACCACTGTTGTACCTTCCACACTAGCTGAATCATTGGCTCCTACAGTCCCCATGGCTACAGAATTACCTGTTACTTCATCAACAACTTCAGCAAAAGATTCTTCAACAACAACAACACAAAATACAGATGAAGCAAGAAAATTGGTAAAAGTTATGCAGGACATGTCTATTCAGACTAATGAGATTCACAAACTTAAAGAACAGCTTAAAAGTCTTGAAGATGAAAAGAAACTTGCCAAGATAATGCATAAGAATGAAGAACAAAGAGCAAACAGATTAAATGAGCAATTGGAGAAATGAGAAAAAGATCTAACATTGAAAGAACCCATGGCTCAAATCAGACAACAACTATGGGCCAATATCATTGAAGCAGTCAATGATATTTGGCCATCCATACAGGTCATTTATGAACAGAAAGACTTAGTCAAAGCAGCAAAATAAGTCATTCAAAAGATCAAAGAAGAGCTTGGTAAGAAACCTGAAGAAGCTCTTGAAATCATCAAGTTTCTAACTAAGTTGCACTGAAACTGATATGGGAATGGATACGGATACGGGGTTTGAAACGGATATGGCAAATTTTCAAAAAATATGGATACGATACGTCAGGAAACGGCACATCATATATATATTAAAAAAAAAAAATATATATATATATATATATATATATATATATATAACAAAAGAACTTATAAGTCTTCAGAATTAGAATCTTTCAATCTAAATTATATCTAAAAATACATATCATCAAGTTTTTGTTTCAATTTTCAAATTTCATTGTTCAATGATCAATCATCAACATGATACATCGTACAAGTAACAACTTAACATCAAAACCAAAATTAATAATGCACAGTCCACACCACATAAATGATAACATACTACAAAATTACAAAGTACAAAATGAACTATGAGTTGCAGTCTACTATCATTATTCAATGTTCATAATTCATATGCCATATGCCATATGCCATATGGTTGTTCAAAAGTTTAAAAGTTAAAACACCATCATAAATTACATTTACATATCATCAAATATGTCCTCAAGTTCATCCCTGTCAGTACGAGGTTCCACATCCTCTCCAGAAGTAGAACCAGAAGTGGGAACATTGCTGCCATGTCCACTTGAAGATCCACCAATTGGTGACTCTGCATCAAACAAAGTCAAATGAGACCTGGCATTCAACGTCATATCCAAGTCAGGCAACTCTGGTTCCACATCCCATAATTTGGCGGCCCTAAATTTGTATTCGTCCCTCTTGTGTGAGAGAAGGCGAAGGTTTGAATGAACATACACTAGTTCCTCAGCCTTCTTAGAGCCCAATCTGTTTCGCTTCACCGAATGGATGAAGCCATATGTACTCCAGTTCCTTTCTGCTGAAGAGGAACTAGCAACCTGTGACAAGATCATGATGGCCAATTTTTGGATATGTGGAAGTTCCCCACCATAGTAGTTCCACCATTCAATTGGACTCATTGCCCTCTTGTCCCGCATACAATCAATATCAGAACCCCAACCCTCTAATCCTACAAAATGAGCAAACTCTGAAGGAATCCGAAGCCCAATTTCAGGATCTACAAAAAGCTTTCTAAAATCCTTTTTAAATCCTTATGAGACTTCTGGATCTTTGCTTGGTGCAATTCTTTCTGGATCACTTAGCAACTCTGCAGCATAATATTTTGGATTCACTGCATAGACCAAAAGGTGCAATGGGGTGGTCATCTTGTTCCACCTTTTGGTCAATATATCTTTTACTTCTCTGTAAAAGAATTCATCTAGGTCATTCTCCTTGGCATTTATAACCACCCTTATCTTCTCTATCATGGAATCAATGCCTTCATACACCTCTCCCAAATTAGACATATCTGTGTCAAACATACGGAGCAAATCCACTATTGGCTTGGTAAATGCCAAGAGGTACTCAACCTTATCCCACCATTCATCATCAACAAGCAATTTTTTCACTACTTGTGCTCTATCACTTTGGGATTGCCTCCATTGATTCCAAAGAGAACTACATACCATTGATTGTAATGCATCTTTCACCTGCATAAGTCTTGTTAAGACTATGATGTGAGAAGCAAATCGAGTCTCGGCAACCTGCAGGTGCCAAATTGTCAATTATTAATGTTTCATTCAATAAATTAAAAATCATAATTTGATGTTATTAACTATTAAGGTTTAAAGTTTAGGACCTAGGTACCTTAAGGAGCTCCAACTTCGCAAATTCCCGTAGATACCTTGTGACATGTGGTGGTTTGTGATGAATGCTTGAATTTCTTTTGCCTCTTCAAAAATAACACGAATCCACTCAATTTGCTTGCCCATCTTGCTCAACATGAGGTTCAATGAATGTACAGCACAAGGGGTCCAAAATATGTGTTGATATTTGCCTTCAATAATTAAACCTGCTGCTCTACACACTGTTGCATTGTCAGTTATTACCTGTACAACATTTTCTAGCCCCACCAATTCAATTGCTTCAATCAAGATGTCAGCAATGAATTGAGAATCTTTCAGCTGCCCCTCACAATCCACTGCCTTCAAAAACATTGACCCCTTTAGGCTTTAAGCAATCACATTGATCAAAGGTCTATTCCTTTGATCTTTCCATCCATCAGAAATGATGGACACCCCTGAAATGCGCCATGAATTACGAATGGGGCTTAATTTAGCCTCCAAATCTAACTTTTCAGCACTCAACAATGTGGTGTGTACCTTCTCATATCCAAGGCTCTTGAACCCTTTTGGGGCTTCATTCACTGCTTGTATCATCTTTGCCCAATAAGGAGATCGGACAAGGTTAAAGGGGAGACCATTTGCATAAATGCATTGACCTATAACTGCATTTGCTATCTCTCGAGCATCATTGTTAAAACTCCTTTCTAGCGGCCCCAAATTAGACCGTTTTGAGCCAACAAGTCCATGAGAATGAAGTGGACGTTTTGATGAAGATGCTCCCAACCTTATTGCGTGTTTTAATTGAGAGGTAGAATTTGCCTCATTTGCTTTAACATCCGCCTCATTTTGTTCTCTTTGATATTTTGCAATTTTTGCCTTGCTTAAACCACTTCCATCTGTCCCATTCTCTTTAGGTGGGCCACTGCATAGTCGAACCCCATTGCTTTTTAACCCAAGTAAATGTGCTTTGACCCGTGTGTATGATCCCTTGAAATCATTTTGGCACTCACTGCAAACCCATGCCAATGATCTCCCTCCTTGGATCTTCCCAACAATAGTCATATATTTCCAAAGTGGTGACTTTGGATCGACTTTAGGGGCAGATGCAATTTCATGTTCCACTTCCTCTGCCTCACGAATGACTGAGCTTGAAGTTGACATGATTGATGATGCTGATGTAAATGAAATTGCAAAATAAAATTGACAGATATAAAAAGATCAAAATTGTTAAATCAAGATTCAGAACTCCGTTTTATAAATTAAATATTTGACTCTTAAGAGCACAAGGCACCTATATTTGATTCAGAACTACGCTTGTATTTCACTTGACATTGGACAAGGCACCTATTATAATTTATTGTTATGATGTTAAGAGTTACACAACATTCATCACAACTTCTAAGTGTCATGATTCATCATATTATGCAAGTTGGCAGACAGTGCATCCAAACTTCAAAGTTCAAGCAGTGCTTTAATTTTTAAATTTTAATCACAATACTCTGCTCTCATTTTGAGATCTCTGCAAAGTTGCAAATGCCAAAACCCTAGTCATAATAGATCACTGCCAACTAGTCTACTAAACCTTAGTCACCACTACACATACGATAGTAAAGATGGGCATTGGAATTTGGAAATGGATTGCAACTGTGCAAGACAATGGGCACCAAGATGATGTGCTGGTCTTCTCCCTTACTCCAGTACCCACATCACTGGTAGGTTTGTTTTGGCCCTTGGGGTCATCTTTGGATTACAGTAGGCTCTCTTACAACAATGCCATATCCCAATGTTTTGGGATTTTGTTAGATAATAGAATCTAGATATTAGACAGTACTAAGTAAAGTTTAAACTATTTCTATGACAGTACATGAATGATGAACCTCACTAGGGCACAAAGAGTTTAAAACTTTAAAGTTTAAACTTTAACATTTAAGGCATTTTAAAATTTAAAGGCTATTTACTATTTAGTTACTAGTATTTTCAATTTTTGAATTCTGTTATACCAAAAACAAAAGTTTAATAGTGAAGAGGCTAGAGCCAGATCATTGATGGCTTGTCAATTTGGAGAACATGCCATTATCAAGTTGTGTTCACTGTTTGCAAATTGCAATAGATCACTGGTGAATGAATTGATTGACTGCCATTGCGGCATTGTTGTTCAGTGTTAATGTTAATTTTTTTAAATGTTATTTACTTTCTGTCATCTGATTTACGTGTTAAATAATAAAAATTAGAGGAATACCAACAGTTGGTAGTAGCTACAATTCAAAATCGTTGATACCAGAGCTAAATGCACAATCTGAAACCAATTCGCGCAAACAAAATCCAAATAAAAAGCACCAAGAAAGTTAGAAACCCAACCTGAAGAAAAAATGAAGCACGCTACACACGTGACACTGCACAGTCAGACGAACGGACGCTGGAACGATTGCTGGCCTACTGGAACGAAGGCTGGACTGCTAGAACGAAGGCTCTTGAGTCCTAGCTGGATTGTATTATGTAATGCTTACTGTAAGCCGGCAAAGGCAGCGGCAGGAGGCAGCCGAGGTAGCATTCAAACTTGAGGAGGCAGCGTTCAAAGTTCAAACTTGCAAACCGTAAACGCATAAAAGTTAAAACTCAAGAGTCAAAACCAGTGAACAAGAGCACTCAGCAGCGGCACCGGCAAAGTTGCAAACTCACGAGCGATGAATGAAAGCAAGTGTTTCAACTTTCGGTTGGAAAGTGGCTAGGTTAACCACTCAACTTTAAAGTTTAGAAATCAATTTCCGTTCCCAGCGGCAGCTAATAAAATTCTAGAAATCGTGAAACGTTTTCGTTTATTGCGGATACACGACCAAAAAAAAACGATACGTATTTAGATTTGTCGGATCCCCGTTTTAAAACACAGATACGTTTTATATGATTTCGGGAAACGGAATTTTTTTTTAAAACGGAGTAAATACGTATCCCAACCATCCTTGTCGTTTCTGATTTTCGAAAACGGATAAAATACATTTTTCGGCCGTATTTTACGTGTATCGTACATGTATCCGTACCAGAAACGGTGAACGGCGTTTCTGGGAGGCTAGCCTGCCGTTTCCGGTAACTTAGGTTTCTAAATTCTAAGAACAGGCAAGAGCTAGAAGAAATTGGTATTAATGACAGAACAGAAACCACCTTAGAAGTTAGGAAGATAACTTCTAAAAAGAATTTGATGATACAGTTAGAAGAGAAATGCCAAAACATGGAGGTTTCTATCACAAGGTTTATGATGAAATTTGATGTCCTAAGGCAGAAAGGCCTTCCAAATCCATTAGTTATTTATGATAAACTAATGAAACAAGATGACTATGACAAGAAAATGAGAGAAGTTGCAAAGTAATAGGTCAATCTACCTATCTCACATGGTATTCCAACAAGGAAGGTAATCTACAAGAATTTGGAGAATTTGTTTTACCTACAGCATGAAGTGAAACACATATTTATCAACAAGCCCAAATTCTCAAAGTATACTAAAGATGATGAGATTTTCTGAAGGATGATGAAGATAAAACTGCCAGAGGCAGAACTTTGAGAAAAATTGACTGATTTACTGTGAAATCTAATTGCAGTAAGCACAAAGCAGTAAAAGTAAAACAGAGCAGTAAAGGTTAAAACAGCATTTACAGTGTGCAGTGAAAAAGGGACAGTTAAAGAGTATCAGTAACAGTTTAAAGTGTATCAGTTGAAAGGTTAGAGTGAAAGTCAAAATAGAGACAAAGCTGCCAGCGTGAAAGACACTCAACCACAACCTACGTTGAGAAACTGCAAAGAGAGAAATCAGCAATCAATTGAAGACAGCAAACAATTATTTCAATAAAAGCAAAGACAGCTAGTATTAGTTAGAAAGTTGTCACTATCTTCTTGCATGAAGATATTTCTTTTCCATGAATAATTCCTAAGTTTGCTTTAGGATATTTTGTAAATATTTTTTGCATAAAAACTTCTCATTTAGAAGTATTGAGTGTGGATGAATTGATGAACATTTCTATAGTTTTACTATTCTGAACCTAAAGGTGATTGTACCAATTTCAAGTCAGCAGACTGGATTAAAGCAATAAAGCATCATATTACAGGATTCATGTGTTGGGCCACTACAGTGAAGTATTTTCACTTGTTTCTTTGTCAATTTCTTATGTTTTTCATCAATAATTGTATGTTGTTCTAAATCAAAACGATAAATCAGGAATTGTTATTTCAGAATATGTTAATAGCACTCTGTCTTGAACTTCTTATCATTTACATGTTTTCCACTGATATCTAGACTAAGGAACCCTTAATTTCTCCCTAGTTTCGATTGACCCCTGCCTTCTCACTCATTATCCAGATTTGAGAATCCTTAATTGCTCTCTTACCCCCAATTGAAACCATTTTCACCATCAGCCTTGAAAATCTGAAGTAACTCAGCTATCTTGCCCTGTAAACATTTCCCTTTAGAACTTGATCCTGATCTGACTGCTTGACACATTGACTCCATTAGCCCAATGGAATACAAACCTACATCTATCCATCTGAGTAAGTGATTTCACCACCAAATCAAATCAAAATCCAAAACCAATTTACCCTATATAACTAGCCTAAAACCGATTACAATTAACAAAAGATAAATCATATAGAGAGAGCCCTCTCTGAGCATTAGGAAGGCTAGATCCTAAGGCTTAAAAGTAGGTTTGTGGTTACCTCTAATATTCTTTAAACTAAAAATCAAAAATCTAACTCTTAAGAATTATTGGAGTGATAACAGGAAGTATCAGTCATCACATAGATTTAATACCTGGTGCATGTTTACCAAACAAAGCAGCATATAGAATGACCCCTTGGGAGAATGAAGAAGTTGGAAGACAGGTACAGGAGTTGTTAGATAAAGGACTAATCAAAGAAAGTCTTAGTCCATGTGCAATACCAGTCGTGCTCAGTCCAAAGAAAGGAGGCGAGTGGCGCATGTGTACTAATTCCAGAGCCATAAACAAGATCACTACCAGGTATAGATTTCCATTGCCATGCATAGATGATTTGATGGGTTGTTTAAGTGGGTCAAAGTATTTTACTAAAATAGATCTGAAGAGTGGATACCATCAAATAAGGATTAGAGAAGGAGATGAACGGGAGACTGCTTTTAAGACCAACGGTGAATTGTATGAGTGGTTAGTGATGCCTTTTGGGCTCACTAATGCACCAAGCACATTTATGAGACTAATGAACGAGGTTTTGAAAGAGTATGCAGGAAAGTTTGTGATAGTCTATCTTGATGACATTTTGATTTTCAGTCAGAGTAAGGAGGAGCATTTGGAGCATGTCAAGCTGGTGTTAAGTACTTTGCAAAAGGAGAAGTTACTCATAAATTTGAAGAAGTGTAGTTTCATGAAGAAGGAGTGCATTTACTTGGGATTTATAGTCTCAGAAGAAGGCTTGAAGATGGACCCAGAAAAGACCTAGGTAATACTGGATCGGCCAACTCCGAGAAGTATATTTGAGGTAAGGAGTTTTCATGGTCTTGCAAGTTTTTACAGAAAGTTTATAAGAGGTTTTAGTCAGATCTGTGCACCAATAATTGAAACAATAAAGGAGAGCAACCAGCCATTTAAATCAACAGAAGCAGCAGATCGGAATTTCAAGTTGTTGAAGAAGAAGATCACTGAAAGACCTGTTTTGGCCTTGCCAAATTTTGATAAAATATTCCAAGTTGAGACTAATGCCAAGGGGATAGCAATTGGAGTTGTCTTGAATCAAGACCAGAGACCGATAGATTATTTCAGTGAAAAGTTAAATGAGGCCAAGAAGAAGTATTCCTCCTATGATAAGGAGTTCTATGCTATTGTGCAGGCTTTGAAGAAATGGAGGCATTATTTGTTGCCCAAAGAATTTGTGTTGTATTTAGATAACCATGCACTGTAGTTCATAAATAGTCAGCCAAATTTGAACCACAAGCATGCAAAGTGGGTGGAGTTTTTGTAGAGTTTTACCTTTGTAATCAAACACAAAAGTGGCAAATCAAACGAAGTTGTTGATGCTTTAAGCAGAGTAAATTTGATTATGCAAGAACTGAGGATTGGCATTTTGGGGTTTGAGGAGATGATTGACATGTATGAGGAAGACACAGATTTCAAAGAAATATATACAGCTGTTAAGAATCCAGTGATTCATAATAGAAGCCAGTGGTTAGATTACTTGATTCAAGGAGGATTGTTGTTCAAGAATAATAAACTGTGTATACCTAAGTGTTCCATGAGGGAAAATATGATTAAGGAAAAACACAGTGGAGGACTGTCTGGAAATTTTGGACAGGATAAAACATTTGCTCAAGTAAGTGCTTTTTATTATTGGCCAAAAATGCAAACTAATATCAAAAAGTTTGTTGAGAAGTGCAGGATTTGTCAACATGCCAAAGGAAGAAGCCAAAACACTGGGTTATATAAGCTATTGCCAATACCCAATCGACCTTAGGATGTTGTTAGCATGGATTTTGTTTTGGGTTTGCCAAAGACTCAAAGAGGACATGATTCTATCTATGTTGTTGTAGATAGATTTTCTAAAATGGCACATTTTATTGCTTGTAGGAAAACTAGTGATGCAACTCACATTGTTAATTTGTTTTTCTCTGAAGTTATAAGATTGCATGGATTGCCTGTGAGTATTGTTTCCGACAGGGATACAAAGTTCGTAGGACACTTCTGGAGGACTCTATGGAAGAAGCTGGGTACAAACCTCAGTTTCAATTCAGCCTATGATCCTCAGACGGATGGACAAACTGAAGTGGTGAACAGGAGCTTGGGAAACATATTAAGGAGTTTGGTTTACAAAAGTCCAAAGCTATGGGACTTAGCACTTGCTCAAGTTGAATTTGCCTATAATGATACTCCTAATCGGAGTACTGGAATGAGTCCATTTCAGATTGTTTTTGGGATGCATCCAAGAGGGGTGTATGAACTTAGAGATTTGAGCAAACAAGAGACAAAGAGTGCAAAAGCTGAAGAATTTGCAGAACATATATAGAAGTTGCAGGAAGATGTCAAACAGAGCTTACAAAAAAACACCCAAAAGTATAAACAAAGAGCTGATATGAAGAGGACTGAAAGGGAGTATCAAGTAAATGATTTAGTCATGGTTTATCTAAGGAAGGAAAGGTTTCCAGTTGGGACTTATAACAAACTGAAAATGAAAAAGATAGGGCCGTGTAGAATTCTGAGGAAGATTTTTTCAAATGCATATGAGATTGAATTACCAGCAGGAATTGGGATATCACTCATCTTTAATATTGCAGATTTGTACCCATACAAAGGAGTAGAGAAAGAACTACAAGAAGAATCTACAGAAGAGGACACAACTTTGAATTGGAAAGAACAGATGCCAAAGGCAACAAAGAAGGAAGTGGAAGCCATTTTGGAGAAAAGAGCAGCAAAGACGACCAGAGGACAAACTTATTATTAGTATCTAGTCAAATGGAAAGGACACCCAGTGGAAGATGCCAATTGGATGACAGCAGCAGAGTTACAGAAGTTTAGTACAGATCCTAAAACATTGATGGATCAATCTTTTCTTCCCTGGGAGTCTGCTGCAGGAGCATCCAGATTTAGCCAGCAATGTGATTGTGTGCTCACATGTTGTGGCTAACAAGAGGAGGATAAACATTGGTTATTAATATTTTACTTAGTTTTAAATGAGAGGAGTTAGTCTGTTTTGATTTGCTAAATTAATTAGGAATAAAATAGCAAATTGGTTTCTCCCTGTGAGGAGATTGAACCAAATAGCTTAGGATAGCATTTGTTTCTTAAGAGTGGTTCAAACATAAATCTATTAAAAGACGAGAAGAACCGCTTCAGGTAGATATATATATGCATGAATAATAGAGTAGAACAGAGTGAAACAAGTGTGGAATAGGTGCAAGAGAAGAGTGACAGAGGAGTGAGCAGAGAACAGAAATAAATGTAAAAACCAGCCAACCAAGGGTTTGGCTCTGTGTAATTCATTTCTAATTTAATTCCAAGTGTTTTGTATTTTAATCGGGCTCTCTATTTTCAACTGTCTGTTTTACTTCTATGTTGAATCAAATATTGCATTAAGTGCATAGCAGAAGGCAATTGGATGTGCAAGCAACAACGAGAATCGAAGGCAATCGGATTTGCAAGCAACAGCGAAGATCGAAGACCAATCAAATTTGCAGGCAGCAGCGAGGACCGTTAGATCTTGCGCAGATCAACGGTGGGCAATCTAATCGCGACCATGAAGACATCGCACATCGCAGGGTATAGTATTTACGATTAAGACTTCGCAAGTTAAGTTATTTAACTTGCGATGCGAAGTAAGCCAGTGAAGACAAAGTGTGGGACGTCAGATCATACGAAGACCAACGGCGGAGATTGTATCGCACCGGGAGCGATTTTGCAAATCGCAAAAGTTAGAGGTTAGCGTTAAGGCCATCGCAAGGTAAGTTATTTTGTGTGCGATGTGGAGTGGAGAAGGGACACGTGTTAGCACGGCACAATATCGCAGATCGCAAGGAATAAAGTTTAACCATTAAGTTAAATTGTAAAGTGAGTGAAGTGTGATCGCTTGCGATTGGTCAAAAGGGTTGTGGGACCCTCCAATAAAGAAGTTCCGCGTTTATGTAATTGTTTGGGTTTATGTGAATACCTGTGTTAAAGTGTCAGTTTAATGATTCCACGCGCATTCTGATAGTTTTTGCAGCTTGGTCTGCATTAGAGAAGATCTTGGAGGGTTTTTGCCTTTAATTTGATTCAAATAATTTTTTCTTTGCAATATGTAGCATGCCCAAAAGGGTCTTTCATTCATACAATGACTCTTATGACTTGTTGACTCAAATATAAGCTCTAGAAGTACTCAATGGGTGCTTGACCTAAAAATAAATTTCCCTTGAGCTTGAAACCCATGCCTTAAGAATAACAATAATAAATTTATTTTTCTCTGTAAAATAAATACATAAAATCGTGACTACATATGTCATTATGAAGACTGAACCTAGTTACATATTTCAACAAGAAGGTGGCCCAAAAACTCAGATTTCAGTTTACTTTTTTGTCTCCTTGTTTCTCCTTCGCCCCCCTTTTAGGTCTCCTCTTCTTCCTTGATCGAACTCGGTGATGCTCCTTAATGAGGTTGAGTACTTCTCTATATATAGGCTTCCTATGGAGGTCGAACAACCCTTTCATGAGGCCGACTTGTCACTGTGTAGGCCGACTTGGTCTTGGAGGAACTTTGACACATTTTATGACTCAAATATATTTATTTTACATGATACAAAGTGCCCAATGGGGTCTTTCATATATGACAATGACTCAATTGACTTCTTGACTCTATGACAAACCCTAAAAGCACTCAATGGGTGCTTGACCTACAAATCGGGGATCCATTGATGCCAAGCCATAATGTCATCATTTTATTTTTGGAAACGCCATAGGAATCAGCATAATGATACATCAGTCGATTCTCTGGGCTACAATACTTCTGTGGATCACATATGGCAACAACATACAGATCAAAAGCAAGAGCAGAACAACAGGCCTTTCTCTTGAAAGGTCCATGTTATCCTTCAGCAATCAAAGGTTATCCAAAAGGAAGACGTAAAAAGCAAGTGTCTCTTTGAATTTGGATCCAAATTGCAAGGTGCAAAGTCAGAAAATGTCCTCCTACGGTTGGACACATTAGATATGGCTCTGAGCCTGATAGAGCAATCAAAAACCCATGTTACAAAAATAATAATATCAATATTAGATATGGCTTTGAGCCTGATAGAGCATGAAACCCATGTTACAAAAATAATAATAATATTTTTTCTTTCCTTTTACAATATACAAGAATCAAGAGTACATTTCATATTTATGAAGACCGAACCTAGTTACCTATTTCAACACTCCCTCTTAACTAGGGAGGTATTCATAATACATACAAGGTACTTGGGCATTCTCATACTAATGAATTCTCATAAGAAGAGTCGGATTGGTAAGCCATCTCATAAGCTATCTTATCAGCTTATATCAGTGCATCTCATCATATCAACCAACATTGCCATATAGCAAGGCCTTGACTAACAACTCTATCTCTCCACAAGATCAGAGCACAATGTTAGGGAGACAAATGACTTATAGACACCTTCATCATTGTCTCTCAAGGCACATACCCCATCCAGATGTTCACAAGGTATGTCCTCCTAGGACCATTCCCATCTTGGATTTACACATCCTCATGGAATTTCCTCTTCGATTACTCTTACCTATTGGATTCCTACCACATCCTCAAAGAGTATTGGTATCAGTGTCAGATGCTTACCCAATCCTCCATTCTTTCTTCATATCATGAAGAAAAGAATGATGTGTCTATCTCTGCCTCCCAACTAGGGAGGATCTACTCATTCCTATAAAAGGAATATACCCAAGCTCCCTCTTAATTAGGGACTTGTTACCAATAGCAGCTATCTGCTCTTCGGTGGAGATCATGGTACTATCAGCTGCTTGTAAGGCTCCTCCTTTCTGCATCATGTCATGAATTATCTTGTCCTTCCTTTGCCACAAGGAAACCCTTCAATCACAACTCAAGTGCATGGATGGATAATGGACCCCTACGCACAAAGCAACAGCATGGAGGCATAACTAAGAGTCTCCAAAAGCCAACCTAGAGTCTATGGGAGGCAATGAATTTATAAGGTAAATGAGGTGGTTTGGGATTTACCATTATAGGACTTAGATCCACATTAGAAGGAAGATAAGTTCTAGGGATAAGAGATTAGACCTCAAGAGTAGGAGTTTGAGATCTAATCCAATAGTAAATGGTTAAAACCACTCAAGAAGCTTCTAGAAAGAGAAGATTCGAAATTATTTTTTTATTTTTACCGAATTCTAGAGGCCATCACACTTGCAGTGAAAGCAACATGCACTAGTCAGTGAAGTTTCTCTATGTACAACTTGCAACAGTGCAATTTGCATGAAGGCTAAGTGCGATGGGGCTAAAAATTAGGATTTTAAGTTATTTAACCTATAATTCTTAGAACTTTTGGAGAGAGGATGCTCTTGGCTTTGCAAGGGATGAATGCAAAGTGTCAATGGATGTTGATTGATCCGGTTTCAATGCCATTTGATTGGATGTGACAAAATGACCTATAACAAAAGACATGGACAAGAAATGCAGAGAAGAGATCATGAGTCATCAATCTTCATCACACAGATTACAGATAGAGCAGTGGATAAAGTTTGAAGAATCGGCGTACTTAATAGAGGAGATTGAATCTAGCTTAAAATAGAAAGGATGCATTGACACCTTCTTACAATACCCAAGCCATAACTGAGGCAAAAGTAGTGTCTACAAGGCGACCAGAGAGATGGACTGACACAACCAACATCTCATGACCAATTTTGGCAACGTGATTATTCAGCATTTTAAAATTTTCAGAAATGTTGGCACCCATTTGATTAGAGTATGAGGGATGTCAGCAGAAACAGGGGTTGAATATGTAATGTTAGATTTTGTAGCATTGGATGTGTTCTAGCCACGAGATTTGGCAATGACTAGAATACATGTATTCATCAATACCCAGAAATCGTTTCTGGAAATTCCACCAAGAGATGACTTAATTAAATTAATTAGTCAGTTTTTAATATTTCCTAAGTCTAGACTTAGGAAATATGGAGTTAGGAAATATGATTAATTAAAAGGAACTAATTAAGTCATGGTGAGAATCTTCTAGAAAAAGACATGAATCGATTTCTAGTTAATCTTAGCCATCGGTTAAGTTTTAATCGTGGTCGTTGAAGTCTCAACGGAAGATTATAAGAAGAACTCAATGGGGCTTGGAGAACACAATTCAACAATTCGATTTCACTGGCAGATCGATTTCTAGAGTAGCAGCATTTAGTTGCCGGAGAGAGAGCTAGTGAGCTCGAAGCAGTGAAAGAGGGGCAGAGATATTAAGGTTGAAGGAAGCTTTTCTAGTTCCGGTGAGTGCATTGCAGAGAGGCAATGATTTCCACACAAATGCAACACCGAGGCAACGCAGAGTTTTGTGAGGAGATTCTGTATTTGCTAGGGAGCGAGAGATTTTCTGAGCCAGAAGTTGGACAAAGGGTCTAGAAGCAAAGGAGATTAGTCTTCCAGACAGCAGCTGCAGAGACAGCAAGAGGAGATGCAATTCCGAGCTTGTGGGATGCAGTACTGCATAGGTTGACGCAGTGACTATGCAGAGGGAGCAAGGAGCAGCTCAAATTGTGCTGAGGTCAGTGTCAGATCGCTTGTGGAAGTGAGAAAATTTCTCACTAGTTTTATTGCTATTCATTTCTCTGTTTGGATTGCCACTCAAATTTACTACTGCATAATAATCAAACCCTCAGTTGTTGCATCGGTTTTCTTGAGTTGGGTTTTTCCGGGGACTTAGTCCAAAACTAATGGTGTCAAATTGTGTACATGCATCTATTCTTCCAAGATTTATTTTTATTCCGCAGTATTTTGTTTTGTGAAGGCCGCAGTGTATTTGTTTCATTATTTGCCATAGCACACAGTAAATAGTTTGTTTAATTTATTTAACAAATAGAAGAAACAATATCAGTTGTTGCAGTGGGATTCGGGGTCTCCGAATTTTCACATGTAAGAGAGGTTGAATCTATTAAGGCCAAAATTCTTCAAATGAAGTGATAAATACAAAACCTCAAGAAGAGCATAATGGCAAGCTCAAAACACTTTATCACAGTGAGAGCACAATAATCCAAGAAGAAGGTGAATAATCTAACATAAGCTTAACTCATAGCTTAAACTTTTAGACTTCAGAACAGATATGCCAATAAACTTAATGCTCTGCTTTGGTTATCTTGTAGTCAAACATATATTTCAGTGACAAGTTCGCCAGTTTTTTGTGTCAATGGAAAAAAAGTCTTTGTTAGAAACTAAAAATGTCCTGTACTCTTTCTCTCCTCATCAGCTTTTGTAAACGGCCAAGATCATCCAACCCACTTATCCTTTTTCTGAGTCAACAGATTTATCTCTATTTGGTCAGTGGACTGTAAACAAGCAGGAAGGAAAAAATTGTATTGCACCTTCCCCTTCGTCAACTTGTAACTATATTTTAGCTCAATATAAGGGCTTTTTATTTGGGCCCTCCCAAAAAAACAACAATTTGACGCAGACATTTTCCAACATGCTATGAATCAAGTATCTCCAACAATAGGGCCTCATAGATAAACCTATTATGATCATAATACCAACAACCTAATTCAAATACAACTAGAGGGGGAAGCACAGTCCGTAATATGCCACTGCTATTTCAAAAATAACTAAAGTGCTAGGCACATGAAGCAAAACTCCATTGAAACTTTAATTGCAAGCAGGAGGACTATACAGTTACGCCACGCACAGTAAATCTCTCACATGAGATGCTTATTCAGCGATGGCAGTAGATGAATCCATGAGGCACATAGCTAAAGTGTCTAAATGAAAGTTTTCCAAAATATATTGTGATCAACCAAATTTAGGCTTATAATAGTAATTCAACCCTTAACCATAAGCATGAAAAAGATTCTATGACACCTTCGCTTTGTCAGTTCATGGCTATGTTTTAGATTACTATAAGGGTTGTTGATTCACTAGAGCAATATTTATCAAAATGACAAAAACATTTTCCCATGCTAACATTCAAGGATAGCCAACGATAGTGCCTCATAAATATGCCTATTATGATCAATGTTATCAGGACCAGACCGAACCAGTCTGAACTGGCCGGTCCAACCGGTTTGAGGCCAAAATCAGTTCTGACTGGTGACATAAACCGTTTTTGGCCAGTTCGGTGCCGAACCAGTTTTTTTTCTTTGAACCAGCCAGTTCGGTATTGAACCGGCCAATTCGGTATTGAACCGGCCGCTTTTGTACATTGTTGCCAAGGACCCTTTGAATGCAATTTTTTTTTCATAAAAGTACTGATTTATGACAGGAGAAGCCTAGTATGTTACTATATTTCCTACTAATGCTATGCAATTCATGGTAATGTTAAATTCTTAAAATAAAAGGATATCCATTTACTTAAATTTTTAACATTACCATGAAAAGACTCAAGATGTTTGAGAGTGGTTATGACCTCATTGGATTTCATATGGAAAAAGTTGAATTTAAGATCTCACGCAAAATCCAACAGACTAAACAGTTTTCTAGGATTTCAGGATTGGGGGGATTGCACCGCTATATTGGATTTTGTCATGTACGACGGTATGGAACTAGTATTTAATCAAGAGCACCAAGCCCTCTATATAACTTGATGTTAGTGGCATTGGTTATCGAACTCCTCTATCATGAACCTACTAAAAAAAGTACCCATCACTCAAACAAAATCTTGACTTGACATGCTATGATTTTTCTATCTTATTTTAATGCTTAGAGGGTGATAATGATGACGAATATCCCAATATACGCAATGATTTTGATGATATGTAGGTATTTGTTGTGGCATAATTTTTTGGATGCTAGAGGCCATGTAGAGCTTGTTTGCTAATGTATTTTCGATTTAGATATGGATTGCACTCTGTATAAATGAGAATTTTTCTTATTTGTGTATAAATGGTTTGGATTCATGTGGATGCACATGAATATATATATATATATATATATATATATATATATATATATATTTCTTTAAAATTTGAATATTTTATGTGTTTTTAGTTG
The DNA here is from genome assembly GCA_034641835.2 of Pinus albicaulis. Taxonomy (NCBI): domain Eukaryota; kingdom Viridiplantae; phylum Streptophyta; class Pinopsida; order Pinales; family Pinaceae; genus Pinus; species Pinus albicaulis. The sequence continues at coordinate 13,491,205 of CM076581.1, read as the reverse complement.
ACCAATTTTTTGGTCCCGTTTTTTTACCGGTTCCCAGTCCAAGGTGTCTACCGATTCAATGACCGATCCGGTTCTGATAACTATGATTATGATAATAATAGCAACAACCCAGTCCAAAGACACTCTAAGGGGAAGCACGGTATGTAATGTGCAATTGTCATTTCAAATTAATCTAAGTGCAAAAGCACGTGAAGCAGAACTCCATTGAAACTTTAGTCGCAACCAATGGGACTCTACAATTATGTAAAACACGGTAAATCTTTCCCATGGAGATGCTTATTCAGTGACATACGGGGCATCTGACCAAATGTTCTAAATGTCTCCTAATCAACCGCATGAAGGATAATAATGGTAATTCAACCCTCAACCAACGTCCTCCTACAAGCACTGACATGGATTCCTAGACATCTGTGTCTACCAAACCATGACAAGTGAAAAATACAAATTGCTTTTGAAATCCCTGATCCTTAGTGTTGATAGATAATAGAAATTAATGGATGGTAGCATTCACTACAACAATAAGTGTGGCTCACCCAGAAGAAACAAAAATGAACATGTTTGGTAACTAAATTTCTCCAACAGGTCATCCGGTTGGAGATCATTGAATTTGATATAAAGTCAAGAATCTGAAAAGTGCCTTCACAGAGATATAGACTTTAATGAGACCTTCCTCATGTCAGGTTGAACTTCCAATATCAAGATTATAACTTTTAGTTTGTCCTCTTTTCACAAATCAAATCGTTCAGCTTTGATAACTTAATCGCCATCTTCAATTGATATGTATATTGTTCTCGACTAGTGTATGTGCATGGTAATGAGTCTCTACTCAAGGACCCTAAGTCACCATAACAAGTACTTCTAACATGTTTCTGCATTTTTAGAAAGTACTCCCTCTCCTCTTCATAAATCAAGCAATGCACATGACTCCAATAGAAGGATATGTATTAGATATCATCGCAAACCACCAGTGTTAACATCAAGCACGAAGTGGTTTCAAGTGTTTGAAGGTATCCTTTAAGATAAAACATAAAATTTAATAACAAAATGTTCAAGATTTCTATTCAACTCAGTTCCATGCTTGAAATTTTGGACAACTTTCGGCATTGCAAAGAGGTACAAGCTCACTGCATCTGCAATCAGCTACTCACACAACCCAATCAACACTGAAGAGAACTCATCAATCTGCCAGAATCCATTTCTAAGTGGGAAATCACAGAGACATGAAGAGATAGGTGAAATCCTTCATGAAACTACTGGAGTTGGCGTCATGCTGGGTATTATCCTCTTCGTGATCACAAATGATGTAATTAGTTAGTTATGGACCTAATCCTAGGCCTGGACACCACATACAATGGAACAATGGATTAATCCCAGAACAGTCCAAGCACAGATGTAATTCAAAAACCTGATCACATTGTGGAGTAAATGGTGCAAATTCAGACACTGAAGACAGCTAGAATCTATATTAAAACCTTCTGTTGGGCCGGGTTTAAGCAGAAATACTTAAAATCTAAAATATGTAATCAGCATTGTATTTAGTGAATCAATATTTGTGTAGGATTCACTTTCTTGATTGAAATAGAAACTTCGTATTTATTTGATCAAAACAGTGACAGGAGTCCATGAATTCTTGATAATGGAGTCTAAGTAGCCCCATGCCTAATGTTTCTCTAAAAATGTCCATGCCAACGCAATGCATATTGTGCTCATTAAGATGCAATTCCATGAAACCCATTGCTGATCTCAAATGATTACAACTTACATTTATAGAGAGGTGTCCGAAGAAGCAAAAACTTACTCTTGCATGCACCCATGACAACAGAGGCACTGAAACGCAAGGACTTGTCGTGGAAGATTTTGAAGGAATGTTTTACCCATCGAAAAAGGAGTATGAAGATGAGAAGCCTGTGGGAAAAGGCCTAAAATAGTTACCTACATGTCTCTCTTAGTGAAACTACCTTCAACAGCACGAATGGTAGATAAAAAACTTCACTATAAGCTGTGGAACCTTCCTGCGAGAAGCAGGAAGATGCACAAGAGTTTCTTAAGAGGTCACAACAAGAGCTTAATTGATTTCATGCAATTCATGTAACGGATCACCCAAACAAGCAATGCTTATCTGCTATATCCAAAGGGTGCCCAGCTATGACCGGGGAAATGGTTAGGAAGAAAACATGTAAGTGGATGCTCTGATTTCAAAATTTTATGTTTAGCATCAGGCTGAAATAGCCATATCAATGTGGCATGAATTCTTGAACAAGTGATATGCCACTGTGATTTAGTAAGAGTGTATTTTAGAAGGTATCACGAAGGCAAGAATCACAAGCAAGAGGCTCCACAAGGCACATAGGCACCTTTAAGTGATATTAGTACTAGAGTGAGGGAGGATGCTATTACATAAATGATAAAACCAAAAAACACACAGACACCTCTAAATAATGTTGGTACCAGCGTGAGGAAGGATGTTATTACATCAATCCACAAAGATAAATCCAGTGATGTCAATACCAGAGTGAGGAACGATGTTATTACATCAGCCTACAGCGTAATGTTAGTACTGGAGTGAGGGAGGATACTATGGCATCAACCTAGAAACCACAAGAGGTAACTCTAAGCGATATTGGTGCAAGTGCGAAGGAGGATGCTATCATATCAATCCATACAGCACACAGACACATCTAAGTGATGCAGGTACCGGAGTGAGGGAGGATGCTATCACATAAACCCACAAAGTACACATGTACCTCTATGCAAGGTTAGAAGGATACAAGAGTGACGAAGGATGTTGTCACATCAGCTCAGGGAATTGCAGCCCAAAGTCATCTTGGGGATTTGAAAACGAATAAAATAAATAAATAAAAACTATAAATTCATTTATTCGTATTAACCGTCTTTTAGAAATTGTCTAAAGACATCAATTTTACAGTATTTGCGACTGGAACTCCTAGTCAGATAGGCAATTTCAAAATTACCAGCAGTTAGTAAGCCATGCTCGAGGTTGTTAAAATGCAATTTATCAGCTATTGTTTATAGGTTCACCGTTCTGATTCATGAACTTATTTGAATTGCGCTTGAGATCTGAGGGGGCTGACAACCATCCACGATGAAGCATACAGGGTGTTTGTACTTGAAAAAAGAAGAGCAGACTGAATAATAAGATGTGGGTTACCATGAAAAATATAGAGCAGAGTGAATATAAGAAGAAAACGAAATGGGTTACCAGGAATGCTTGTGTAGAGGCAGGCTGCATCTTCAGAACATCTCTCCAATAATAATTAGTAGCGAGGAGCTTCATGGTCCCTGCATAGCCTTGACTTACACCATAAACAACCATAACCACTCCCAGGAATGGAGCCCCAAACGCCTCCCTCATCACTACAAACCATGAAATCAAATCTTTCACAACTCGCCATGGGCTCCAAAGCCTCCTGCGTGTTGCTCCCTCTTCCTTTTCACTGAAATTACTTACAACATCAACAGCTGAATCACCATGGCCTTGCAGCTCCTTCACCAAAATGGGTACAATTGCGTCATCATCTCCTCCATTCGTGTTCATGTTTATTTTTCTGCCCCCCTCACACAAAACACAATTTCTTTCAAAATCAGAGTTTGCTCTGGTTCGGTCTAATATATTCCTATGATAAAAATAATATGGTACAGTGCATAACACTCTACAGTATATGCTTTGGAAAACACATTGCCCTCTTTGCTTCTTGGTTTTTAGTGTGTCCAAGAGGTAGCTTGTCAGAACAGTTGGGCTCTGGTTGAGTTTTATTCATCGGTTTTTTTTATTTAATAAAACATAAACAACATATCTTAAGAAATCAGAAACTCAAGTTTGGGATCTGTTCACAAGCAAATCCAAAACTGTTCACATGCACAAAACCAAACAGTGCAAGTACACATAAAAGTAAACTATATTGTTATTATATTATGTAGGGACAGAAAATTATCATTTACTGTTAACAGATTTTGACATTTGAAATAACCTATTTTTCTTTATTTTTTTTACTTTTTCTTTATTTTTAATTAATTTTCCTTCCTTACATTGTTCCTCTGCTTCTCTTGTATCTGTCTCTTTGAATTTTTATGGAGAATAACGTGACTGTGCTTGACTGTGATTTCATTTGTCTTGTTGTAATGTTGTCAGTCACAAGAAAGAGCCCCACAGATTATTTCATGGGCTCCACAAATTTTGCACTTTTATCGGCTGTTCAATATAACTAGAATATCCAAATGCCAGAAAAATGGCATCCAAATGATTTCATTTTCATTGGTTGTTTAGTAAAATTAGAATATCCCAATTGCCAGAACAAAGGCATTTTTCTTTTTTAAGCCTATGGTTCAAAAAGCATTCTTTAGCTATTATTGATTTTGACCGAGGAAAGTTGCTCAGTGTTTCAGATAAAGTTGAATTTTATCCTTTGCATAAACGATGCCAATAAATATTGATTAAACAGCTTTAACTTCAAGTTGTGTCGATCATGAAAATTAATAATTAAAGGAGGTCGACATGATAGTTGTAGTTTATCAACAAAGTAGTTATGATGGTTGTAGTTTATCAACAAAGTAGTTAAAATAAATATATATATAAAATATTATATTTTTATTATGTTCAACAAATTATGTTGAGGTAAAAAATTGAACTAATAATTTCATATAAAAGTGTGTTTTAACATAGTATCCAATCACTGTCTATTCAAGATCTAGTCTTGATGATAAATCACAGTGTTTGGTTAGAACTGTGTCAACAAAGCTCTTTTACATGTGATTATTACAGAAAAGCCAAAATTCTAAAAATTTAATATTTCTTTTCTCATTTCATTTTTATTAATGATAATTTGTAATTAAATTCATTAGGTTTATATATGTGTGTGTATGTGTGTGTCATTTTTTAAAATAATATTTTAAGGCATAGTTTAATTTATAGGTGAAATGGTAGCTCCAAGAGTTAACTCAATTGGTCAAGTTCTAGTTGCTAATTACCTTGTCGATTGGGAGGTCACATGGTCAATTCTCCTTGACCCCCTTGGGGTTAGGCCTTGCTAGTTTGGGCTGTGGGCTTTTCCCCTTGATTCAAGGCCAAGGGTTTACCGAGTTTACCATCCACAAAATGTGGAGAAGTACTTCAAGGTTTCTCATGCTTTCATTCCAATATATATATGCAACATATTCATTGTAATGACAAACATAATCCATATATATAGGCTGTTGGTATAGGACATAATATGGATGTATCATAGTTCAATTCCAACACACTTGTTCTAGTCTCAATTCCAACACACTTGTTCTGCAACCAAGTTCAGGGGCCTTAACACATGATGGAATTCCAAATATTCAAATTGTTTGATCAAATGAGATAAAGCTGGCCTAATAGCGAGTGATGAAGACCATAAGCTATATATAAATTTTATAAAACAATAAAATAAAAATATGTAAAATTGATTACCTTATAATTAAAATATCATTTTGAAAATTTGATATAAACATTTTTATAAAAGTGAATAATGATATGTGAAAGTTGTTACAATCAACTTTCTAAAAAAATTGTTAAATATTTTAAAATTTTATTTTGTTTTAAAAATTAAATTATGTTTTCAAAGATTTATGTTTGATTTTCTCTTTGATTAATAAAAAAAAAAAACAATTTAATTAATGGTTAAAAAAAATAATCTTAATAAAAAAAATTTGAAAAAAAAAACTAAAATAAATATAAATATATGTTTCTATATTATAAATTTTAATTTTTTGATGGGATGATAAATCAAGAAATTGAGAAAAGGAGACAAAAAGGGGACGAAGGTACAGTCATCACCCCTCTCAAACAAGGGGGAGGCATGGTCATCCCACCCTCCATTTATTTAATCAACTTAATCAAAATCAATTTGAATTATGGTAATCATGAGTCATTTATGGTTCTTGGTGGTTGCTTCATCGAATCCCCTCGACAAGCACATGTCTAGGACTATGACTCTCATTTCATTGTTCATGCTGGTGGATTGTAGATTTCAAGTCTCTCTCAGGGTTATCATTCTCACCAAAGTGTGTTTCTATCTATGCTTTGTTATTTCTTTTCCTTCATAGTGGGCAGGTCTAGGTCCTCTTGTTCTAGCCTCCCCCGTTACCATTTCCATTTGGTGTTTACCAAACTGCCCCAATTGTAGTGCAAAAGCTCATAATGAAACAATGAACAACAATAGTACAATTTACCTTGGTCGACGGTGCTCTCTCCTTAGTGCTTGGAAAATGGAGGCTCCTTGGCTTGAATGTGTTATCATGTGCCTAGTCCTTACTTCCTAAGTTGGCTTTTCTCAGGGTGACAACCATTATCAAGTATATTGACCTTTAGTAGTGAATTTTGAATGTTATATCCCCATAGTTAGTGTTTTTTTATGATAGCAAAGAAGTTTGGGTTGGTGGTTGTTCCTAATGTTTGGCCAACTGACACTTTGGCCCTCGAGTCTCTCAGTTACACAAATTTCTCTAGGCCTTTACGTTTTTTATTTTTTGGATGCTCTAAGGCCCTCTCATAGACTTGTTATTCCCCCTCTTGGCCTCACCACTCCACCCACTTTAGGACTGGCATTTCTTTCTTTCAACCCTCTCCTTGATCCAACTCTTTTTCATCATCATGTAGGGTTTCCCCTTGATTATTACTCCTTCCATGTGCTCTCCAGCAACCCATTTTCCCTTCATCCATTCACTTGCTCCCCTATGTCTTTCTCCATGACACACTAAAGGGCGCAGTGCCACAAAGGCTCTTAGAGTAGGGTGCAAAGGAGTGCTTGCAGTCGCCTTGGGGCCCACAACACTGCGAAACAACATCAATCCCAAACTCTTAAGCTTATTCAATAGCTAATTGATTAGGATGATATTGAGGTCCATGCAGAGAGGGGAGAATACATTGATGCAAAAGCTCTAGCTTTGATTACTGCGTGGGTGTCTGATTTAGGTCACACAAGGGGGTGCTATAATCAATATTTATGCACAATTGAATTAAATACTAGAATATCAAATCCTTGCTTAACAAGGTCCTTTTGGAATGTAACGAGGCCAAGAGAGAGATTTTGATGTACTTGGAAGAATTACAGTTGGTGCATCGTGACTCGAGCCTTAAGCATAAATACATGACTCTCAGATTGGCTATAACTAAGGCCCTCCTAAACAAGGGCAAAGGACGAACCTTTTCGGGGACCCCTATATAACCAATAAAAGTCTCCAACTCCCCTTGAGTCACCCTCATGGACCATCATTTTGAAACTCAAGCATGGTTTTGTTATCTTTATGTTATCAATTTATATTAGTCAATTTTCTACTATTGTTTATGCTCGACTAGCTATTGTACAAAGTCATCTAGATATCATCATGCTACAAATGGTATAACCAATCCTCTCTTTTATTACTTTTTGGACAAAAATATTTTAGTTTGTCTTGGTATTTTATCTAGTAACAAACCAAAGTTGAAAACATTTAATATTATTTTTGAATTAATAAAAAAGTCTCAATTTACTCTATTTTGTATATATATAGTTAAAAATAAAATAAAAAAATTCTAAAAGTTAAATTCATTTGAAAAAAAAAAACAATTTACTATTAAAAAAAATTAAAATTAAAATTACTTAACTAATGCAAAGAAAGAAAAAAATTGAAAATAAAAGTATATTTTTTTATTTTGAAAAAAACTATAATATTTCAAAAAATTATAATATTACTTATATGTGATTTACAATTAAAGATATAAATTAAATTTATATTATAAAATCTCATTAATATCAATAAAGATTTGTTTTTATTTTCAAAAAAAAAATCACACTTCTAACCTTCTTGACTTGTTAAGTTAGCAAAATTATGATAATCTCGAAACACCTCTCTCTTCTTTTTAATTATACAAATAAACTATTAAAGAGACTCCATTAATATTTTACTTTCTTAAGGTCCGAAAAACTATATTGATCTCAATAAAAGTTATTCATCATCATCCATCATCATAATATAGATAATTTTTTTATTTAAATAAAAAAATTGTATAGTATATGATTTATATTGTAAAAGTAATATTAAAATTAGAGATTGTATCACTTAAAAGGTTGAATAAGTAAAAAATAAATTGATCGAAAATGAAAAAAATGGGTACTTATGTTATGTGCTAGGGAAACCAACACATAACATAAGTACCCAAAATATAAACATAATGTGCAAAGAGTAAGTAGGCAAAAAAACAACATTTGAGCTATGACTGACAAAAGAAAGAGGCACCGTGGCACTAGTCCTTCTGTGGATTGTCATTCTGAATATCTTTAGGAGGTGGCTCTTCCACAATGAAACAACCATAGTCTGAGAGGTCATCTTCTTGCTTGGACAACTACGAGTCGGCTCCGACGTGGAGGCTGAGGGTGCACCCAAGATTGTTGCATTGTCGTCCTCCGCTGAGTTGTTGCCATTGTCGTTGCGCAAGGAATTCGCCGCAAATTCTGTGGGTAGAGCCATAAATTTCCTGGGTTGTTGAAGAATGGACGACGTCAATGTGGATTTGTGCATTATTTTCCGTGACCTCGAGCCAAAGGAGCTGGAAGGGGCTTCAAGTATGCATAGAGAAACGAGGGATGACATTCTTTGTTGGTCTGGCACCTCCGATTAATTCACATTGAGAGTGAGCTCAAGCGGGCAATCCTCACGGATGGGAAACGAAGGACGGGAGGGCCGGCCTCGGCCTCTACCTCAGTGGCATTTCATATGATGGCGACGCAACATTGAGGCGTCGAATTTCTCAAAAGGAGAGGGAGTGCAGGTAGAATTGCAGACAGAGAGGTGGCAAGAGGCCTTGAGCGGGTGAGCTAACTGAGAATGGAGGGCCGAACGCGCAACGGTGAGGCTAGCCAGATGAACAGAGAAACAGAGGGAGAAGAATGAGGAAGTAGTAGCTCCATTTCCCATGAAATATCACAGAGATCGATGGTAAGGATGGTTGTAATTACGTTCAGAGCAGGTGACAAGAGGGAGAGTAATGACGCTCGGATCGTAATTAGTTGTTTTAAAGGCTACCTCGTGTGAGTCATGCGTAGCCATGTGGTTGTGACAGCTGCCTCGCAGAGGAGGAGCCATGTGATGGTCATGGCCTCGATTAGACACCTGCATCTGGGAGATGGTAGGGATTTAACCTCTAAGAACTATTTAGGATATTCTTAGCCATAGTTACTAATTAAAGGTTAATATTTATCTCCAAAGTAATTAGGTAATTTTTATCCTTTTAATTAAATTGATTAATTAAAAAGAATTTCATATGAACAAGTGTCATATGAAATAAGTTATGGTGTTTTGGGCATGTGGTATTGATAAGCTATGGTATTGACCCACATTTTTTAAAGAAAAACCTATTTATAGGTTAAGAATTTCCATGGTAAAATAAGAGTGAATCTCGATGGTTAAGAATTTTTATGTAGGTCCTGGAATAGAGCTTCCGAATTTTAATTTAATTATCGATAATTATTAGGTGGATGGCAGAGATCTAACCTCCATAAAATACCTTAAGTAGCATGAAGGTAAGTTGTAGATACAACATTGTCAAGGGTTGTTCTAGGTTGACATATCTGCGTAAGGCAAAGATTTCAGTGCGGATTGGTGCAGTTGGGTGCATACCACAAGGACGAAGATGAACAGAGCTATTTAGGGTGCAAAATGGTGATGTTTTGAGAGGGTCACAACCACAAGAGGATTGTTGTTCTAGGTTGCCTTGTTGAATATGCGATCTGAACTTTGTCGATGCGTCTGTCCAATGCGATGGTGACAGTGAATATTGTAGAATGACGCACAACAAATGAAAGAAGTTCAATTATCATCCCTAAAGCTAGTCGGAATTTGATGGGGCAAGCTCTATATCTGCCAAAGACTCAGCCTCCAAGGTGCGGTGACAACCTCACATGGTTTCTACTTTACAGGTGCACACGTTCTCACTTACCCTCCTCATGTTAAGTTTTGTTTTATTACACTATGAATACTTCCCCTCATATTTCTAAGCCCCCCTCTAGCAAAGGCAGACCAAGTAAAATTACATTAGATAGTCTCTATGAGTACATGGAGTCTTTAGAAAGATGAAGAGAAGAAAGAGAAAATCATTTTAAACTAGAACTAACAACAATGCTTGATAATAACCACAAATCATTAGAAAATAAAACAACCACACTCGAAATTGAATTCCAAGAAATTAAAGGTAAAATTCAAGAAATAGAAGAAAGTAACAAACAATGGTCGAAGAAAATGACACCTTGAAAAACGAAATTAAAAATCTAAAAGAACAACTACAAAATAACTCAGATCTAAATAACACAGAAAATAACTTAGATATCAAACACATCAAAGAGGAAATTAATAAATTAATTGTTCTCGACCATGAGCACCACAAACGAGCCTTAAATCTTACAGTTGCAAGTATAGAAGAACAAAACAATGAAAACACATTAGAAATGGTTAAAGAACAATTAAAAGCAAAATCTCAAATTGAAACAACCTATCTCACAGAAGAAATAAGGGTTGAAAAATATTTGAGCACAAACACAGACTCATTTGTGTCAAGGTCAGTTGTCATGAACATAAACTAGATATACTCAGGAAATCCCCAAGCCTAAAAGGAACAAGAATCTTTATAAATGAAGATCTCATTCCATAAGACCAAGTTGTACTTAGGAAAGAAGTCCAAAAGGTCAAGGATGCAAGAAAGTTCGGGAAATGAGAAATCATTAGGAATAAGAAAGATATTATTAGAGAAAGTGTCTCAAGCCTGAGTGATAAATAGGGATTTGCATCACTCTGGATCCTCTTCTGGAACTGTTGTGGCTTTCCATGGTGTAAAGGTCCTAGAATAACAACTTGGATAAGAATTGTCCTTTCAAGTCTTTATAAAAAGATGTCTTCAACTTGAGAAAGGATGGTAATATCCTTTTACTAGGAGACTTTAATGCTAGAACTGCTACTAACCAAGCTTACATTAAGCAACAACTCTAACCCTGACCCCTTGTGGCTTGATGAAGATAGTAACTTAGCTAATAAATTCAAGAGAAAATCTGAAGACATTATCGAGAATTTATTCGGCACTGAGCTCCTCAAACTTTGCATTTCCCAAGACCTAATTATTTGTAATGGTATTAGCAAGTGGCCCCTCTCCGGCCAGATGACATGTTTCCATGCGCTGGGTAGCAGTGTCGTGGATTATGCAATTTCTAACATCCTCGTCCTCAACCATATTACAAACTTTGAGCTTCTTAATGGTTTCAAGCTTGACTTTGACCACAGGCCTCTGTCTTTATCCCTCAATCTTGATATGCATACCACCCACATCTAGGAGACCAATGAAATAAAAAGACACATTCACTTAGATAGAAGTAAAACTGACCTCTTCTTAAGAGATTTAGAGAGGGATTTAGGCCCCATGAATTATAATAATAACATTGATCAAATTTATTACCATTTCACTACTATCCTTTCCAACACCATTAGCAAGTTTTCTAATGATATTTCATTTAAGTAGTCTAATAGAACTTCCAATCCATGGTATGACAAAGATTGCAAAATTGCCAGGAAAGCGATCAGAGACGCTCCTAGTGAAATAATTAAACTGCGGAATATCAATATATACAAAAATATTATCAAGAGGAAGAAAAGATCATATATTAATAAAAGACGAGATTATCTTCTCCACCTTTCTAAATTCGTGCCAAACAAATTTTGGCAGAATGTTCTTGTCCGTAAAATTAAAGATAACCTTTCTATCCCATTAGAAAACTGGGACAACTACCTTAAGAAGTTATATGGCTCTCCGAACACTATGGGCACCACCTTAATCACTCCAATTAAGGAGGATGTATTCTCTCTTGACAACATTGAGTCTGGTATTAATAAGCTTGCTAATGGGAAAGCTAAAGATATTGAAGGATAATAAGTTGAGATCCTTAAAATGGGAAGATCTATCCTCATTCCCTATCTCCACAAACTTCTCAATTTGGTTGTAGCGCATGGATTCCCTCGGATTTGGATGCAAAGCCTTAGTGTGCCTATATTTAAAAATGGGACAAGAATGTTCCATCTAACTACAAGACCATTATGGTTAGCCATATCTTGGCCAAGATTTATGGGCTTATTTTGGAGCTCAGCCTTTGGCTTGAAAGCTAGGGAAAAAGAGCTAAAGGGCAAGCTGGTTTTAGGAGACATCACTCGACTATTGACCATTTGGTCACTCTTAAAATCATTGTGGAGGAATCTCACAATAGTAAAGCCGATCTCTTCTGTTTCTTTCTAGACTTTAGAAAAGCTTTTGACATTGTTCCTCGAGATAAAATTTGGGAGAGACTTAAAGAGATCATGGTCCCTCCTGCGTTGAGGATTGTTGTGATCTGTCTCTACGAGACCGTCATTGGCAAGATTAAGACCAATGAGGGGTGGTCTAAAGACATTAGATGCAATATTGGAGTTAAGAAAGGGTGTCCTCTATCCCCTACCCTTTTTGGCATATACATTGATAAGCTAGAGGAGTGTCTGGACTCTGCGGGGTGCAAGGGCACCGAGCTTGCTGGTGTTCTCATTACTCTTCTCCTCTATGTCGATGATATCGTTCTTCTTGCAAAAAGCCATGATGACCTAGACAAACAGCTTCAAATTCTTCATGACTACTGCTCCAAGATGGGTATGATAGTTAATACTAACAAGACTAAAGTAATGATCATTCAATCCAAAAAGATCACCCATGGTAGTTTCGTGTATAATAACCAGTTCTTAGAGAAGGTTTCTTCTTATACGTATTTGGGCATTGACTTCCCTCATCATCTCAACTGGAATTATATCATCGAGAAAATGATTATTGGGGGCTAGAAATCTTATTATGAGCTTGAAAACAATTGTAAGTCGGTCGATCTTTACATTTGGAGTAAAAAGAGGTTCCCCTTTGAGACCCTTGCCAACCCTTGTTGTCTTATACGGATGTGAAGTTTGGGGTTGCAGTATATCGAGAGAGTCTTGGAGGGAGATTGAGATGATTCAAAAGCAATTCATAACCTACAACCTTAGGATCAAGGGAAATACTCCCTATCCTATCCTCTTGATCGAATCTGGCTTGTCCCCCATTTAAATTATGCCTATGTTTAGATATTTGATGTATAAGAAGAAGCTTGATAACATGGAATAAAAAAGGCTCCCTAAAATTGCTTCTAAGTGTAGTCAAAACCCTTACCTTCGCCTCAAGTGTGGGTGGCATAAGGATGCCCAATCCTGGCTCAACCATTGGAGAATTAAGGAGGAGCTTAGTATGGGAAGCAAAGATAATATAAAAAATACTATTACCTCCAAGTTTTAGGACAAGTTGTGGGAGGATCAGGAGCTCAAGGGTAAAGGAAGCTACGATACTATAAGGAAGTGATCAACCCAACCCTTGATAATCAGAAATATCTCTTTCTGTTGTCCAACAATAAGAAAAAAATGAACATTGCTAAGATAATAACTAATTCCCATGAGCTTCGGAGTGAGACCAGGCAGATATTTTTATGTTTATTATAAATTAATGTCTATCTATATTCACTGACCATTTAATTTATTTTAAATATATATATTTTTTATTTTTATATTAATTTATATATATATAATAATAATATAATAACAATTTAAAATAAAATTATAAAATAATTAATACTGAACATTCTGTTCACAACTTCATTGTGAATAGAATTTCAATCATGGTTGGTTTTCATTAAACAGAATGTAAAAAAAATGGATGTACACGGTGGTGATGTCATGCTCGACTGTAAATGCTAGGCCACCCCTTGTACTTGTCAAAAGTAGACGCAGACTGTAACTCTGTCAGAAACTCTCTTCTTTGGTTCACATCGCCATCGAGGTTATTGAATGTGGTACAATATCTGGCGAAGGCTGAGTCGAAGCCAACGAGGACTTGGTTGTCTTTTGAAAAGTTCAAAGTGTTTCAGAATCAGAATTGCTATGAGAAATAAATATTTCAAGCCACATCATCATTAAACCATGTAATGTTGTCCAATCAGATTCACAGATTTGTATAATCAATATTACAATCTATAAATTCTAGTGAATGTTAAAATGTTTTATTTTTATTTTTATTTTTTATAAATGAAGAAAAGAGGAATGAGAATCTGATTGGGTTTGTTTTAGAGAAATCAAAATGTTTTAGTAAATTTTTTTGGAGTTTCGGGTGCCAAAATTTTGTGGAAAATTTTGAGATGAAATCTTGATTTGTGTTATTTAAACTGGTTTTTTTATTGCATATATGGATCCAACACTCTCATAAACTTTTAGGACACTTTGATTGTGTAAAAATTACCTATAAAACTTGTAATTTTAATAAATTCCTTCCAGATTATTTAAAAAAATAAAATAAATAAATTCCAAAAATTTTACACTAAAAACCACTGGAATCAAAACTAACTACTTACCTAGAAACAAAAGCCATAGTCAACCCAAAAAAAAAAGCATAAGCATCTTTCTTAGAGGGAGTTTAAATAATTATATTAAGCATCTTTCTTCCGGGGAGTTTAAATAATTATATTTTTTCTTATAAATTATAAGGTATGGATGTCAATTAATTTTCTATTTTATTTTTTAATAGTGTTTTATAAAAAAAATTAATGTATATAATATTTTATAAATAATTAAAAATAAATATTTCATATAAAATGTATATTAATAAATATAAGGAGGAAGATTTAATATTTACCATGTCTTTTGGTTGAGTTTTTGTTTCTGCACAGTTTTCATTATTATTATTATTTTAAACAGAAAATAGATAAATTTTGTCTCTTACTTATATATCTATTATGATGTTTTGGACATATTATGGCTTTTATTTAATAGAGGTTAATAATTTCATGATGTAATATGAGTCTTTATGGTTGAAGGGTAGGAGGATAGTTTTATGTGGCCAACCTTGATCATTTTTCTCTAAAAACTTAAAAAAAATAGATAAATTTTGTTTTTTTACTTATATATCTATTATGATGTTTTGGACATATTATGGCTTTTATTTAATAGAGGTTGATAATTTCATGATGTAATACGAGTCTTTATGGTTGAAGGGTAGGAGGATAGTTTTATATGGCCAACCTTGATCATTTTTCTCTAAAAAAGTAAGCTTAGTAGATAAAGTGGTTTCTTTTGTTTCATATGTTCTAACTTTATTGTCCATTTTCTATTCAAACACATAGGAAATGTGATTTTCATTCTCACTTTTGGATAGACATTGCAATCTTTTATTTAGAAAAAACGAAGCAAATAAACATGGCTTGAACATTAATAACAATTTGTCGTGTGACTTTTGGAGCAAGGATATCTCAAAATCAACTCTTTTACAAGATTGTTGTTCCTTGCACAGAACCAACAAGCAAATGGTTAGAAAACAAAACACACAAACAAATGAACAAAGTAACTATATCTAAGCAAGATCATGAGTTATAATTTTATAACAAAGAAAACAAAAAATGCAGTTAGGGAAGCAAGAAATCTCTTTATTTCTTGATGAAAAGAGTTACAATATTATCCCAGAGACACTAAAGGGAGTTGATAAGGAAATGGACCTTATGACTCTCCTAAATGATGGTCCCTTTTCTCCATCTCTTTGCAAGAATGATATTTCCCACGAAGTTCCTTGAGAGCTCTCTAATGGTGAACTCTATAAACACAAAGTTATGCCAATTGTGAGACAATTTGGCCACATAACCTTGCCTTGAACTTCCTTCTTTTCATGGTTCCAAATGTAGTGATATTTATAGGCCCAAGCTCATACCTTGCCTCTGTTTGGCTCATTGATGAGATTTTATCTTTGAATGAGCTAGTGGGAGACAAGAGGAGTCCTTTAGAGACACCTTAACTCCAATTTAGTGGTGTAGTGGCTCGAGAATGAGCTCCCTGGCCTTGTTCTTTCACTTGGTGGTTGTCATTTAAGTTGATTTGGCACGGGGACTGTTGATATGTCACTTCTATGGATATGCATTGCTATCACAAAAACAATCACGGTGATATGTGCAAAATTGCTTAGGTGACTTTGCAAGGTTTGATTTCTCAAATAGCAACCTTAGGAACCTTTAGTTGTTTCTTGATTATTTATATTTTCTAATAATCACTAGTGTATTTGCATAAGCCATTCTTCGATGTTGAGTGTCATGGTTGGTGCATTTGGGTGCATGATTTTTCCATGATAACATAATGTTAAAGTTATCATTACTAATTTGACAAATGTTTCTGACTCTAGGTAGTCCTCAAGATACATTTTGAAGTTAGTGTATTAGGAAAAAAACAAAGCATATATGTAATAACTTCAATCCCCCAAAAGCTATTATATAGGAAAATTATTAAAGCTACATTTTGTGACATTTAAGTATTATTTGTATCACATATATAGGAAAAACAATATAAAATTTAGTATAACAATGTCCACCTGCAACTCCACAAAGTACAAGTTTTTTTGTTTTCTTCCTAACCATAAGGTAGCTCATATTTTGCACTAATGAACAGTGAGTTGAAAACTAATAGTAGTAAAAAAAAATGGTGTCTAAGAACCAATATGTCACATTCTTATTTGATATGACATATATTATTCTATTTAAGGCATTATATACTTAGAATTATGCACTTTCAAAGTCTCATAAATGTCAACATTAAACTCCTTGTTTGAGAAAAGAGTTATCTATCAATCCTTCAATTCTATAAATTTTCCCTTAAGCATATACCCTTTCCATTAAGAACTACACTAGTGATAATAACTACATTAATGATAAAGTTTAGTTAAACTTAGTTACTTCTTACATAAATATTATCCCAATAGCATTATCTTCTATGATGTCCATAAAATATGGTATTCCAAACAACTTATTTCCTATGGATTTAAGAGATCTAATCATTAGACTAAATCACATTATTCTAAAGCCCCATCCAATTGCTTAACCATTATTTTTCTATCAAGATATCCAAGAGTTTGGACTCGTTGTAGTTACTATAACACCCTCCAAAAAAATTTCCTTCGTTCAAATTTTGGAGCCCCCTAATGATCATGTCATCGGTCATGTCAAGGCATTAAATTGATGCTTGGTCATTGTTTCTAAGTGTTCATTTTTTCTCTTAGAAAATATAAGTGTCGAAGAAACGTCCTTTCACATGCCTAACTCATAGCACACTTCTTTTTGATAGGCAGAGCACACTTTCTCAAGACATTGTTGTCACACTTCTTAGTGGTAGTCATCAAACTTTTATTTCCTATTTTTCTGACAAGCGCTAAGCACACTTGCAAAAACCTAATCCTTACTTAAAGAGTGCTCTCCCTATATAAAGAGTCCATCCCAACTCTCATTTCACACTTATCTTTCAATTTTGGGCTATGTGCACTTTTGGAGCACAAGGAGCATCCCTCACTCTTCATTTCGAGTCACACTATCTTCCATGTGAGTTTCTCAATTGTTGCACTTTGCTTGCTTTCCCTCTTGCAGGTGTCCTTTTTCTTTCTTTCACTCTTGCATGTTTCTCTTTCGCTTGATTTCACAAATCCTGTTAATATAACCTTGGCACACCTTCTAGAGGCAGCTCGAACAAAATTTCTTACACTAGTCAAGCCACTCTTTCACAAGAATATGTGTTGGATACACTCCTTTGACCTAATGCACTTTCTAGTTGTAGTCGACACTTTGGTCGCAAACTTGTCCTCTAATTGTTGCACTTGGGGATTACTGTCATTTAATTTCATGCATTATGGTTTTGGGTACTGCGTATATTCTTTTCATAAGTTCGATTGTATATGTGTGTGTGATCATATTTAGAACCTGTTTTGTATCCTTTTGTTCTCTTACTTGTTCCAATGATCTCACAATTAGTCAATTTTGGGGATTCTTCCTTGTCCTCACATCATTTGAAAGTTATGAACACATTCAATTTTCAGCCAAGTGATGAGCGCATTACACTTCCAAGCCTTAGTTGTGAGACTCTTGTCTCATAAACTTGCACCTTATTCCCATCTTGAGGATAACTCCCTTGACAAGCACACTGTGCGTCACTAGACCATATTCACCCAACCTCTTGCTACTTGGACCTGCACTCTACGCCAAGCCTTGACAACTCTGCCTTGTGGAGAGCATTGCACACACTCGATGGAAAGTAAGGTCACCCCTTGGCCCTTGTAGTTTCAACCTACGCTCAACCTAGAATCTCCTTCTCAATTATAGTGCATACACATCCTCATTCCTCAAGCCTCTAGCCAATATCTCTAAGACCTACACTCTGTGCCCAATCTTGTCCCTCTCTCTTTCCATAGCACAGTGGGCACTTCCAGTACCCATAATTTCACCTCTTGCCTCTTGAACCTGCGCCCTATGCCCAAGTAAGCCTCTTTCTTAGTCCTAGCGCACTGTCCCATCACAATCAACATCATGCATAAGCAAACAAGGTATAATAGGAGATTTTGGGACTGATATTCTATTTACATGAGTGGATATTATTTGTAGGTATTATCATCTTAATATTTAAGATAATGCTCTAGGAGGTCATCAAGGAAATATTCCAAGAAGACACTTACAGAAATGAGACACAAGGAGACCATCATGTAGGAGATAAATGAATTATAAACTACGACATATAGATGGAAACCTAAGATGATTCAGAAGGCTCTGATACTATATCTAGACCTTTGGAGGGTGAAGATTAAGTACATTATAGACTTATCACAAAGAGTTGAAACTATAGCAGCAAATAAAATAAATTTGTATTGGTGCATTACAATCATGAAATCCCATGTCACATTCGTCAAATTGAAGCTTCAGTGTCATTGTGTTCCATGTATTCTTGCCACAATTTTGGTGGAATTTAATTTTGTAATTTCCAAAATTAGAAAATGTAAAATGTGTGGAAGCCCAAGGGTCACATATGGAATGTGAAGAGTCACTAGGAAGGGTCATGCAGGAGCTCAAAAGTCATATGGGAACTTAAGAGTCACGAGGGAGGTCAAGAGTCACATGGGAGGTGAAGGGTCACCTCATTTGTTATAAATAAACCCTCATAACTAAAGTAAAGGAATTTTCACCTTTGCCTCTCAAGCTAGGCATATCAAAGAAGATCATTCGTTTGAGGAGTATGTGGTGGCTTCATGTTCCACTGCTGGAGCTAGTGATGCATCAATATAATTGTGTATCTTGGAACTTTCACTTAATGTTTTGAAACTCTTAGAGATGACACACTTTCATGCATGTATCATGGATGTTGTTAGACTATTCTTTTAATGTTTATGATGTATGTATGTGATCATATGTATCAAGGACAATGAATTTTGTTTTTATCTTTAGTACACATCTTGTTGAATGGTGTGTCCTCACTTGCTTTCATGTTCGTTGTTACTTTTCAAACTATTTTGCAGATTAATCAATGATGCTTTCCATGTATGTGTGTGTCTTTATTAGGGTGGTATTATTACTTTTCTTCTAAAGGCTCACTCCATTTTTTTTATTTTTGTGGAAGTACCTTATATACATTGCTATTGTGTGCTTCATAGGGCTAATTTACTTACTTATCTCAAAGTATATGTGTTAATTCCAGTCAAGGCAAATATCTAAGAATAAATAAAAATCGAGCCTTTGTTCCAGATGGGGCTCCTATCCCAAACAATGCGAGGTCTAATTGGGACATCATACTGGGGATACCCCCTACTATTGGTGGTATCAAGCACCGTCAACATGACCTTACCACTTATATTCCCATATGCGAATTTCAATACTTATATTCCAAAGATTATTAAAAAGGAATAAGATAATTTTCACTTATGCATTTTTTACTATGTTTCTTAGTATATATTTCTTATCTTGAATTATAAATTATTCAAACGATTTTTATACTAAATTTAGTAAATGTTTACTGACAAAATACTTTCTTTTAATTACACCATGATAGCCTTGGTGATTAGAATTGAAGAAGCCTTGTGTCCTCTTTAATCCATTCTTTTTAGTTAGAGAGATATATCATGTCCATTATGCCCCTATTTGGTACCAAAACACATATAATGGTCAAATTTATCAGTTTAAATTTGTGAGTTTAACTATTATGAGGAGCTCCTACATATTGCTAGAATATTTAGGTTAGTTTGTTACATATCATCTTAAAAGTGTAGTTTATAGAAGATATATAATTAAAATCATTTGAAAAATATAATTTCAACCTTGTAACAATTTTTTAAAGATCAATATACCTATTATTCTATAAACTTAGCGATTTATCCTTCTTGTTTATACATACTCAATTATTAAATAAAATATAATTTTAGTAGTAGGGGTGGAAGGAGTGGGGGGTGATTATCATCCTAAGAACAATAAGGAATTCAAATTTTCTTGGGGATTAGGAGAGGCAACCAACAACGTTGTTGAATCATATGCTCTTCATCACAGAATAAAAAAAATTGTGCAACAAAAAATTCGGGAGATCATTGTGATTGGAGACTCTCTTCTCATCCTATCTAGAACTATAAATCAATCACTCCCCAATGATCTCAAGATAGCTCAGGTTATCAAATATATTTTTAACTTACTCTGTCTCATCCCCAAAATTCAATGTTATCATGTCTTAAGGATGAATAATTTGGTAGCAAATGAAATGGCCAATCTGGGCTCTACTCTCCCCAAAGGAGATCTAGTTTTGATCCAGGTGGATATTGGTGGCCACCCGCCTATTCCACTTGGGTCCCTACCATTGTCTCTTTCAGTTTTTCAGTTTTGGCATAACTTACTATTTTTAGCAGTTTTTTGGGTCCTGAACTTCCAGAGCCGTTTTGAGGCCCTAAACGACGTTTTTTGAGCATTGCGCCTCCAGCGAATATCATTCCGTTTTGGAATGATATTCATGGCGAAAGTTGTAGTCCTCGGATAGAGCTTTCTAATGATGTATCATGTGCGTCAAACGGAGATAGTATGCCAAAGTTACGTCCCTGGGAAGTTGAAACACCAATTTACCCAAACGGGGCCCATAGTTGTGGCGCTTCATCTCCTAGGGTTAGGTTTTTGGATGTTTAGGGTTCTCCATTGTTTCTAAATAATAAATAGGCCCTCGAGCCTCATTGTAACTCAGTTCAGAGGCCTGTAGCCGCCACATCTCTTCTCAGAGATAGCTACCAGCGCCCTAGCTAGTTTTATTTCCATTCTGTCTGTAAGCAAATTTCAGTTCTTTGATATTAATGAAATGAAGTGTTATTTCCGCCGCATCTCTGTATTTATGGTTATGTGTTTATTCTGTTGCGTTCCTGCATAAATCCGGATCAGTGGTATCAGAGCGGTCTGCTTTTTCTCGATCCTTCTTTGCATGTCCCCAACGAGGTCTGGGTATAAGGAGCTAGGGCTTGATCTGGTGGAACCTTTGCAAGATCAGCCTCGCAAACCTCGACGGACGCCCATGGGGGACGAAAAGAAAGATGAGGGAGCAGGAGATCCTATCAAAATATTGCTCGAGGAGGCCCTCGAAAGCCAAAGGAACGTGATGATGGATAACTTTGCTCAGATCCTTCAACGGCTACCCACCGGCGGCGCATCTGCATCCAGCAGCCACTCTGGAGGCGCGACTCCTTTTAAGGTACAAGTAAATTTTTACATTCCCATATTTGAGGGTCAAATAGACGTAGATGCCGTAGATAGATGGTTGAATCTGTTAGAAGGATATTTCTCGGTTCATGACTTTTCAGACCGGGAGAAGATTATTTTTGCACTCCTCAAAGCTACCCCCCATGTTAAGGACTGGTGGGAAACCTAATGTGAGAACAAGGACCAGACAGAACCCTCTCTGTTCTCGGCCGTACCAACTTGGAATTATTTCCGAGACGCCGTCAAGGAACAGTACTATCCCGTGGGGAGCTATGAGGACAAGTACATACAATGGACCACGCTGCGACAACAAAGGGATCAAGATGCGCACGAGCTGACGAATCTGTTCCATACCCTGCGCACAAAGTTGGGTATCAAAGATTCAGAGAAACATTTGGTGCTAAAGTATCGCAGCTGTCTGCACAGATACATTCAGGAGGAAATGGAGTTCCTCGACATCTCCTCGCTTGGTACGGCATACCGGTATGCTGCCAAGATTGAGCAGAAATTCAAACAGAAGAAGCGAGACTTTGGATTTGCGAATCAAAAGCAAGGGAAAGGTGCTTCCAAACCGCAGAACAAAGGACAGAGCCAAGGCATGGAAGCTAAAGACAACCCGTCAAAGCCACAAGAAAAGAACAACACCACAAAGCCAAAGAAGGACACAGGAAAGAGGTGTGAGTTCCATAAGAGCTCCACTCACAACACAAGTGAGTGTCGGGCCAAGCAGTCGCTAGTGGCCGAGATGAGGGCTTCTGAGTCAGATGCATGCTCCGACTCTGAATCAAAACCTGAAAAAGGGAATGAAAAAGGGAAACAGATTATTGATGCGGAGCCCAACGCCATTGTTGCCACTACAAAGATCCAGAAGGAGGAACCAGAAGATCCAGAGGAGGAGGAACGTCTCTTCCACTCCCAGATGTGGGTAAAGGGCTCCCCTGTAAAGTTCATTGTAAATAATGGGAGCCAAAAGAACCTCATTTCAGCAGACGCCGTGAAGCGGTTGGGCTTGCCGACCACAGCTCACCCACATCCATACACCATCGGGTGGCTTCACCAAGGACGAGATCTCCGCATCAGCCAGCAGTACCGCCTTCCCTATAGCATCAAGCCCTTCACGGATGAGGTATTATGTGACGTTGCTCCTATTGATGTTTCTGATGTATTATTAGGACAACCATACTTGTGGAAGTGTCATGCTATGTATGAGTCTCGACCTCGTGCTGTTATTGTTACTTTGGGAAGTAAGTTGTATAGGATACCAGAGGTACCACCTCCTACGGCTATCTCTTTGGTTACTGAAAAAAAATGCAGTAAGCTCATTTCCCAAACCAGGAAATTCGTTTTCCTGATGATCCGCCCCTAGGGCAAGAAGAAAATTGTGGCCACGACCTCCAGACAGGGCTCCTCTGCACAACAACAACAAATGGATAAGGTTGTAGAGGAGTATGGGGACATCTTCACCTCACCCACAAGGGTTCCTCTGCACTGTAAGGTCAAGCACCCGATTGATCTGACCCCAAGTGCGCCGCTACCCAATGGACCGATCTATCGACGCTCAGTTTTGGAGAATGATGAAATCAAGAGGCAGATTCAGGATCTGTTGCAGAAAGGTCACATCAGACCAAGTTCATCGCCCTGTGGGAGCCCGATCGTGTTGGTACAGAAGAAGGATGGGACGTGGAGACTCTGTATTGACTATCGGGTGCTGAACAAGATCACTGTCCGGAATAGGTACCCAATCCCATGAATTGATGACCTTCTGGACCAACTCCAAGGTGCAAAATATTTCAGTAAGATCGACCTGAAGTCTGGGTATCACCAGGTACCAATTGAACCCTCTGATGTGTGGAAGACTGCCTTCAAAGCTAAGGAAGGCCTCTTTGAATGGCTGGTCATGCCTTTCGGGTTGACGAATGCTCCCGCAACCTTCATGAGGATGATGGACGACATCTTGCGGCCATTCACCAACTCATTCGTAGTGGTGTGCTTGGATGACATTCTGATCTTCAGCAAGACTTGGGAAGAGCACCTTCACCACATCCGACAAGTCCTCCAAACACTGCGACAACACAAGTTGTGTGCCAATTTGGAGAAGTGCACATTTGGCATGACCCAGGTTCAATATCTGGGATACATAATTGATGAAAGGGGGGTGCATGTGGATCCAGCCAAGATCCAAGTCATTCGAGATTGGCCAGCCCCAACCACTATAACAGAGCTTCGCAGCTTTGTGGGTCTTGCTAATTTCTACCGTAGATTCGTGTTGGAATTCTCTCATATCACTTGGCCCTTGAGTCAAGTCACCAAGGGAGGAGCGAGAGCAAAATTATTTTGGTCGGAACCTCAACAAAAGGCGTTCACAGAATTGAAAAATCGCCTCTGTTTTGCCCCCGTGCTCACATTACCAAACTTGCAACAGCCATTTGAGATTGAGACAGATGCCTCTGACTATGCTATTGGGGCAGTTCTTACTCAACAGGGACATCCAGTGGCATATCACAGTGAGACATTGTCTGAGACAGTTCGCAAGTATCCCACCTATGACAAAGAAGTGTATTCCATTGTGCAAGCCTGTCGACAATGGAAGCATTACATTTTGGGGAAGGAAACAATCATCCACACAGACCACCGGCCCCTGCAGTTCATACAGACACAAGGGAAGTTGCAGAATGATCGCCATCAGAAGTGGTCCACATATCTGCAACAGCTTCATTTGAACATCAAGTACAAGAAGGGTAGCACCAATAATGTTGCAGACTGCCTCAGCCGACCACCGATCGTGGCGCTCACCACCGTGCTCAACTCTTGTGGGCACGAGACTTCTGATTGGCCGCTTCTCTATGAGAGTGACCCAGAATTCGGCCACACTTACAAGGCACTCTTGGGGGGCACGTAAGTTCCAAATTTTCACCTCCAAGATGCACTTTTATGTCACCTGGGACACCTTTGTGTTCCTTCAAGCGAGCGTGCCAAGATGATATGGGAAGCACACTACAGTCGAGTTGCTGGGCATTTCGGGGTCGAGAAAACAGTAGCAATACTACAAAATTATTTCTATTGGCTGAACCTTCGAAAGGATGTCGAGAAGCACATTAGATCCTGCACTGCTTGTGCCATTGCCAAACCGACCATCAAGAAGCAAGGCCTATATTCTCCACTACCTACCCCTAGTCGACCTTGGGAATCCATCTCCATGGATTACATGTCGGGCCTGCCCTCTACTAAGAATGGAAATGACTGTGTTTTCGTGGTCGTTGACAGATTCTCGAAGATGGCCATTATGGCGGCTTGTAAGAAGAATATCACAGCAGAAGCCACTGCTAAACTCTTCTTTGAACGAGTGTGGGTGCACTTTGGGATCCCACAGTCTATCATATCAGATCGAGATAACAGGTTCCTCAACACATTTTGGTCCAGCCTCTGGTCAATGTTGGACACAAAGCTCACCAAGTCCACAGCTTTCCATCCCCAAACAGATGGCCAGACAGAGGTCGTCAATAGAATGATTGTACACATTCTGCGCATGTACAACTCAAAGCATCCACGCACATGGGACGAGAGCCTCCCCTATGTACAACACAGTTATAACCGGGCTCTCCACAGTTCAATTGGCCATAGCCCCTTTCAGGTGGGCTTGGGATTCCAAACACTATGTCCCATTGACATAGCCATGCCGTTTGCAGCTGCTCAGGCCGATTCAGCTCATGTCCAGTCTGAAGTTGACAAAGCAAGTAGCTTCATCGAGCGCATTCAACACATCCGCCAACAGGTTCATGATATATTGGACAGAGCTAATGCGAAGTACAAGCAACGCCATGATCAACACCGGGTGCCACACAACTTCCAGGTGGGCGACAAAGTATGGCTACATTTGCAGAAGGAGCGCCTCACTGGACCCCACCGCAAGCTTCGCCCGCTCCGATATGGGCCGTACACCATCACCAAGGCTGTAGGGAACAATGCCTTGGAGCTCAGTATTCCACCATTCCTTGGTCTGCACCCAGTCTTCAATGTGGATCTCCTTCGTCCTTACTTCCCACCTCTACTGGACACCTCGGACATTGCAGAACAACTCACACCAACAGAGTTAAACCCAGACTGCATGGAATAGGCCACCACAGATTGTATCATGGACATGCAAATCAAGAACACTCGCCAATAGAAGATCCAACTGTATCGGGTTGTCAAAGCTGGCCAACTCCTGCACCAAGGAAAGTGGTTCACCAGGGACCAAGTTCAGCAGAAATTTCCTCATCTCATGGAGGAACTTAACGCAATGGGGACCATTGCTTCCTAAGGGGGGAGGAATGATCCAGGTGGATATTGGTGGCCCTATACGACGTTTTTTGAGCATCGCGCCCAAAATTATATTTGTGGCGAAAGTTGTAGTCCTCTGACAGAGCTTTCTTAAGGACTCGGGCTGCGGGGGCCAACAGAGATACGGGGCCAAAGTTACGTCCCCGAAAGTTGAAACACCAATTTACCCAAATGGGGCCCATAGTTGTGGCGTTCATCTCCCAGGGTTAGGTTTTTGGATGTTTAGGTTCTCCATTGTTTCTATAAAAAATAATAAATAGGCTCCGAGCCTCATTGTAACTCGCCCGAGGCCTGTAGCCGCCACATCTCTTCTCAGAGATAGCTACCAGCACCCTAGCTAGTTTTATTTCCATTATGTCTGTAAGCAAATTTCAGTTCTTTGATATTAATGAAATGAAGTGTTATTTCCGCTGCATCTCTTTGTTTATGGTTATATATTAATTCTGTTGCGTTCCTGCATAAATCCGGATCAAGTTTGTCAAGGCCAAATCCAAAGGGCCCCTCTCCCCTTATATTTAGTATGACAAGTTCTGAGTGCATTATTAAAAAAATTTAAAGTCATTAGAATAGAGGGCTCTCTTCTTAGGCTCCTTGGAATACATCACAAGGAGCACACACACCCTCACTTTCACACACCACCTTCTAGAATTCCCGGCTTGACGTGCAGTCATCAATTGTGTAACAAGGGAAATGGAAGCATCTACATGTTCATTTCATCACACTCCATTATAATGGGAAAGCTCTCACAATTATCATGGCAGTTTGTGAAAAAGGGGAAACACTAAAATAAGTAGGAAAAGTGGGATGGCACTCCATGGAGGAGAACCACCCTCCCCATGATTGCACGTGCACGTGAAGACTTTAATGTTTATGATGTTTATGATTGGATCTTGAGAGATGAAATATCTACTTGGAAGCAAAACATGAACTATAAAGCCTCCATCTAGGAATTCCCACTTTCTTGCCTCACATCAATGATTTCTTCATTCCATGGTTTGTGGTTTCTCTCTCAGAACACTTGTTTACGTGGTAATGTTTTTGTTCATATTTTCCTGTAATTTTCAGCTTATATGTTTATATATTCCCTAAAGTTATCTTACGACTTGTGATTTCTCATTGTGGTTTCTAATTCCTCTTAGTATGGTTGGGCTCCATTTTTAGTTTTTTCTACTCATCTCAGCGATCTAGTCTGTGCCACTCTAGGTCCTCTACTCCTCATGCAGATATTTCTGGTGGCTCTGTTTGTTATTCCTATCCCTATTGCAACTCTCTTTATCTATATGTCCTCAAGCCACTGTGGAATTAGTGTTGATAGGACTCTCTGAAGATCTTGTTATTGATCCTTTGATTCCTGACTAATGGAGAGGGAAATGCATCTTTGACTTTGTTGAATCTTAGTAACAATATTCATAGGGGCGAGGTAACCCGGGAAACAAAACTTCATGTTCTCTCTACATCTTTCCTTCATCTATAATTTGTTTCTCATAAGGTTAGAGCTTTAAAAGGCAACACCAAATATACTCTTCTCAACTCTGTCCATTAGGAAATCTCCTTCAGTGTGGAAGGAACACAACCATATCAACTCTTTATCTACAAACTGAAGATTGAAGTGAATGTCTTGCACCTTCATTTGGATGAGACTCAAAATCAGATGGACAAGAACAACCAAGCAAAATACGAAGTCAAAAGTGTTGGAAAAATACTCATAGGGGGGGTGAATCAATATTTTAAATTCACATAAACTTTTTCTTTATTATGAAAACTAGTGTATATCCAGTAAAATTTTATTTCAGTTAATTCCTCATTTGTTTATCAGTATATCAATATTTAATAAGTAGTAAACATGTGTAGTAAGAACATAATAAAGCATCACACATAATCAACACACATGAACACCAAGATTTTTAGGTGGAAACCCAATGTGGGAGAAAACCATCGATGTTGTCATATTTGTATTCTTCTTTAATTAAAAAATATTATTTACAATCATGTGCTGGTGCATAATCATACTAGCGCGCAAGCGCCCACCTGTAGAAGGCTGCAACCTTCTCTCATTCTTTAGCACCTACTGAAAGGGATCTCCAACCCCCAGATATGATCACCAGCCGCTACTTGTAGGAAGCTTCAACTTCCTCACTGAGGGCTCCAACCCTCAACACTTATGTGGACCACGTTTTATAAATTTTCATATTGGATTCACATGATTCAACACATCACAGCTTGTAGGCCTCTTTTAATCAAAATTTCAGATTGGAACCACTACCACCATTAAAGCCCAATACCAATTATCAAAACTGAAAAACTGATCACTATAATAGATCATTGAATCATTGAATCAGCCAATCATTGAATTAACCAATCATTGAACCAACTAAGACCCAAATAAATCATATGACAAAATAAACACTACTTTGCTTAATAATATCCGAGTGTATACATGCTTTCCATGAAGTAAACACACTTATATATCTCAAATACCAAACCCTGAGACTAAACCAATGTCATTCTGAAATAAACATTGAATTACACATATACATACTGAATCATTCTAACAGAACCATCACAGATTTCGAACCAGACACAACTAACATCATCACCTTTCATCACATCATTTCACCATCAATTCAACTTCAATTGTAATTGTTTAAACCCAGATCTTCAATTAAGACTTCATTGACATACAACATCAAACACAACAAACATATTAAACTGATCAGAAATCATATTATGGGAGAACCCTAGAATATATACGTGATTTCCATGAATAAATTTCGTGTGTATATGCGCTTTTCAGTAATGAAACTTGCGTACATATCTGCTCAAACAATAGAATCAATACACTAATATTCATAAGGTTATCCACGTGTATACATGCCTTTCTTTAGCCAAACTTGCATACAGATCTAAAATTATTGATTTATACTTCGATGCACATCATAACTTCAGAAATACCCATACCATGACATTCATAATAAAACAAACGTCAAAACATCATTATCCCAGATCAAATCAACCCAAATAAAATTATTCAATACATAGTCATTTCATGCCTATTGAACCTGATCCATCATTCTACTCCTGAGTGCACACTTATTTCATATAAAAACCCAAAGCACACATCAGAGTGAAGTATTCATCAATCACACATTACTTTCACACCCTTATCACTTTGATCTTCATCTCCTTGAATAGCTTAGGCCTTAGCCAATACCACAGGTCAAGACCACACTAATGTCGATGGTATTCCTTGACAGGATCAAATATCCATTACTCTGCTCAATATTGTGGGCTAATACCATGGTAAAGACCCTTGGTATTTATAAACTGTAGTGCATAAATTGTACATGATTCTGCTTCTTCATACCTACGTGTGTATGTGCCTTTGCTTTTCATAATCCGCATATATTTCTCACTTCCATCATTCTTATTGCTTTGAACTGCATGCATTTGACCAAAGTCTTTTTCACATGTAGACACATCTTGTTGAAATATTCATTAAGGAGGTTTCCATCAAGGACAATACATTTCATAATTTCAACAATCTGCCCCTTTGGAATTGATGGCAACCAAGCTCAAAATACCAAGCTACTCTCTCCCCCTTTGACATCAAGGGAAAAGGGATGACCAATGTTGAATGAAGGCGACTCTATTACTGACAATTCTCCCCCTAAGAATATGTCAAATCTTCTGAAATGTGTTTAATGAGATACAATACTCTATGATATGACCTTTCCTATTATCAAGAAATCAAATTTAAATCAATCACCCAACACAGTGGGGTTACATATTTGACTCCATCATAACATAAACTACCCAAAAATGGGAATACATACATATTCGACTTGACCCTTAATATTCCAAACATGACTAAATATTACAATGATTACATCATAGGTATCTTCATGACCTTTACATCAAGTGACAAATATGACATTTATAACAAAGACCAAAGACCTCAATAGTGAGGTATCAAGACCAAGATAGTCATCAACAACCATCATATACTGAATAAGGCCTGCATCATAAACTTCTGACAACAACGCCGTGAACATCATAATATCGTCAACCTGTGGCCAAGTATGCATCATGAACAACATAAAATTTGAGAAACATCACTAATGATAAGCATAAATTAGTATCAAGGAGTTATCAAGCAAAAAAAATGCCAACAATGCATTAGTAGGGGCATAGTTAATTCTCCCCCTGAACATGTGCCAACTATTTACTTGTCAGATCTTATCACATCAAATCATACATCAAAATACCATCAAGGCAAATTCATCAATTGATTATCCGTCAAGGCATCAACAAATCATACAAACTAAAACACTACTTAAGTATCATCAACATATTGTAACCATCATCATCTGAACAATAAAGCTAAGAAATAAATTTCTGAAACATATTAGAGCCCCCACTTTTTTTGTAGACTATCCCACAGATTCTTCATCACAACAAAATATATGTGACTATCTTTCATAAGGTCCATGTACAGAAAGTGAGATGTTGAATTTTCTTAATCCTAGCTCCCCCTGAACTTAAAGAACAAGTCATATTAATCAATAGAGCGATGAAGAAAAGATCACTCCTAATTTATTTATGAGATATTCAAATGCATCACGTGGAAGAGGCTTTGTAAAAATATGAGCAACTTGTTCTTTTGAGGGAACATACTCCAGTTTTACCTTTTGTTCAAGCACTTGTTCTCTTAGAAAATGATACTTAATTGGAATGTGCTTGGTTTTAGAGTGCATAAAAATTATTTTTGAAATACTAATGGCACTTGTATTGTCACATAGAATGGAAATGGGTAGAGAACACTTGATTTGAATATCCTGTAATGTTTGCACCATCATGAGAAGTGGTGTGTAGAAAGAAGCAACAACAACATATTATGCTTCTGAAGTGGATAAGTCAACAAAACTTTGTTTCTTGCTAAATGATGATACCAAGTGGGGCCCCATGTAGAGTTCTCCTCCACTAGTGCTTTTTCTGTCATAAGCATTTCCTGCCTAATCTGCATCTGTGGAGGCATCAAGGGTAAGATCTTCCTTGTTGGGATACCATAAACCAAAGTCTTGGGGTGCCTTGCAGATATTTGAATATTCTTGTGACTACCTGAAGATGAGTTTATTTTGGATTGGCTTGGAATCATCCAAAAATCCCAACATCATGCATGATATCTGGTCTTGTTCCAGTTAGATAAAGTAAGCTTCCGATCATGGATCTATATGAGAATCATCGTGTGAACTGAGATTACTATTGTGTAGGTAAATCCCCTCTACGGACAGAGGCAATCCCTCTAGCCCTGGAGTGGGTCTAGCAACAAGGGAACAAGCCGGACTTTCAGACTCCTATCTTATAAATGAAAATGAGTTGGGATAGATGGCCTACCTTGGTCCAACGCTCTTGTCGTAGTTTGCAGCAGCGATCTCCTGATGTTTGTCTCCACACGTCGTGGTGTTTCAGTGATAATGTCTATGTACCTGCACAAGGATCAGAGAATGGTGCCAGCATACAAAAAAATACTTTCATTCATAGATATTTGATTGGTCAAGGAGAATCAAACATCTTACATCAAATAAAACATATCAAATGCAAAATGGGAACTAAAAAACCAGTCATTTATTAATAAGTAGAGAAAGGGAGTTTACAACCTTAATGCCTTGACGTTGCAGTCTCCTTCAACGAGTTCAGTCAAGGGTGTCTCAAGCATTCGCTAGGGATCAGAATTGGTGAGGCGACGGGCCTAAACTCTCTCTCAACAATGGATTCCTCTCTACCTTGTTCTTCACACTAGCTATAGTAAGGATTGTTTAGCTAGCTGAAATCATGTGAGAAGGATGTATTTATAGGAGAGGAGGAGGTGGTTTGGGATCCATCATAAGGTGGAAGAGAAGTCCTATCCCTTTTGGGAGTTGGAAAAATATAGGAAATAAGAAGCCAAAGGGAGAATTTCGACATTATTCAGTTGAACAAACCATGATGACTCTGCTCACAAAGTAGTTAGGAATGGAAACTTTGCTTCTATTTAAAAAAAAAATTCCAAAAACAGCTCAACATGGGTAAGACACTGAGACAAAGTTCCAATGGGCGTGGGGTCTAATGTTAATTTCCCTGTCGGCGTATGGCCATAATTGCCTACCAGTGCCGACCCAGAAACACATGTTTTTGAGAGCCTGCTTGAGGAGTGATCAACATAGGAAATTTTCTTGACATGTCAAGGGGCGCAATGATACTTTTTGCAAGGTATGACAATACACATAAGTCACTGAAATGATCCTCCAAAGTTCGGGATGGGGATTGTAGGGATGGTGAAAAAATATTGTGTAATAGATGCCCCCTAAAGTATGAGGTCCGAGAGAGAGGGAGGGGCGAAATGATTTATGAGAACGTGCCCAAACCAAACACCGTCGTCGGAAGACCAGCAAGAATAAGTACAACTGATATCATTGATACATGAATATATGGCATGGGTGCAACCATCCATAATAGATTACATATAAAAATAATATCTGAGGTATGGACGCAACCATCTAGCAAGAAGGATCAATAAATGGAATCAGGTATGGTCACAACCATCCAATCAGAAGAGTCATGCATATAGTCATGATGAACCAAACATATCTTGTAGCCTGGATTTTATCAGACAAAACCTAGGGTCTTGCGCTCCATCTCGACCCGAACAAGTAAAAATTCAAGCATGCAAATAAGTGAGTTGAAGTTGAACATGCGAGAAAGTTTCTTTATTACCAGCCAATGATGAAAGTTGTTAACAGGCGCGAAAGAAACCACCAATAATGACAATGGATCTCAAGGTACAAGTAGTACAATTCATGGAATGTGAATAGTGATCTGGAGTTGAACACCCATGAAATCACTCGATTGAAGGCCAATGATGAGGACTTATCGTCGAATGCGAAGAAATTTCCATTGAGGCATGCAAGCTCCAAGGTACTAGAAGGGAGTCTTTAGATCAACTTCCTGGATAATGAGCTGAAGTCGACAGCAAGTGACCTGGATGAAGGAGGGCCATAATGTTTCCCACATCATTGACATGAGACAAAGGAATAAGATGATAGTGAATCAGGACTAAATAGAGGTTCAGAGGCTGAAAAGTGCAGAAGGAAACTTCTCTTGAACATATTGGTGACACGAATCTAGAATTTGGCAGTATTTGACATCAACCGATCTGAGGTCATGATGACATGGAAAAGAGCAGATGAGGGATCAAAATAGATAACCCAAACCCATGGAGGTAAAGATGAAGAAATTGTATGTCCCCTACCCGACACGAATTGCAGACAAGTGTCATGTTCAAGAGCGACATACTGCCGACACGATTGAAAAAAATGGTTCCATTTTCCCCCACCATTTCTGGCGAGTACCCCAATTATTTTTGGAAAACAAGCTTGAAAGGGATAGCATATGCTTGTGATATAAGTTTGTCCTCCAGACAAATCCATCATACTACATTTTACGAACCCTAGGAAGGAGGAACTCAGGTACGTCATGGTGACGATTTCCGATGTCATGTAAGTTTTAACGAGTCTGACAATGGTAAAACTCAGCATCTTTTCATGTTTGGAGAGTTTGAAAAGAAGTAGAAAATAAAACTCCGGCAAGTCCCTTTTCGTAGGCAGTCTCACAGATCCGAAAAGGTAGAAAACAATATTTGAGAGAACCTCTTAGCCGTGATAGGCTAAGGTATTCCTTTTTCATAAATAATCTGTCCCAACCCGAAAAAGGGGTAAACGTATATTGGGTAGATGACGTTTCACAACCTTTAACGAGTTCAAAATGACAAGAGTCTCGGCAATCTTTTCAATTTTCGAGAGTCAGAAAAGTGCTGAAAGATGACTCCAGGGGTGACTTTTTGGTGTTTTTACCGAGTCCGAAAAAGTAATAAAATACAACTCGTCACTTCATCGCTAGCACGTTGAAGAATTATTGCTGCAAAAGAATGCACGTAAAACCCATTTTTCGAGATAAAATATTTAAATAATTGAAAAAAAATGCTCAAAAAACTAATTATGGCTTCGAAAAGTTTATAACATGAAAAAATTGGTAAAAATAAATTACTTTTCACTTTTTACCTCTTGTGAGCATTTTTACCCTTTTTCACTGTGATCTTGGGGAGCTGGCAGTAGACAATCCTGGAGGCCAATCACGAATCCGTATTTTCCAGGTGAGAGCTCGTCTCCTTACCTGCATTTTGATTTATTTTTCGTTGTCTGCATTTTATTTTTTGACATTTGTAGGGGATTTTTGTTCAAATTAGGGGCGACGGTCGGTGCGAGTTCCAGGCACAGACTCGCGCCAACCTGCCTTAAATTTTAACGGGGGCGCCAGTCGGCATGACTGTTTTTAAAACAGTCACACTAATCGCGGCCACAAATTTTTCATAAAATTTCTACTCTCTAGCCCATTTGAAACAGTTCAATAGTTATTAATTTGACTAATGATAGCCCCGTTGATGATTTTGCAGTTGTGTGAAAGAAAAATGGTAATCGAGTGGAAGGAAAGAGAACACAGAGATGAATATGAGGAAGCCATGGGCAATGTAAGATGCATGGAGTCTCTATGAAATTTCTGGCTTCTAAAATTCTTCATGGCACCATGTCTCCGAGCTCAACCGTAGTTGCTACAGTACCTGATTAGTGTATGGGACATTGATCGGGAAAGATTTATGATTCATGATGAAGAGTTAGAGATAGATGTCTCTGACATATCATTTATCATTGGATTATCAAGGAGGGGAGCAACACCAATCCTGACAGGCACCTGACCTACTATGGAAAACATGAGCATGCTCATAGACAGGGTGTGTCGAGGGGCACGAAAAGGATCAAAGAGCGGGAAAGTGGACATTCAAACCATTCTTTATTTGGCAAAAATTAGTGCTGCACACCATAACACGAGTTGTCGTATCTCAAGCCCCACATGAAGCCACAAAAACACAGTTACTACTTTCCATAGATTGTATGGCCCCAACTCTTTACAAATGGGCAGAGGCTGTAACCCTCAATATGAGATGTCAACTGAAAAAATGAAAAAACAAAAAGCTAAAGCAGTTCGGATATGGTTCCATCTTGGTACCATTAATCCTGGAATGGTTAACAATCTTTCAACGTCAGGAAGTGATAGGTCCTACACCACCAACCCAAGAGCCACAAATGGTCTGTTGGGCAGCTTTGATGCCTAGATCAGGAGGCGGTCAACAGATTTTCTAGAGACTAGAATTCTTTGAC
The DNA here is from genome assembly GCA_034641835.2 of Pinus albicaulis. Taxonomy (NCBI): domain Eukaryota; kingdom Viridiplantae; phylum Streptophyta; class Pinopsida; order Pinales; family Pinaceae; genus Pinus; species Pinus albicaulis. The sequence goes on along the minus strand of CM076581.1, from coordinate 13,456,032 downwards.
TGGCTCCGTCGACAATTGATTGTCATGGAGGACTGGCCCTATTCTGGCACGAAATTTATGGGTGATTCATATCTCCCACTCCCAGCAGGAGAGGATTGGGATGAAGCATTGGGTATGACTCATTTTTTTATTTTGATGATTATTATGATTTTTTTGATTATATATGTTCTTATGTTAATCCATGTATCTGCAGATGTTGGCCCAGAAAGACGTGCAAGAATGTATCCAATAGCACAGAGGGTTCCTCGTGATTTTTATGTGGCCCTCATGGTGAGGGAAGCGAGGAGGAGGAAATCATACGCAACCTAGAGGGACTCACCAGTAGAATCCTAGATTATGCGAGATTTGACGATGTTCCTCGTGCATACTAGAGGCACACTACGGGGGTGTCCAATTGTGTCCACCGCTTATTGAGGCGGCTTGTGCGTGCAGTGACATGCTACCATGAGCATCATGCCGATTAGATGCTTAGACTTTCTATTTCCAAAATTTTTTTGAGAGACATGATGTCTCAGGATGTTACCAAAACATACATATTTTTTGAACTTATGATGCTCGTGGATGCAAAAACTTGATATATATATATGTGTGTGTGTGTGTGTTTATGTATATGTGCCTATTTTCCTGTATGAATATTATTATGTGATGATGATGTTTTACAAATTACGCAAATGTCTATCTAATACAATATTGGCTATTGTATCAATTAACACATTCATTTGTCTAGAAATATGCTGATATGTGATGTAATCAAAATTAATTTCTAATAAACAAACACATAAATACAACCTTAATATTTGAGGATTTCTAACAAAATAATTCCCATTAAGCTAAAGAACTGAGAGTCTAGGTTAACAATTAATGCAAAAATGTCGAGATCATTGGCCTCGGTTAAGAGATCAATGACGACACTAGACAGATACCTTGAAGGTCAATCAACTCACCATCAGGATTATAAATCACCCAGGCTGCAGAAGACAGGTTCTGGGTACTGGGGGAGGCACCATCTGCGAAACCAACATAAGGAGTGACAAACATTTGCACAGTAAGCAACAACATAATAAGCAGGAAAAAATGCTCGCAAAGCACACCAAGCCAAAAAATGTACAAAAATGAAAAAAAACCTATGTACAAAAGAAACGTACATGAGAAAATCATGCATAGTATTTTTTGAGATACAACCCATTTTTGGGTTGATCCAAAGGATAGCCTTCACAATCAATTAGCTCATAAGCCCGTTCTGCAAAACAAGCTTAACGATATAGGGCCCATGCCACATGGGTTCAAATTTTCCTGCCCCCAGCTTATCATGAGCTTGGTCATACAAGAGGACAAGGTCTCCTTCTACAAAGGAAAGAGGAGAAATTGACTGATCAAAATGAGATTTGACTCGATTTTTCTGTGTTTCTATGACAAGAGTAGCAAAGCGGCGAGTTTCATCAAGCCTCTCTAAATAGAGAAGACACTCTTCTTTTGGTGAAGTATTAGGCAAAAATTCAATAGCTATCTTGAGAGAAGGGATTTCACATTCAATCGAAAGGGTAGCTTCCAGACCATAAACAAGATGGAATGGAGTGAATCCGGTTGCATCCTTCACCGAGGTTCGGTAAGCCTAGAGAGCTGAAAGCAACATGAGATTCCATTCAGATTTGTGAATCCCAATCGTACACTGAAGCATAGTGACTAGAACCTTGTTCACGTCTTCAACTTGGCCATTGGCCTAAGGATAGTATGACGTTGAGCTGTCGTGACGCAGAACCAACTTGGAAGTCAACTCAGCCATCATGTAATGATGAAAATGAGAACCATGATTGGTAACAATGGCTTGAGGGACACCAAACTTGGTAATGATATGATTGAACAGGATTTGTGTAGTTGTCTTACCGTCAGCTGTAATTGTAGGCATTTCTTCAACCCATTTAGTGAAGTAGTCAACGGCTACGATAATATAAGCATGCCCCTCGGCCGAGTGAGTGTTACACGTCATAAAATCGATGCCCCACTTCACAAAGGGACTAATGACAATGACAGGATGGAGGTGAGCAGGTGGCGTGGCATATTGCGCTGGTAAATCTGGAAATCGTGACACTTGCGAACAAAAACAATGCAGTCTTTAAAGATAGTAGGCCAGAAGTATCCAGCATGAAGAATATTCTGTGCAGTAGCATATCCAGACATGCGACCGCCACAAGCACCAGAGTGGAAACATTGAGGACTTTTTCAGCCTCCCAGAGAACATAATCAGCTCCGATGCGGTAGAGAGTATCCCTGACTATGTGATAAGGTTGCGAATGATGGTGGATGCGTCGACGTGCATCCTTCGTCAACTTTGATTGGAAAGTAGAAGTATGGAGATATACAATGATATCACCATACCAAGGATCCAGGGTGCTAATGAGAAAAAGGGTATCGTCAGGAATGCGTTCCTCGGAACCAGATGGAGCAGAACCAAAAGGAAGAGAGCAAATCAAATCTGAAAAAACCAATGATTTCTTCGATTTGGCGGTAGTAAACTCCAAATCAAACTCTTGGAGGATAAAAATCCACTTTGAGTATTTCCCCCCTAGCAATTGACGAGTCAATGTGTAGGTCATTTGGTTGCAATTAGAAATCACAGTTACTTTACAGAGTAAAATATAATGCTGAAAACGTTGAACGGCTTGAACAACAGCCAACGCCAATTTCTCGACATGAACGTAACGTGTTTTGGTATTGAGAAGATTGTGGCTCAAATAATAAATTACTTGCTCGTCACCATCATCGTCATTTTGCACCAGAACCATGGCAATAGTGCTAAACATGGTAGCCAAATAGAGGGAGTAGTCACGATGATAATTGGGAGGACGCAACAGAGGAGCATTGATAATAAATATCTTCAGAGCATCGAAGGATTTTCGAGTGATCTCATCCTAGAGGAATGTGACACCTTGCTTAAGTAATCACGTGAAGCCTTTGGCCACTTCAACATAATTAGGTATAAAAAGACACATGAAATTAGCTTTCCCTTGCAGACTCTGCAATTGATGTAAAGAGGAAGGGGAGGGGAGATTGACAATAGCTTCAACCTTGAGGGGATTGAGACAAATTCTGTCTTTAGAGATGATAAACCCTAAGAGTCTACCTGAATCAATGCAGAAGAAAAACTTATGAGGATTGAGCTTAATGTTATAGCGTTGACAACGAAGAAATATTTGACGGAGATGATCTGGGTGGTTTTTACGCTTAGCAGAATGAGTTGGAAGGTCATCCAGATAAGGTTGAACAATGTGCTTGATACCATGGAAAGTGTACGACATTGCTCATTGAAATGTAGTCCCAACATTATTAAGACAAAAATGGAGCTTCTTTGTAGGCGAAGGTACCCCAAGGACAGATAAATACTGTCTTGTGTATATCGGCCAGAAGAATATTGATCTGGTTGTACCCAGAAAACCCGTCCATAAGGGAAAATATCTCACTCCCAGCACATTCGTCGATGATTTGGTCAATAAAAGGAGTGGGATAATTATCCTTAGGGCAAGCGTGGTTGATATCCCGGTAATATACACAAACACAAATAACACCCTGCTTCTTATCCATAGGAACAATATTAGAAACCCATTATGTCAAGGAAATCGGGTAAATGAAGCCAACTTTAATAAGTTTCTCAACTTCTCCTTTAATGGCGGCTGCCTTTCTAGGGTGCATGGGATGAAGATGTTTGCAAATAGACTTCACACCAGGATAAGTAGTAATCTCATGCATAACTATACTCGGATCAATGCCTAGAATTTCTTTGTAAGAATAAGTGAAAACGTCGTGAAACTCGTGGAAGAGACTAGTATAGACCTCGATCTCATCAGGAGAACAGGTCACCCCAATGTGGATGTTCTCGACAAACCTCGGCTTGAAGGAGATTTTGATAGGCATCGTTTGCATAATGTTGCCCAAGTTACCTTCCACAAAGACTTCATGTGTCAAGATGGGCGTTTGAAGCGGATGAGAAAGAGCTTGGGAAGCGAACCTCTTAAGATAGGTAAACATGGCCCCAAGGCCAGGCATGAAAGAGGAACGATGATGACTATCATCCCAAGGAGGATCCTCGAAAGACATAGTTTCCACGATGGCCTCATTAGTGGGAAAGGTCTCATTTAGGGGATCTGGCGAATCTGAAGCGTCGAGCCAAGGGGATTGGGAACACATGTCAAGAGACACTCAAAGGAGCATGATCAGAGGGAGGAGGAGCCGAAGCCGAAATAAGTTCACAATAATCAATTTCTATTGGGCTTAACGACATCGAGTCACCAAATGAATCAATCTACTCGGGCGAAGGGATGATCCATGGATCAGAAGATCTGGAGATCATATTGACCTGAGCTGTATTGGGTGGAGGAAGAGAAAAAAGACGCATGAGGGTAGGATCTTTGAAAATACCTGGTCCTATGCTCTCATAAGGCGTAGGAATACGATCTACATATGGAACGTTGCTATCAGAAGACGAAGAAGTGAAAAAGGTCAACTGATCGACAGTGATGATCTTTCCTTCGTGCGGAAATCGAAGAACACGAAAGAGAGTGGACGGGACGCACAACATGGCATAAGTCCAACTGCGACCGAGGAGAAGATTATAATTGAGCTTGGCATCAACGACTTGAACCTCAACGTTAGTTGTTTTCACTTCTAACGTAATAGGAAAACTAGCGAGAACACCAAGAGGGTGATATTCTCTTCCGTCAAAAGCCTCTAAAGCGTTTGGAGATTGAGTGAGGATTGGAGAACCGATGGATTTCCAGCAAGTGGAAGACATGACGCAAATATATGCACCCTCATCCATGACTACACGGTGGATATTATTTCCATTAATCCCAATCTAAATGATCATTGCAAGCTGGTGAGGGAGACGTGGGACTAAATTTTCCAAATTGAAAGTGATAAGACTAGAATCGGCGGGGTCAATCCCTCCGATGGCAGATAACAATGCCTTTTGTTGCAACAGACAACTCTGAAGTACTTCCAATGCAGACATAGCAGATGGCGCCTGAGCCAAATACTCAAAAATACTGTAATGCTGAGCGGCACGGGCATTGGGATTGTAGGAATACTTTCGATATGAAGAGGGCCAGAAGTAGGCGGGGGAGGAGGATCATCAATGATTTCCTTCCCTACTGCCTGACGCGGTTCGGTATAATCTTTCGATTGGGTAGAAATAGAGACGAATGCATTACCGTTCATCATGAAAACCTGAGAGCCAAATGGGGTGGGGGACTAAGGTTGCTCCACCATCTGAGTTTTTTGTGATGGGAATGGTTCTTAAAGAACAACTGAAGTACCTTGGGTGTCCTTGGGCAGTCGACTCACCTCGGCCCGTCTTTGACAGTCCTTGGTGTAATTCTCTTCATCACAAATCAGACAAGGGTACCTTGGTTTGCATTTTGAACCATCCTCAGCATTTCGTTTTGGGGAATCTTATTTTGGGGTATCGGCTTTGGCCTTACCTTTACCCTTCTTCTTACCTTTGGAAGTTTTATCCACCGGGTTGGACTATACGACATTCACTTATGCAGTTCTACCAGGATTCAGAGGTGGCTTAGAAGCAATATCAATCGAAGGAGTAGATTTCTGCTTCATAGGAATTGGAGAAGACTTTCGAGAAGTTTGGGACATAGAACCAATGATACCATCGACAGATGGTGTTGTCGGTGCTTTGGTAGCTCCGTGTTGTGGAGCATCAGGCAAGAGTTCATACAATGTGTCGAACTGAGAGTACACTAGATCAAGGTATTGAGCACACACAATGGCTTGTTCCTTGGTAACACATGCCCCCATAGCGATGTCCTTAGAAATTGAACCGATAAAGAGGTAGTGAACCAATCAGTTAGAATTTGATCAGGAATTTCAAACTTGAGCAAATGATGACACCGCCTCCATTCATGAATATGATCGGAGATATGAGTAGCCCGATCCTATTTCAAGGATGTGAGGAGGTGCATCCCACTTTCATATTGAATTGGTAATTGAAAGTTCGTGAGAAATTCCATAGCAAGAGAGTTGAAATCTTGAAAAATGCCGCGAGATATTTCATTGTAACACTTTGTAGCGACACCAGTGAGAGTCCTTTGGAAAAGAATTATCCAAATTGAATCGTCAACCCAAGAGTTAGAGGAGCACCAAAGATGGTAAGTCATAACATACACTTGGGGGTCTTCTCCAGACTTACCATAAAATTTGGGGCAATCGCCACAGATTTTATTTGGAACTGGAGGGAAATATGGATTATGAAGAATAGGATCATCTGTCAACTTCGACACATCGGACAGTTCTAGCATAGCGAGAAAAGGTAATTTCGGATTGAAAGGAATTGCAGGCCTTTGATAAAGACCAGTATTGAGATTCCAACAAGGTTGGGAGAAATTCTGCCCCCACATGTTCTTTCCCAGAGGATTTTGTCCACAGGGGTTATAAGCCTAATAATTCTGCCCATACACTGGTTGAGGACCAGGATATTGATTATGAGCATACCACTGCGTCATGTCTTAGCATTATATGGATTATGTTGCGGGATGTAAGTAGTGCCTTGGGGCACATGATATACCACCTGATATTGACGTTGAGGAATATAAGTAGTGACCTGGGGTGCACTACTAATAGGTTGAATACCCGAAACGTGAGGCTGTGATCCACTCACGACAGGCCTAATGGGTATCGTGGAAGCAATATAAATTGACCTATGAACAATGGAAGATGATGACAAGATTGAGTTGTACTAACAACCAGTGTAGATGAAGCCACACAGATAGTGGGCCGGACGGAGATAGAGGTAACAATCGTTGATGTCATGGGAGTCGAGGGTGATGTCCCCGACACGGTAACAAACAAGCTTCCTGAGTGAGTCGATGTACCTGACCATATCAGGTTTTGATACAACGATGCAACACCAGAAATGATCTGACCCAACGTACGTTAACCGACAGGGAGAGATATCGGCTGTGAGGAAGGTTGACCCGAGATATAAGGAAAATTATCCAGAGGGAGTTGATGTTCTCCTGTAGAAACATAAAGCTCTTCACTAATGATGGGACTCGAATAATCCATGTCGGATGAAGCCATGGTATCGTAAAAAAGGCGATGAGTAGTGGCAAGTAAAGCAGTGGCAAGTAAAGAAGGTTCCAAGGTAAGTGGAGGAAACTCTTCCTCGTTTCCAAAACCAACCCCCAAGTGCCCGAAGGTTTCCAATTGATATCAAATGGTTCCTCAAGAGTGGATCGGGTAGCAAGGGGTAAGATACTCAGAATAAGAGTAAGCCATTAATCAAGAGGCTTAGTAGGTCGGGTGCCCTCGAAGAAACTTCAGGAGAAGGATATCCACTAGGAGTTGATGAAGGGGATGATGAAACTGGTGGTTCCAGCACTGTGACTTTGTCTCAAAACAAGAGAGAACCGAGATGACCAATTCAAGGCTGCAAATACCAAATACTAAGGGAAAACTTAAGAACAAGCCAAGACAATATCTATAATGGGCGTGTGATCGTATGCAATTAATTTTATGACACAAAAACAAAAAACAACCTTTTCATATTTAAGGAGTCAAGAAATAGGCAAAAGGTGACTCTAGTCACTGTCAGGTTGAATGAGCGCAAAAGTGCAAGTGCTCGATGATATTTTCAATTTTAGAGAGTCATGAAAAGACCAAAATGACTACTTAGGAAATCTAAGCAAGAGGGCATACCAATTTTTCTTGAAATCTAATACATACCTTAGTGATCAAATGAAATAGAAATGACCAAGGACTTAATGTATGTGCAGACAGTCTCCCCGAATGTTGTGTTTGGTGTATCACGATTAGAGGGTGACAAAATAGGCTTCCTATGGATAAAGGATTGCAACCTATGAGGGTATCCCTTTATACACTCGATGGTACGGAGAGCACAAGTCTGTACTAGTGATGTATACTTCCAGATGGCGAATGACAACTACCAGGTTTAACGACGCTGGAACACGTCACTAGCCTAGACCTATAAATGTGAGTGTTAGGTTTCAATGCTTCCTTAGGTTTATTGAATTCATTTTAAAGTTGATCTTGAATTAATGTTGCAATTTCAAGGCCTTACTGAATGTAATCTCAAATTATTAATGCAAAAATATGCGAAAGAAAATCATTCCAATTCGATGAATGCTAGCTATAGTTCATAACGAAGCTGTAATTAATCGAATACAAAGAGAAATTTTCTTAATGCATCTAAGACAACCAAAGTACAAAATGAAAAGCTCTTTCCTTGTTCACTAAAAGCTACTAATGCAAAAGAATGTTTTTCATGTTCAAACTAAGAGAAATAATGCAAAATTTGTCCTTTTAGATGAATGAGAAGCAAAATGCACTACTACACTAAAAGGCAAAATAGAGACTAGTTTTGAGAAATTCGAACGAAAAGATCTAAAATGAAGAGATCAATTCAATCACGAACATCAAACAAACTCAAAACATAGATGCATTTCTTCAAGCACAAAGAGGGTTTTTAAACTGGTTCAGTGAGCAATGTAATCTATGATCAGGGTGACGGATGGAGAGCTAAACGAACACGAAGATGATCATTCAACATATCAAAGACATGTAGAACCAAAGAAAAACTAAGACAATCAGTCAAAAAACTGAAAAAATAAAAACCAAACTGACTCAAACTCAACTCAGAAGGTTTAGTGAAGGGGTAGCCGGACAAGCAGTGGAAGGCACCTAGAAACCCTAGGATGAAAAACTCCACTGATCAAATAATGGGAAAACAACTGAGAAGAACAAGACAAGAGAGTCAAAGCAATTCTAGTCGACTAATTGAAAGATAAAAATCCAACCTAGAGGCAAGTGAAACTGACAAAACTCAGGGAAAAGGCTAAAATTTTAACCTACAGGATTTAGCGCGTCTGTGAGGTTGTATTCTGCGCCAAACAGAGGATGGCACACCTCTAAAAAAGGCAACATGCACCAATCGGCGCGACTGTTCAAGAAACAACAATGCTGAGCTAGAAAACTATGGAAAAAAGAAAAAGCCACTTAGCATAGGTCAAAATTGACACTCGAAGGCTAAATGTGATGGCTGAAAATAGTCAGACAAGCAGAACAAGGCATAAAAACAATAATACAACCAAAGTCAAATAGACAAGCGAAACACTAGATGAACAACGAGAGATGACAAACACACAGATCCCTAGTATGGTCGCCAACTTTTTGTGCAGGTAAATCCCCTCTACGGACAGAGGCGATCCCTCTAGCCCTGGAGTGGGTCTAGCAACAAGGGAACAAGCTGGAATTTCAGACTTCTAGCTTATAAATGAAAACGAGTTGGGATAGATGGCCTACCTTGGTCCAACGTTCTTGTCATAGTTTGTAGCAGTGATCTCTTGATCTTCATCTTCACATGTCGCGGTCTTTTAGTGATAATGTCTGTGTACCTGCACAAGGATTAGAGAACGGTGACAACGTACGAAAACATATTTTCATTCATAGCTATTGATTGGTCAAGGAGAATCAAACATCTTACATCAAATAAAACATATCAAACACAAAATGGGAACCAAAAAATCAGTCTTCTATTAATACGTAGAGAAAGGGAGTTTACAACCTTAATGCCTTGACGTTGCAGCCTCCTTCGACGGGTTCAATCAAGGGCGTCTCAATCATTTGTCAAGGATCAGACTTGGTGAGGCAATTAGCCTAAACTCTCTCTCAACAATGGATTCCTCTCTACCTTGTTCTTCACACCAGCTATAGTAAGGATTGTTCAGCTAGCTAAAATCATGTGAGAAGGATGTATTTATAGGAGAGGAGGAGGTGGTTTGGAATCCCTCATAAGGTGGAAGAGGGGTCCTATTCCTTTGGGGAGTTGCACAAATACAGGAAAGAGGAAGCCAAAGGGAGGATTTCGACGTTATTCAGTCGAACAAACCATTATAAATCCGCTCGTGAAGTAGTTAGGAATGGAAAATTTGCTTCTATTTAAAAAAAACAGCTCGGCGTGCGTAAGACACTAAGACAGAGCGCCAATGGGCACAGGGTCTAGTGTTTTCCTTGTCGGTGTGGGGTCATAATTTCCTACCAGTGCCGACCCAGAAACACATGTTTTTGAGAGCTTGCTTGAGGAGTGATCAAAAGAGGAAATGTTCTTGACATGTCAAGGGGTGCAATGACACTTTTTTCAAGGTATGACAATACACATAAGTCACTGAAATGATCCTGCAATGTTTGGGACGGGGATTGCAGGGATGGTGACAGAATATTGTGTAAAAATTACATCCTATCATCATTGGTGTGCATACTAGTTTGTATTCTTCCATCCCATATTTCTTCAGAATATGCTTGAGGTACTTTTCCTATGAGATAAAAATGCCATTCATGCTTGTTGTACTTGTAAACCTAGAAAATATGTTAATTCACCAAGTAAGGACATTTAAAATTGTTAGGATATTCTGACACATAGGAAATACTTAAGTATAACTTGGTCTAGTGTAGAGTTAGGTAAAGTGTGTTTCTAAACTATGTACATTTGTAACTTATAATCCAATGGTCACGATATGTAGTGATTCGACGGTTCACTCTCTCCTCGGTATTAAAGACACTTGATCTTTGGATTAACACCCGATCGGTCCATGATCCATATTTAAAGAGCATGGAGGGTCATTTTTTCGGTAACCGTTTATGAGAGAAGCTTATGTAAATTTTCCTTTTATATTAATAAATTTCCTGAAGTGGCCACATTGGCTAAGGCTGTGGATTGTTTCCCTGTTCGAGGGTTTTAACCACGTGATATAATGGTGTACTAATTTATGATTTGTTTATGAGTGGTGACCTTTGGTGTTTGATCTAAGGAACTTACCTTGTAAATTGCTACATGGTATCAGAGCCATTTTGAGTGTTGCATTTGTTGTTGATCCAAATCCGAAGCCAGTTTGACTGCATGCGACTTTCGTTTTCCAAATCTATTATTTCTGATCACTTTTGGGCCGAGAGGAATGATCTGTTGTTTCCGGAGCGTTTGTTACAGTGAGGAACCCCTTTCGTTTTGTTAGTATGAATATTTTGTCGAAGTGTATGAAAAAAGACCACTTTAGCTACGCATAAAAAGTAGCCCTAACATCAAATATGGCTGCCAATATCTTCAAATCTGCAGTTAGTTGATCAAGGCAAATGCTACACAAATCCAGATCTATGCATAAAAAGACATTAAGCAGTGAAAATAAGGTTTTTCTCCATGCATCCAATAGACAAGACAAGAACAATATTTTTGAAAGAATTTTTATATTAAGGGCACCTGAGAGGAAAACAAAAAAGGTGTTTTCAATTCTCCTCAATGGGATGGGTTCTTGAAAGTCCTCAGTGCTTCAGATCTAGCATTTCTCTCTCTTGTTGGTGTAGAAAACCCAGACAAACATAGAACTCAAAGGGAGCTCACAAAGCAAATAATGGAGAATGTGACAATGATAATGGCTCAAAGTCAGACCAAAAGCATAGATCCAGAGTGATCTAATGGGCAACAAAAGGTGACAAGTGAATGGGAAAACCCTTCTATTTATAACAAAATATTAGGTCATTCTAGATTTTGGTGCATGATTAAAATAATATTAACCAAATCTAGATCCACCTTTTATGAAATATTTTATTATATTTTTTTGGAGGGAAAAGGCATTTGACTTGGGTCAAATCCCTTTATTTGTAAATAATAAATAAATAAATGATTTATTTATTATTTTAAGGAAGTGGTTGAATGATAATTAAATAAATAATGATTTATTTAATTATTTATAAATGATTTAGTCATATTTAATAAGGAATATTATTTAAATAAGATTTAAATAATTATTCCTAGAAAATAATAAGATAAATAAGGATTTATCTAATTAATTTCCTTGTTTTGGGTTAAATATGACCAGGAATAATAATTAAATTATTGTTTAATTAATTATTCCATGAGAAAAATCAAACAAATATAGATTTGTTTAATATTTCCCTTTGGGGTTTCCTATTTAGACCATAAACAACCTAATAAATGTGTTTTATTAAGTTATTTTACATAGTGAAAGCAATTTTACTTAGGGTAAAATTGGTCTTACATGGTGTACTTGGGTCCATCTAATGATAGTAGGTTAGATGACCAAAAATGGTGTAACAGATTTCCCCCCAGCGTGCGAGTGTTAGGAGAAAATCGTATGACCAAAGTACGTTGTAAGAACTCAATCACCAGACATCAAAAGGGAAGCCAGAGAGAGAAAAGTGGGGTAGACTAATGTGCTGAAGAACTAGACCCTGAGGAGACGAGACTTACAGGTGCAACAAGTCTCTTTTTATGAGAGGGTACTTGTGCTAAAGGCGACGGGGGAGGCATACCTATGCCCGCCGAGACAAAGTACAAAATAATAGTGTGTCCAGTAAACAAGGGACCGAACCATAAAGTACAACCGGCATAAACATGAGCCAGATAATAATACAATGAGGAATCCCACATACATGCTGTGCCTGGGATAACAGCCAGGACTTATACAATAATATCTGAGTACATGAGATACAAATATAACCCAAATGCCCCCTATAAGCGGGGAAGGGCTCACAAAATCTGACTGATACATGCAAATCAAAGAGGCGCTGCAAGCGGCTAAGGCCGACATCATCAAATATATGGAGCTACATCGAAGGCTGCAATGAAGAGGTCATCCAGGCTTGAGGCTACTTGGTGGCCACCCCCTCATGAGGGTTGAGACATCTCACACACATCCTAGAATCACCAATATCTACCGCTGCATTACCGGACCATCAAGTATACGTATCTCGACTGCGTCGAAAGGAGTTGATCTCAGGTGAAAAAATCAAGTCATGGTAATGAGAAACTTTACTCGATCTGAAAATCAAACAAGTTTGAAAGTCAGAAACCAAGGTACACCACTTTCTGCACTATCTTCTAGAAGAATGAGTTGATATCGACAGAAGGAGGTCTGCCATAGGTGAGGCAATAAGGGATCCTCAACTAAGGCATGAGAGAAAATAGTAGAGCGACTGACAGACTGACACCAATGATGATGATGAAATGGGGGGTACTGAGTAGCGAATGGATGACTTCCCTTGTTAAAGCATAAAGGACATGGATGACCTGGCAGCAACTAACACAATATCATGAGGGATATGGGATAGTGGGACTGAAGGCCATAATGTGCGACACGAGAGAGGGACCAAGCAATGAAGGATGGAGGACTATAGCGGGATACAAAGGGACTTGGGATAGACTCCATGAATGTGATGATGACTCGACACGGATGCTCTAAAAAAGGGCGACTCGATGGTGCTGCCACACAGTAAAGGTCTAATGGGGGACCATAAAAACATGAGTACAAGTTGGTAACTCACGACGAACATCAACACGAGCATGGACAAGTAAGTAGGCAAAGTGGTGCCCCAAATACAAGTGTTGTAAGTGAGGAAATCTGATTTGGAGGAGAGGTGAATAGACCCTTCGTGGAAAAAATGTGTCCTGGTGAAGTATAACAGGTACCCAGAGCTCATGAACAAGCCAGGTCGCACTTTTTGGGGTCTGTTTTGTGACCTGGGTAGCAGGTACTGGGTAGAAAACTATGACTTGTCCCAGGAAATGACCTGAAAAGTGCGACCTGTCAGAGAAAGGGGGTTTCAGTGTTGTTTTTGGCTTAGATCTGGGATTTGTATGGTTGAGGGGCCTAGGTGCCCCCAAGCAGGTTGTGGTCATGCCAAAATGTATTTAGGAAAAGGGGAATATAAACACATTTTAATGATGTGGTGCGCCATTTGTTTTCATTATGGTTATGCAGCTTGAGAAAAGAAATGGAGGATTACCAGTATCCTTTAGTACTGCATATATGAATCAAATGGACTTTAAGTTTCTGGGTTGGCATACCTAGTGTCACTATCCCAAAAATAGGATTTGGAGATAATGAACTGATGTTCTCTTAGAAAAGCTATAGGTTGGTCAACAACAATGTCTAAGAGACTGGGTTGCTGATGTAAGATGGAGGAACGATAAGGGGTATCATCCCTAGAGTGATTTGAAGTGATATGGGACTCTAGAAGTTCTTCTAAATGTGGAAGAATAATGGTACTAGAGTCGACACGACCAGATACACTGAGAGAGTTGTGGAGAATTGCTTCTCTTAGTCTCTCAAATATGGGTGCCCCCTTACCCAAACATTGGGTTTCAATGTAATGGCCACACGGTGTATGTGGTTAGAATGCATGGGGTCGATGTAAGGGGGAATAGATAAAGTCAGGGGAGGTGATTCCTTCCATAATGTCATCATCGTGATAGAAGATGAGGTGACTGGTGGAAGAAATACCACCTAACGCAGCGAAGCTACCTGACTCATCATCATGAGAAGAGAGGGTCACATGCACATCGTCACAAGGGGTGACAGAAGAGTAAGCAGATAAAGGATCTACCGATGTTAAGCCCAGGGTGATCGCTGAAGGGGGGTCGAGTGAAACATCAGGGGAAGTATCCAAGGGGATTTCCACCGAGGGTCTCATCGATAATGATAGGTAGAGGATGGTGGCAGCAGGCTCTGTCATCTCGACATCGGGAGGGCGAATGTTAATGGGAGCGGGTAAATCCTGAAGCTGACCTGAAGCATATTACGCAAGTATGGGAGAGGCAGATTGATTTTTTTCAATCTCGTACTCCCAGAAAACCTCTAAAGAGGATCGTTAATGCATCAAGTGAGGACAATGGTGGGAATAATGGCCATGGACACCACATAGAGCACCGCGTTTGTTGGTGCGAATAGTATTTGGGTTCTTGGCAGCGGTTGAGGAAGAAACGGAGGTTTCAGGAACCGTAGACTCAGGGAACGCAACCTTAACCATGGGTTTAATACAAGGAAACTCGGGACAAGTATGGGTGGCATGATCGATGACATCATACAAAGCACATGGATTTGCGGGAGAAGGAGGGGCGGGGTTAGTCGGGCTGGCCTTGTCTTTGGATGCCCCCTTGCGAGCTTTACCTTTCTTTCTTGGAGTTGGCCCAATAGGAGAGGGGTCATGTTGAGGTGCTGAGGCCACTGTAGCAACGAGAGAAGATAGGGGAACTATTTGAACCAGTGTAAAAGCAAGGTAGGGTTTGGGGTGACCGGGTGGGGTAGCGGCTGGAGGGTCAAGGTACCAGACGGGTATGCCCAGGGTCAGGTTAGGGAGAGAGAGGGTGGCCATGACGGGGACCGTATAGACTCTGGGAGGGGGAGCCAGGAAAGGTATCTGACCAGCGGGATAATGACCAGGAGGGACAGCTCCGAGATGGTTGAGGCCTGGGGGAACCGACCCAGGAGGATAGAGTGGTTCAGGGATACCAGCTGTAGGAGAAGGGCCAGAAGGAGGAGGTCTGGCTGGCTGAGATGAATGGCTAGGAGCGGGTTGCGGTGGGCGAGGTTGAGTCTGAGGTTGCTGACTAGCCGAAGCGGGTCGCTTAAGGGCAGCCCAAGATGATTGCATCATGCAAACATTCGATAAGCTGGGATCAGAGATAGGAGGAGGAGGGAGACCAGGGAAAGTTCCAAGAAAAGAGGAGTCTTTGTAGACGCCGGGAGAGACACTGGTCGAAGAATCGACGGTTTTCTTGTGGCTTTTGAAGAGATGGTCGAATCGAAACAAGGTAAAGGAATTTTGGCTCATGATACGTCAACTAGTTTATGGTGACTATCTTTCCATTATGAGGGAAAAACATCTTGCGGTGGACCGTGGATGGGATAGCAGACATGGCATAGGTGTAGCTACGCCCCAAAATAATGTTATAATCAAGAGGGGCATCGATAACTTCAACGTCAAGACAAACAGTATTGCTGGCAAGGGTGATAGGACAGTTACGGAATAGGCCAATGGGCTGGGAGGCATGGCCATCCCATGCATGAAGAGTGATTGTGGAAGGGGCCAGCTCAGGATATCTGAGTTGTTTCCAAACCGAAGCGGACATCACACAGGTAGATGCCCCCTCATCAATAATACACCGAGTGACATTGGCATTTCGAATTTTGACTAGGATTTGGAAAGCAACAGAAGGAGGCAGTGGGGGAGGGTCTGACTGACGGGCATCGAAAAAAATCAATTGGTCATCAACAGGATCTATAGTGCCCATGGCAGATAGTAGAGCCTTCTTTTGGGAAGGACACGACTGGAGGAGTTCTAGTGTTGAAATGGCAGCAGGAGATTGGGCCAGATCATTTACTATGCTATACGAATGGGCATCCCGACCAGAGGCAGCATTTCGGCGTAATGGTCCCTTAGGAATCTTGGTAGGGACCTCAGCCTTGGGTTGAGGGATGCCTGAGACCATTTGGTGTTGAAAGAGGCTCTTGTAAGACTGAAGGTGACTCGGGGACGGACGAGCGGGAGGCTTGGGAGTGCTGCTGAGATCGAGTTCGAAGGTTAAGGTCACGGTGAGAGGTTGAGTGGAATTCATTATGAAAATATGGTAATCGGAAGGAACCGGAGAGGAAGGTTGAGTAGTTGCGGGGCATGATGTGGTTGAGTAACAAGATCCTTGCTGAGGGATGAGGGAAAGGATTGATAAACACAGCTGGTTGAGAAGTAGCCGCATTGGGGGGAATAGTAGGGGAGGCATGCTGTCCTCGCAATGTGGCCTGGGACTCCCACATCTGCCGCATTTGTGGTAATAGGGGACAATCGTGAGTGTAATCACTGTAAACACCACAACAAAAATAAGGCTTATTTGTACGAAGAGGCCTATCCGGCTTGGGCTGGGTGCCCTGTTGCTGGTTAGCGGTGTTAGAGTCAATACCTGAAGGATTGGATCCACGATTACCAGGGGCAGATTGATTTTGATTGCCTTTCCTCTTTCTTTGAGAAGAAGGAGGATTAGTCGTGCCCTGTTGTGCAAAGACTTGCCCCGGTTGGGGTGGTAGTTGCTGTTGCGGGGTTGAGAAGGCAAGGGAGGTGGAGGTGCAAATGCTGAAGGAGCTGCGGCACCAGGCTGTGGATAAGGATATTGGATAGGTTGGGAAACATTAAGGTAAGTAGGAGGTTGGACAAAAGGAGGAGGCATGCCATATCCTGGATACATGCTACCTGGAGGGGGAAAAGTGCTGGAGGTGCTAGCCCCTCCTGGAGGGAAACCATAGCCCATAAGAGGTTAATCGTACGGATGCGAAAGAGCTCCAACGATACCGTCGACAGAGTGAGATGCCCCCGGGGCATTAGCGCCACCGGGTCTGGGGAGGTCAGGAAGGACGATATAAACATAACTAGAGTGAGCAAAGATGAGGTTATATTTCAAGGCTATTTGGAGGGCGGCTTCTTCGGTTTGAGGGAACTAGGATGCGACATCTTTGCCAATGGTTGGTAAGAGAGATCGAAGGAACCAGTCCATGTAGACCCGATCTTCAAAGGTGGGAGCTCGACATAAGCTCCTTCTTCTCCGCCATTCCTGGACATGAGCGGAAAGGTGGGTCGAAGATGATTGACGGAAAGAAGTCAAGAGTTCGGTACCAGTGTCGTATCAGAGAGGGAGCTGGAAATAAGATAAGAAGGCTTAGGCAATGGTCACAAAGGTGGTATGGGAAGAAGCGATCTGATCAACATACCACTTAGACGCTTCGGCTGTAAGCATGCGTTGGAACAATCTAAGACAGATGGAATCATAAGTAATGGAATTGGATGAACATCACATGTGGAAAGATCGGATATGGTTAGAGGGATCTTCTCCAGCAAGGCCTTCGAACTTGGGAATGTCAGAGGGGAGCTTGGTCGGCATAGCAGGCCAACCAACATCGTGGCGGATAGGCTCATTGATCAACTGATTAAAATCGGGGAGACTAAGACCTGCCATATAGGGGAGCAAAGGGACAGTCGAGGTAGGTCCCGTGGTGGTTCCGCTAGTAACATTACCAACATTAGGGCCAGGTTTGGTGCTAGCATTAGGCCCTGGACTAGACATGGTGAAGGTAACAGGGGGAGAACCAGAAGTAGGGGGAGAACCCAAAGAATCAGAAGAGGAGTCGGAGTGCGGACTTGGGGGAGGACTAACTCGACGATGGCGGGAAGGAGCAAGTCGACCAACCTGAAACTGAGGGTGAAGGCCAAGAAGTCTCCGGGATATACACCTTGGGGGTGCAATGAGGACGGCACAAAGGGAAGAAGAAGGACCAATAAGGGCAGGGAGGTGTAGAATCAAGTGATGACAATGTCGAAACAAGGGCAGAGAGGTGCAGTGTCAATTGATTTTAAAGTCTTTGCCTGGCGGTGTTAACCAGGCTCTTATTCACTTAGGGTTAGTGTGTGGCGTGTGTTAATTTTAATTTTTAAACCCAGATGTTTTGAGAGTAAAAGAAAAAGTGTTCTGCGTAACTGAAAATAAATCTGCAGAGAATAATATATAATGCTGAAATAACAGAAAATTAACAGCTAACAATGCATCGATCTAACCCAAGAAGGTGGGTCTCTCAAAACTAGTCTAAAAGAGGGAAAAAGTCGAGTCAAAACACATTAAAAATGGGCCTATAGATCTAAGGTCGGGAGGGACAGGGATCTAAAGGAGAAATCTGCTGAAAAGAGGTGTAGAAAACAACAAAGAGGCAGAGGCAAGGTTGTTGCAACAAAGGAGGAAATCAGCTAAAGGTAGAAGGGACAAGGAGGTGACCCTAGAGGCAAACCCAAACAAAACTATATGAGGTGATTTGAAAGGGAGAAGAGCTAATCTAAAAGGGATTTGAAAGTGAGGTATCAGATCTAAAAAGAAAAATGCTGAAACTCTGAAAATTTAGACGGCTGAAACAACTAAAAATATTCCACAAAAAGTGGAGGGTACTAAAGCCCTAAGGGGCTAAATTCCCACTTAGTTGAGTAAAACAGATCAGAAACAGGTCTAAATGGGCTGATACGGAGGTTGGAAAACCCTGACAGAAGCTTCAGACAAACCCAGAAAAATTGCTGAAAAATTGCAGAAAAAAGTGCAAGTCGTAGGTTTTGACCTGTTTTCTGTCCAAGTCACAGATTCTGGGCTGAAAAGTGCGTCCTACAGTCCAGGTCGCAGGTTCTAGGCCGAAAAGTGCAACCTGCAGCTCCGGGTGTCTCGGCAGCAGATTTCAGAAAAGGTTGCCATCTGATTTGCGGCTGATGTCTGTTACCTGCGTAATAGGGCCAGAAACACACAGAAGTTAGAAATTTTAATGTTTGAGGGTTTTAAAGGTAAAAAATGGCATAAAAATAGAAAAAACAACAATCTGAAAAGAAACCCTAGGGTCTGAAGCAGCTGGATATGCAGGAATAGGAAAAACGACAGCGGTTGTAATTGAAAACCCGTGTGGAGTCGCCAGTTGTTAGTATGAATCTTTTGTCGAAGTGTACGAAAAAAGACCACTTTAGCTACACATAACAAATAGCCCTAACATCAAATATGACTGCCAATATATTCAAATCTGCAGTTAGTTGATCAAGACAAATGCTGCACAAATCCAGATCTATGCATAAAAAGACATTAAGCAGTGAAAATAAGGTTTTGCTCCATGCATCAAATAGACAAGACAAGAACAATATTTTTGAAAGAATTTTTATATTAAGGGCACCTGAGAGGAAAACAAGAAATGTGTTTCCAATTCTCCTCAATGGGATGGGTTCTTGAAAGTCCTTAGCGCTTCAGATCTAGCATTTCTCTCTCTTGTTGGTGTAGAAAACCCAGACAAACATAGAACTCAAAGGGAGCTCATAAAGAAAATAATGGAGAATGTGACAATGATAATGGCTCAAAGTCAAACCAAGAGCATAGATCCAGAGTGATCTAATGGGCAACAAAAGGTGACAAGTGAATGGGAAAACCCTTCTATTTATAACAAAATATTAGGGTTATTTAGAACTTGGTGCATGAATAAAATATTATTAATCAAATTCTAGAACCACCCTTTAGGAATATTTTATTATATTTGTTGGAGGAAAAAGGTCTTTTGACTTGGGTCAATTCCTTTATTTATAAACAATAAATAAATAAATGATTTATTTATTATTTTAGGGAGATGGTGGGAATATAATTAAATAAATTATGATTTATTTAATTATTTAAAAATGATTTAGTCAAATTTAACTAGGAATATTATTTAAATAATGATTTAAATAACTTATTCCTAGGAAATAATAAGATAAATAAGGATTTATCTAATTAATTTCCTTGTTTTGGGTTAAATATGACCAGGAATAATAATTAAATTATTGTTTAATTAATTATTCCATGAGGGAAAATCAAACAAATATAGATTTGTTTATTATTTCCCTTTGGGGTTTTCTGATTTAAGACATAAAACAACCTAATAAATGTGGTTTATTAAGTTATTTCACATAGTGAAAGAAATTTCACACAGGGTAAAATTGGTCTTACATGGTGTACTTGAGTCCATATAATGATAATAGGTTAGATGACCAAAAAATGGTGTAACACGTTTCATGAGAAAATGTTTCTCGTTGCCCGAGTTATGTCATTTTAGATCTGGAGGTTTAGAGTATCTTTTTTGCAGTTATGTTTATTAATCATTATGCTTATTTCGGTTCCCTCTGTTTATTTCAGTTTATAGTTTTTTTATTTGCCGGATCTATACCCTCTTATTTGTGTATACTCTTTGCTCTACACTGTGTGCGATCTCTGCCAATTAGAAACATGAAGACAAGATTTTTTATTTTATTTATTTATTTATTTTTGGTAAGGGTTGCATTTTGGTTTTTTTTTGCACGGATTTTTGCGTTTTTTTTGCAAGAAAAAACATGCACATCGAAGAGCAAAAAAAAAAAAAACCTTCCTCCTTTCAAACAATTACATAATCCTTTTACTAGCTCACTTGGTGTAAAGTTAGTTTATGAGAATATATGTCTTGGGGTTCAAGTCTCTCTCAAGCTTCTTTTTGTAATTTTTTTTTTTGTTAAGTTACTTTTGCTTATAAATCCCTTTGGCAAGTTACCAGTTAAAAAAAATGGTTTTATTTCAAAAGCACATGTAAAAGTAACATTGTAAAAGTGACTCTCACTTATTTATAAAATTGGGTCACATAAAGTAGTTTTTTTTTTTAAGTGAGCTTATTGTATTAAGTTTGAAAATTGGAGGGGGGGGAGGGGGGGTAGGGATTTTTTTTTAAAGTAGAACTTCATCATCAACTTTCAACCTTTCACGTAACTATTCGGCATCTACAACACATTTTTTTCAAAAATAAATAACTTCTTCATTCGAAAACCATTTTTCGAGCCCTTTTTTTTAACCAGCCTAATTTTTCAATATCTTTCCATTGGAGCAGTTAGTTTTAGCCCTTTTCAGCTTCAAATTTTTTTTTTTTTTTAAATGGAAAGTGCAAGCTCGGTTATTCATAACAGCACCAATTATTTCCGATGGCTAACCTACATGATAGACTTAATTAGAAGTAAAGGCCTTTATAGAATAGCCTCAAGACAAGAAACTAAGCCTATCGATGGAGATAAAGTCGCTAAATGAGAAAATAAACAAGATCAAGCACGAAGGTTGATAGGAATGTCCATTGCTCAAGATCTTCGATTTCATATCCAAGAAATTGACACCCCTGATGCAGCTTTGAAAAAGCTAAATACTATTTTTGGCATTTAAAATGAAATAAGGGCCCACCACTTGAAAATGAGCTGCTTACTTTGGACCCCAATAATTTCTCTTGTATTGAAGATTTTTTGTCCAAATTAAAGACCCTTAGACTTCTTTTAGAAGGTTGTAAGGTCAAAAAGGAAGATGGTAGCCTTATTTATTCCATTCTTGCTAAGCTTGGACATCCTGCATACTCTGTATTTATTTCCACCTTCCATTCCACAAGAAAAACCCTCATTTCTAAAAGAACAACCTACAAGCCCCCCTCTTTTGATGATTTTTGCGATTCTTTGATAAGAGAACAAGAAAAACTCTTACACCTTGGTCTTATCAATACTGGAAACTCTTCTAAGAAAGCCTTTGCAGCCCAAAAACAACCATATCAAAAGAATCTCAAGAAGTAGTATCCTAAAAAGAATGGTCCTAAACCAAACAAGGGTCTTAAGCAATTTCAACCACCTGACTGAAAAAGTAACTCACCAAACCGATAAGGCAAATAAAAACAAAGGGAAGAAAAAGTAACTCACCAAACCGATAAGGCAACTTTTGTAATTGTAATGTCCATGTAGAGTCTAAATATTTTAAGAATATGGAAGCCTTGAAAGCTGTTAGCAACCTATAAATATAGGATTCATAATTTTGACTTGACTGTTGATAATCTTGTAAATCTGTACATACTTTGCCTTTTGCAAGTTGTATTCACATATTTTGTAAAAAATCAAAAAAATAAAAATAAAAAAGAGGGTAAAAAGTCCTAAAAGATAAATCAAAGGACTTAGAAAAAATAAAAGACCCCAAAAGAAAAATGAATAAAAAATGAAAGTGTGCAAGCACAAATGCCACTACTTTACCTTTTGACTATGGCAGATTGTCAATAAATGCGATAGTCCATGGTGAGTTAAAAAATTTAATCTTGACTTGTCATTTTTCAATTTCACTTGTTGTAGATAGAGAATAATGAATTTTCATACAGTTTAATCATGACAAGTCGGTAGTTAGGTAGAGAAATAATTTAATCCAATAGTTTAATC
Organism: Pinus albicaulis; assembly: GCA_034641835.2. Classification (NCBI taxonomy): domain Eukaryota; kingdom Viridiplantae; phylum Streptophyta; class Pinopsida; order Pinales; family Pinaceae; genus Pinus; species Pinus albicaulis. The sequence goes on along the minus strand of CM076581.1, from coordinate 13,433,427 downwards.
TGGATTCATGGATGAAATAAGTGTAGAATTAGATAGTTTTATTTGCTTTCAGAAAGAATAAATGCTGTAAAGGTTTCTAGCTCAAATGCACCTTACTAAAAAAGGAAGAAAAAATGTTAGCATGGTAAGCTGGGTAGGTAGAAGAAGGTGAGAAATCTGGGTTGCAAAATAAATAACTTCCCCTTCCCATAGCCATGAAGCATTCTAAACTATCAATCAGAAAGGCTCAAGTCATTTCCTTGACTTTTGTTGGGACCGGACCCAAGCTGATTAGTTGAAAGTTTAAAATGTCTATATTAAATCCCTAAACTCACATAATTTACCATTCATACATTCATTCCCCTGAATAATCCTAAGTAAAACTCCATTTTTACTTAAAGACACTATAATTTCCATCATCACATGAGAAATATTAAACCCTAAAAATTACATTATATCTTAAGTTAAAGTGATAATATTAATGCAAATTATCTTTTAAACTTCACTTTACTTGGTTATGTTTATGTATTTTGAGTATACCTTGTCCTATTTTCATATTTACTGTAACTTATATATTTAATCCCTATTGAAATAACCTTTTCATATAGTATATAACTCTTTTTATATAAATAGCCCAAAAACCCACTTATTATAACTTTATCCAAAGTTATTTAATCCCCACATGTTTAAATAAAACACCCACATTATACGCCCTTTGGCTAAAACTATCCCTATATATTAAATCCCACCCCTATGGTAAGTAAATCACTTTGATTTAATTACTATATAATAAAAATACGCAAAAAAAAAATTTAAACATGTTTAATAATATGTTTAAAACAAAACCTAAAGTTTCATTCAAATTAAACTTCATAACCCATCCATTTGTTCATTTTCCTTTACCTGACTCATCTAACCGAAGGTTAAACCCTAACCTAACCCTTTTTCTCCCCGATACATATCCCATACCCCAATTGTTAACCTGGGTTAAGGCCCTTTTATATCCTTCCAACCACTTTTTCTTGTGTATAAAGCCTTTATACCCCTCCCGACCATGTTTCCTATATACAAAGTCTGTTTGTATATAAAACTTGACAAAATCCCTTTACTCCATCGGGTTGAATTTGACCTTCTGACTTCCAATTCCATTTTAATCCGACGGATTTAGTCGAACACGATGAGACATCCCCAAACCCCTTTGCATCTTATCGCGCTGATTAAACAACCGTCCGATCATCCCTTTATAAATCAGCGATCCTCATTACACTGCGCAATAACCTTACCCTTCCCATCGCGTTAAATGTCAACTGTTGGATCTTCATTTAAACCTCAAGATCCGACGATTCGCAGTCAACCCGATAGCCCTAGTCTCCGTCCCCACCACAATCCATCGCGCTTAATGATCACCGTTGATCTTCCATCCATCAGATCAACGGTCAATAATCAATGCTCCGGACCCACTGCATTTACCCGCAACTTTGCATTAAATCTTGACCATTCACTCCGCTCTTCTTGATCCAACGACACCGGTTCATTTTCGCACTTTTAAAATGCCCGACTGATGTTTTGAAAAAGTTGTGCGATATAGGTTGTTTTGCGAAACCACCCTGTGTCGACGTGTCCTGAAATGATTGGATCGCGTTCAAAAAGTGATTTACCACTTACTACTTTGAAGTCACGTGAAAACCACCCAGTGGTATTCTGAAACCACTTCTGCCCAACCTATAGTTAAATATGATTTGACTATGGTTTAAAACATGGTTTATTCATAAAACTTATAATTTTCATTGAAATTTCACCTATTCGCGCTTATAAAGCTTTCAAACCTCGCAGATTCTGATTTTCTACTTTTCATCATTTAAACCCCTGAAAACCTCCGCGAGCCCGTTATCGAGCCTCCCGACACCATTTCAGAGTCTTCTCTGGACCTGTAAATCATTTTTACTCTGAAATTTGTTCCCGAGAATCTCCAAAACCTTTTCCAGCCAAATTCAACAGAATTGAAGATTTTTGCAGACCTGCAACCCTCTTCGACCGCAACCATACTTGTTTAGGGTATTTTTCAATAATCCGACTTGAAAATTCTTAATTCCCAAGAACAAGATTAAACCAATTTGAATATAAAAGCCAAAATCCTCATTTTGTAGTCTCTTTTTGAAAACAAATTCCGAACACAGATTAATTAAAATACTTCTTTTCCACATTTGTACCATTCAGGAAACCTTGTTTCCTGTCTTAGCCCAGTTTTCATCTCTCAGAAGCCTAATTTGAGAAAAGAAAGCCCAAAAGAAGCCATCCTTAATTGCTCAGTTTCATCTCTGTTAGAGTGAATAACTCCTGCAAACAGTCTAATCTTGCAGTAGTTACCCAAAATTCCTAAAAAACAGAGTCAAACCTCCACAGACTGATCTCATTCCACAGGACTTTCAAAAAGCCTTCAAAAACCTCCCTGCAAACTTGGATTTCATTAACAAATTGTTTGATTTTTGCAGGTTATTATCAGAATATGGATTTGGGACAACAGTTTCAATACTAGTTGACAAAATTGTTTGCTCCAAATTTTCAGATTTTAACTCAATATCTTCATTCAAAAAACAGTTTGCATACAAAGAAAGAACAAAATCAAGTCAGAGAGGGATAAGAATGATGAATTTTTCATAGTAAATGGTAAAAGTGAAATCAGAATTCACAATGACACTGAAAACATAACAACCAAAGAGTATCAGTGGTTAAAGTGTATCAGGTAAAAGTCAGAGTGAAAGTTAAAATAAAGTTACAAGAGCAGTCAAAGGTAAATAGTAAAAGTAAATATAGAGGCAGTAAAATGGGAAAAGGAGATGAAAATACTTTCACCAACAATGAAGTTCATCTAAAGTTAAAGTAAAACAGTTAAAAGAAAAAAAAGTGAAAAGATGAAAACACAACAAGAAGGAACATTTTTGTAGAAATTCATGTTTAAGACATTGTTTTGAAAAAACTATTGTGAACAATCCAAGATTAATTTTTCAGAAATGAAGGAGGTTTATGTTCTTAAGATGGCCATATACAAAAACCTCTCTCGCTTTTCTAACAGCCATATGGATTGGGAAATATTAAACAATATTGGAGAGCACTTTTTGCAGAAAATTACTGTTAAGCCATCAGTTTGCAGAGAATATTGTGGCCAATCAGAAATACATCATTCAAAACGGAAGGAGGTTTTTGTTCCTAAGATATCCATCTACAAAAACCTATCTCACTTTTTGCATAGTGATTTCAGAATGAGAGATATATGCACATATTCACAGGCTATTTTTCAGACTCTATAAAACTCTGTTTTACACAGCGTTTTGCAAAGCCTATTGTGCACAGCTAGAGAGGAATGTTAGGAAAATGAAAGAGGTTTATTTCACCAACATAGTTATATATAATAACCTCTTTCACTTTTTACATATATATTTTTTATTGAGAAATAAAAAGATATCATTGGACCCCAAGTTTGCAGAATTGCTAGAGCAGAATGCACAAAGAAAGGAAGCAGTTAATGACTTGGATGTCTCATCATCAACTAAGAGTTGGATAAAATTTGAATTATTCTCTTTGTCATAACCTATCCATAAAAAATAGTGCCAAGTAGATGCATTAGTTTTAGTGTCCTTTACTTAAGTTCTATTCATGTAAAACAATTGGAGAGATTTGTGAACCAATCTTGATATTTTTTTCAAGATATTTTAGTTTAGAATTTGTATAAATACTTCACTCTTGGAAGTATTTTGGGTGGAATAAATTTTTAAGATTAATATAGACTTATTTGGTTGAAAAATTAGGACTCTTGTGAGTTAAATTGAAGCAGCAAGCTGGAAACTGAAGCGAAAGACATCATAGATAAGGATTTATGAGATAAACAGATGAGTACAATCTTTTCTCGTTTTCATTGTGTACTTCTTTAAGTTTCATTCATATACCATATTTTTTTTCCTTCTTAAATGATCAACTAGGAGAATTTAGACAGGATTAGTGATAAAAAGCTCCCTGTTTTTAACTAGTTGGCATTATTATGTTTTCTGCTTGATAACCAGACTATAGAATTCTTAATTGCTCTAGGTCCCTGTTTGATCCTCTCCTTTCCCTCTTCCTTTGTGTGATCTAAGGATTCTTAATTGCCCTTAGTCCAGAATCACATCATTCCATCAAATTATCCTTTCAAACCCTCTTGAAGCTATCTAAATTGTCCTTAGCATATTTTCATCTTTTGACCTTGGTTTTCAAGTCTTGTTAGCTAGAAATTTGACTCCATTTCCCAATGGTTAGATAGATATTTTTATGGTTTCCTTTGTAATCCTTTATTCCCACCAAACTTTAAAAAACAAACCAAATTGTTCACTCATAGCTAGCCTAATATCCATTACCAAAACAAAGCTAAATCTTAAGGAGAGATCCCTCTCCAGAACTCAGGAAGGCTAGATCCTGAATTCTAAAAGAGGTTCTTTGCTACCTATAGTAAGTTACAAAGTTTTAAATATTTCTGATAGAAAATTTACTAGAGTGATACCAGAAGTAGCAACGAAGAAGCACCACATCAATTTCGAGAACTCTTCAGCTTCATCTTCAGGAATGACACTTTCTGCTTGTGGTTGTCAAGCATCAAGATCTGCTTATGCATTAAATGTATCTTCTTCTTCTCATTCTCATGATGAATCATTGATTCTGGAGTTTCTTACCACATGGCCAAAAGTAAAGCCATGTTTTCTTCTTTAAATGATTGTAACACCAAACATATTTACGTTGGTGATGATAGATATCTTAGTGTTGTAGGATATGGAACCATTCATCTAGATAATGGTAAGTTTAATGTTGTATTATGTGTTCCTATCTTGTCTTGCAACCTTCTATTTGTTTATCTGATAACTCATTCAGGTGAAGGGAAAAAAATAGAATTCTCACCTCATGATGTTTTAATCAAGGACCTCAAAGATCGTAGACATATTTTAGCTACTAGAATTGTTGATGATTCCACAGGGTTGTATAAGTTTGACAACTTTGGGTCATCATGTCTTCCCTCCGTTTTTTTTGCTTATAATGATGAAGTGAGCAAGCTTTGGCAAGAACGATTTGGTCACTTAAATTATCGCTCTCTTCAAACTCTATGTAAAGAAAATATGGTGACAGGTCTTCTTATGGTATCTTTCCGAGATGGTGTTTGCTTCGGATGTGTACTCAGAAAACATCACCTGGATAGTTTTGAAAAACATGCCTCTTGGCATGCTTCAACCCCTTTGCTATTTGTGCATAGTGATTTATGTGGTCCACTTCATGTTGTTTCTTTCTTTGGTTGCAAGTAATTCTTAACTTTCATTGATGATTTTTCCAAATGCACTTGGGTATACGTCTTAAAAGTCAAGAGTGAACTTTTTAACATGTTCTTGGCCTTTGAGGCCTTTGTTGAGAAAAAATCTGCACATCAAATTCTTAAGTTAATATCAGACAATGGAGGAGAATATGTTAACAAAAAATTTACCAACTTTTTCACTAAGCATGACATTCAATTGCAACATACTGTTCCATATACTCCACAACAAAATGGTGTAGCTGAAAGGAAGAATCACACCTTAAAAGAAATGGCTAATTGTATGCTTCAATCTAAAGGACTTAGTCTCATTTTTTTGGCAGAAGCAATTAACTGTGCAAATTACATAGTACATCACACTCCTAATAAGGTTTTAAGGAATGTAAATCCATAATAATCCTAGAGCTCAATCAAAACAGATGTAAGTCATTTTTTTTGTTTTTGGAAGTAATGCCCAGGCCCATATTCCAAATGCGAAACATAAAGCCTTAGAACCTAAGAGCGAAAAATGAATTTTTGTTGGATATTCTGAAGATGTCAAAGGATATAGACTTCTTCAACCAAAATCCAAAGATATAATAATTAGAAGAGATCTAAAATTTGATGAAAATATATCGGCCTGCGAGCCTAGTTCGACGGGTGTGCCACCTTTGGCCTGCGAGCCTGATTCAACATATGTGCCACCTCTCTCTCTCTCTTCTATTTTTGATAGAATTCCTTCTATTTCAGATGATGAAAACGAGGATGAAAATCCTCCGCCACCTCTTGAAGATATTACTTTAGCTCCACAGCTTCCAATATGGGTCTACTCTACTCGGGATGCAGCAGGTTCTCTTGCAGGTGACCCTGCAGATCGATGTCGTACATGTTCTTTGTTCGAAAGGGCCTCTTCCTTATTGGCTCAAGTTCTAGAAAATCCTAGTCCAAACACCTTTGAAGAAGCTTAAGGTCGTCCAGATTGGGATGAAGCTATGAATGAAGAATATCATTCCTTATTGGCAAACGATACTTAGGATCTTGTTCCTTTTCCAAAGGGAAGAAAACTTGTCAGATGCAAATGGGTTTACAAAACAAATTTTGAACCAGATGGAAAATTGGATAGACATAAAGCTCGTCTTGTTGCTAAAGGATTTTCACAAGTTGGAGGCATTGACTATACTGAAACCTTCTCCCTTGTTGCCAAAATCAATTCTATTTGCCTTATCCTTTCCCTTGCTGCCCCCTTTAAATGGTAAGTCCATCAGATGGATGTTAAATCCGCCTTCTTACATGGAGATTTGCATGAATATATCTACATGGGAAAACCCCCTGGCTTTATCCAAAATGACTCTAGCCTTGTTTGTCGCCTTAGGAAGTCTCTCTATGGTCTCAAACAAGCTCCTTGGGCTTGGTATGCCAAAATGGATAGATTTATCTTAGATAATGGCCTATCTAGGTGTCATTCTGACAACGCTGTCTACACCAAGAAAGTGGGTAAGTCCTTCATCATCCTTGTTCTTTATTTTGATGATATTATCCTTATTGGTAGTGATCCCAACCATATGAACCATGTGGAGTATAGCCTCAAAAATAAGTTTGAAATGACAGACTTAAGACACTTGCATTATTTCCTTGGTCTTCAAGTCTTGCAATCCAAAGAAGGTATTACCCTTTCTCAGTCCAAATATGCCGGTGATCTTCTACGCCACTTTCACATGGAAGACTGTAAACTAGCCTCTTCTCCCTTTCAGTATGGAGTCAAGATTTCAGTCATTTGTACTACCCCTGAAGTTGATGCTACCTTATACCGTCAATTTGTTGGTAAAATTTTGTATCTAACCCATACCCATCCTGACCTTTCCTTTGTCGTTGGTCTTGTTGCTCAGTTTATGCTCCAACCTCATGAAATTCACTAGAAAGAAGCTAAAAGAATACTTTGATATATTCGAGGTAAAATTCAGTTCGGGATTTATTACAGTGCAGGAGCATCTCCATTGTTGATTGGTTTCACTGATTCTGATTGGGCTGGTGACCCTGATGATCGAAAGTCTATTGTAGGATATGTATTCACTCATGGTTCAAGACCTATTACATGGTATTGTAAGAAAAAAGGTGCCATCTATATTTCTTTGACAGAAGCAGAGTATAGTGGTGCAGTTGAAGCCAACAAGGAAGCCATGTGGCCTCGTCAGATCCTGTCTAAATTTGGTATTCATCACCATCATCTAACTACACTTTGGTGTGATAATCAGAGTGCCATTCAGCTATGCAAAGATCCAGTTCAGCATCAACGTATGAAACAAATTGAGTTTCATATACACTTCGTCATAAAGCTCATTCATGACTGTGTTCTTGAAGTGCAGTATTGTTCAACCAATGATCAAGTTGTCGATATCTTTACAAAGGCTCTCACAAAAGCGAAGTTTACCAAAATTCGATTTATGCTTGGAGTTTAGGAAAGTTATCATTAAGGGGGGATAGGCTCTAATGCCTCCTTCCTTCTCCTATTTTGTCACCTTTGTAAATCCTTCAATCCTATCCCAAGTTGTTCTTAGGGGGGATGTTAGGATATTTTGACACATAGGAAATAGTCGCCTTTTGTGTCACCTTTGTAAATCCTTCAATCCTATCCCAAGTTGTTCTTAAGGGGGGATGTTAGGATATTCCGACACATAGGAAATATTTAAGTATAACTTGGTCTAGTGTAGAGTTAGGTAAAGTTTGTTTCTTTACTATGTACATTTGTAACTTATAATCTGACAGTCACGATATGTAGTGATTCGATGGTTCACTTTCTCCTCGGTATTACCGACACTTGATCCATGTCTTAACACCTGATTGGTCCATGATATCTATTTAAAGAGCATGGAGGGTCATTTTTCAGGTAACCATTTATGATAGAAGCTTATGTAAATTATCTTTTTTATATTAATAAATTTCCTGAAGTGGCTGTGTTGGCTCAAGTCGTGGACTGTTTCCCTCTTCGAGGGTTTTAACCACGTGATATACTGGTGTATTTATTTGTGATTTGTTTGTGAGCAGTGACCTTTGGTGTTTGATCTAAGGAACTTACCCTATAAATTCCTACAAAAATTATTGCTGCATGGCAGAAGCAAACCTTTGACTCATTGACTCTTCATTACTGCCAAAGATGATATCATCTACGTAAATGACAACAATAAAAATTTTACCATCATCCATTTTTATGTATAGGTTGCTATCTTTAGATCCCTTAGTAATGCCCTGTTTTTGAAGATGCCGGTCAAGGCGATGATACCATGCACAAGGGGCTTGTTTTAGTCCATGTAATGCATTTTTTAGTTTGCAAATAAGTTTTTCGTCATTTCTTAGAATGAATCCCTCAAGTTGTTCAATATAGACTTCTTCTTCTAGGCCCCATTTAAGAATGAAAATTTAACATCCATTTGATAGACTTTCAAATGATGGAAGCTTGAAAAGGAAAGAATCATTCTTATGGCTTCAAGTCTAGCTAGGGGTACAAATGTTTCCTCAAAGTCTATTCCTTCTTGTTGAGCATAGCCTTTGCAAACAATTCTTGCTTTATTTCTAACTACTTCTCCATCTTCGTTTAATTTTTTCTTGAAAACCCATTTTGTCTTGATAACATTGTTATCATGAGGCCTTGGAACTAATTCCCATGTATGATTATTTTCTATTTGGTCAAGTTCTTCATTCATGGCTTTAACCCAACATTCATATTTGTTTGCTTGATTTACATTATTTTGTTCAATTGTGGATAATAGGGCTAGATAACTAGGAGTTCCGACAAGGGCGCTTCTTGTATGTACTCCAACTTCCTTTTCACATAAAATTTGAGATTCTAGATGATTCTTTTAGACATACCTGGATGGGGTATTTGATTCTCTACTGTTAATTCCTCCTTTTGATGCTTTATTGGTTTCTTCTTATATGTCCCTTTGGTTTTTCATGGAAATACATTCATCATCTGCTGGTGTTTCTATTTTTGAACCTGTGCATGCTTCATCAATTACAACATCAATAAATTAAACAATATTTCGAAGTCTTTTATTGTAACATTTGTATCATTTACTTCTATAGGATTAACCAAGTAGAATTCCTTCATCTGGTCTAGCTTCAAACTTACCAAGGTTTTCATAATTGTTCTTTATGTAACATTTACTTCCAAACACTCTAAAATGTTTGACAATTGGAGATTTATCGTACCATAGTTCATGAGGAGTTTTATCACTGTTTACATGAACATTAGATTCATTGAGAATAGTTACTGTTGTATGTGTTGTTTCTCCCCAAAAGGTATGAGGTGTCCCAGAATCATCAATAATTTCTCGTGCCATTTTTTGGATATTTTTTCATCCTTTCCGCCACCTCATTTTGTTGAAGAGTTTTAGCAATGGAGAACTGCCTTTTGATACCATGATGTTCACAATAATCAAAAAATTCATCTGATATGAATTCTCCTCCTCTGTCAGATCTAATACATTTGATTTTTAATTCCAACTAATTTTATACTAAAGATTTGAAGACTTTAAACTTTTCAAATGATTCATCTTTCTATTTTAATAGGTCAATCCAACACATTCTAGTAAAGCCATCAATAAGACAAAGTATTGTTCGCCACGAGGTGATTTTTTCCTCATTGGCCCACATAAATCAGTATGAATGAGTTCAAGAGGCTCACATAAATCAATATGAATGAGTTCAAGAGGCTTACTTGCAGAACCTTGCTTGGCATTGAACTGTACCTGATCTGCTTACCGAATTGACAAGATTTGCATATGGTATTTTTTTGGTAGAGAGATGTTGGGAAAATCATGTACTGCTCCTAATTTGTTTGACTTATGTATTTGAGTGAAGCTTAAATGTCCCAATATTCTCTACCATATCCATATTTCCTCTACTTTTCATATGTAACATTGTTCTAGTCCACCCTCTAGAACATAAACATTACTTGGAGTTCTTGTTCCTTTTATTACAGTTTTACCTATATCAAGATTATGAAATACACAGTTCTTTGACCTGAAAATAACTTCATTCCCTTAATCACACATTTGAATAACACTTAACAATTTATTCTTCAAACCATCAACAAACAATACATTTCCAACTTTAACCTTTTCCTTCAACAAAACAATCCCTTTTCCTTTGATAGTAGCAGGTGAGTTATTCCCAAGAGTTACATTATTTTCTTTCTTTATTTCATTAAAAGACATAAGCTTATCTTTATCACTTGTCATGTGATTTGAGCATCCACTGTCAATGTACCACAAATTTTCTTGATCACCTGCATATAAATCTATACCACATTTCTCAGATTCTATGGTCTTCTTTTTCCATACCTTTGATGTTGTTGCTATTTGCGCCCGCATTCATATTCATTATTCCCAAAGTTATTCCAAAAACAACATTGTGTTTCATCTTGAAGGGGTGAGAAAGTATTATAAGAGTATTTCTTTATTTCGGTCCCATTCTTTTGTTTTCTTGGTTCTCCAGTCATGATAGTTTTGTATGCAACACATTGAGCAGCCTTATGACCAAAATTGTGACAAGTGAAGCATTGATCATTAAAGTATAAATTTATGGGATTATAGTACTTTATGGTATTTCTTACCCTTTGATTGAACCTTCTGGTGTTGTTTACACTTTGATTGAAGCGGTCATGATTTACCTGGGAGGTATTTGATCCTTTATCCTTTTGCTTAGGGCTTGATTTTTGCTGACTGCTTTTTACTTCTTGTTTCTATAGAATAATTCTCAGTCTTGATGTTTCTCCACTGTATCCAAGGTCTGTCTTCATAAGAGGAGAGCATTGTACCTTGATTATTTCAGCTTATTTTTCAAAACCTTTAGCGAATCTAAGATTTATAGTTTTTGTTTTCTCAATTTCCTTTCTTAAACTCACTATTTCACATTCTAGCTCTTCATTATGCTTCTCCTTTTCTATGAGTTGTTTCTTCAAAGTACCTATTGCTATTTTATCTTCTTCTAAACACACTTTAAGTTGATTTATTTCTTCAATAAAAATATCCTTTTCTTTTAAGGCATCCATAAAATTATCATCAGACTCATTAATACTTCTATCTTCAAATGCCATAAGAAATTTAATTTCTTGATCAGACTCTCCCTCTTCACCATTTGAAAAACCATAACTATCTTCATGTGTATAATAAATTTTCTTGTTTTCAAAATTTCTCCTATTTATTTTTGTAGTTTCTTTCCCCTTTTCATGATTTTCTCTATAAGGACACTTAGCAACATAATGGCCAACTCTACGAAAATCAAAACATTTGAAGGGAAGCTTGCCTCTGAATCTTCCAACACCTACTTGTAGTTTCTTTACGAAGTTTGCCTCATCTTCTTCTGAAACATAACTTGATTCCTCGAGTTATTCCTTTTCATTTCCTTTTGTAGTAGCTTTGATTGCAACTTCTCTGACATCTGAGGGACCCCCTTTTCTCACTTCAAAGGTTGTTAAAATTCTGTGAAGCTGTACAACAATAAGATTTTGCAAATCTTGCATTTCTTCAATGGTAGAAACTTTTGAATTTAAATTTGGAGTTAGATATCTCAATATTTTCTAAACTAGAGATGACTATTTTTATTCACCAAAAATTCTCATAGAATTCACGATCTCATCTACCCTGAGAAAGAAACTTGCAATACTTTCATCATTATGCATTCTGAGAGTTTCATATTGAATTCTAAGGGTTTGAAGTTTGGAACTTTTTACCTTGGTGTCACCTTCATAGGTTTGGATTATCTTGTCCCATATAGCCTTCGTTGAATTTAGTTGCATGAATTTGACAAATTCCGATTCTTCCAAGCTTCCTAACAAGGCATTGGCAAAATTTGCATTGGTTTCATATTTTTTCTTTTCTGCCTCATCTGTGGGAATGTAGGATGGATATTGATAGCATATTTCAACAATTCCCCATACATCTTCCCCAAGAGATTATATATAAGCTCTTGTTCGTACCTTCTAGAAAAGTAGATTAGTTCCATTTAATAATGGTTGTATGACATATGTTGTCCCCTCATTATTACTCATCTTGATGAATATTCCTTCAAGCAATCAAGCTTACTTCGAAGGACCTGCTCTGAAACGAATTGTTGGGAAAATACTGAGCCGGGGGGGGGGGGGGGGGGGGTTAATCAATATTTTAAATTCACATAAACTTTTTCTTTATTCTGAATTATGTACACTATTTTATTGAAGTAAACCTGTGTATGTACACGACTTTTATGCGAACAACTAGCGTATATCTAGTAAACTTATTTTTTAGTTATTTCCTCATCTATTTATCAATATATCAATATTTAATAATCTGTAAACATGTGCAGTGAGAACATAATAAATCATAAAACATAATAAATACACATGAACACTGGGAATTTTAGGTGGAATCCAAATTTGTAATGTTCCTAAATTAGCTTCAGCTAATTTGGAACATTAATTTTGCCTTATTCATTTTGTATTTCATGATTAATGAATAAATTGTAAGGGAGGATGTCTAATCCTCTTGCAAATCGAGAATAAATCAGTGCCTATGTGAAAGGAGACATATTTAGGCCATCATAATAAAATCTTGCAGGTGTGAAAGGGCCAAGACCACCAAAGGAGATCCTGTTTGACCAAGTCAACAACACTGTCTAGGTTCATTGAACCTCCTTGATGGACTACACAGTTCTAGAAGGGGTGTCCAAATGTGAAAAGAACCGAAGGATGGAAGTGGTTTAGGGTTTTCCAAGAGACTCAAATGTTATAAAAGGAGGATGAAGGCTCATGAGGAGGTTGTTGATCGTATTTCATTTTGAGAGCTTGCTAAGGCAACTCCATTTCTCTTTGCTGCTTAGCAAGAGAAAGAGAGGATCTCCTGCTTAGGAATCCTCTATCCTTCTTTGAGTAGATCTTGGAGGGAAGTGATATATATTGAACCACTATTAGGTTGGAGGCCAAGCTATTCTTGTATTGACAACACTGGCTCATTGAGGGTTTTGCTGCTGCAGCAAGTGTAGTAAGTGGAAATTCTAGATCTGCAAGGATCTAGTGGTTTTGAGGGATTTCTCTTAGGGAGGGTGTCTTGTGACCACCCGAAAGAGGATATCTATCATATCTCCATTTCAAATCTGTATATTTTACCTATTGTAGCATTCAGCTCTAGCAACTGCACAATCTCTTTTTCTACTGCGTTATTTCTTATGTACTGCTTCTTTATTGTCTAGATCTGTTGTTGTACTAGTTTCTGGTGATTGAGGCTTGCCTCTCACTTTGAATATTTATGAAGTAGCTTGCTGATATTTCATGTTTAGATCTGATGTATATTATGAATAAATTCATCTTCAGAAATTACTGAAGCTTTCTGTAGTTCTGTGTATAAAAAGTTAGATCTACACTTTTTAGTGCATTATTTTGTAAAACCCTTAAGGGGATCTTGATTAGAAGGCTGAGTAGTTTCCAGATCTGATATGGATCTGATGTTTCAGCCATGTTTCTGCTGTAGATCTTTAATCTAATGTTATACTGGTGAAGCACACTTAGAGGGACACTTTTTTATTCAGATCTGCACTTTCTACATGTATTGCAGCTCCTATTTCTGAAGATTTCTTGCTTATTTCCTCATCCAATCTACTGTACTTCTCAAGGAACTTATTCAAAGCATGATTTTCTGCTGCCATACTGCAATGTATGTCTTATTTCTTATTTCCAGTGATTTCCAGGACAAACTACGCAATTCTGAAGAGGGTTCTTTTGCTTTCCATCAACTCTTCTCTTTAGTTGATTTTTAATTAGTCAGCTTCGTGGGAGATCTGTTTAAGGCCCTTAAACCCATTTTTTTCTTCTTCTAAAAATATGCATGGAGGTCCCAAATATCCTATCCTAAGGGAACAAAGCCTTGAGAAGCGTTATTCTTCCACCATTTTTCTTATACAACGTTTTCCCTGAGCCTCTTGCAGTTTTGCCTAGTAGTGGAATTTCCCGCTTCTCTCTTGTTTGGTTTTTGCTTCTCTTTGGATCCATACTTTAGATCTGTAGATCTAAGGTTCCCGAGGGTATAAAAATACAATAGGAGTGTGTCACTCCCACTCTTGTTGTGTTTCATCAGTCTTCTATAGACAGAGTCTAGAACGAGCCAGGAAGCCTCTGGTTTTCATCCTCTCTTTAGAGGTGATATAACTAGTAAATGCCCTACTAGTCTATCTCTGGTTTAGAATTTTCTGGTGTGTTTTCCACACTACTGTGATCCCATAGAGGAATATCTGAAGATATTCCCTACTGAGCCTATTTTTCCCCATTTGGGACATTACAGTGGTATTAGAGCATGATCTCTGGCTCTGCCTGTGAGATCAAGCTATTAGTGAAATCAAGAGCAAGGGAAACATGAAGAAGATGAGTTTAATCTCATATATTTTTAGATTTAAGAAGAACCTCCCCAAGGAGGATGTGCAAGAAGAAGAGAGAAGCAGTAGTGAAACTCCCAAGGAGTTTCAAAAAGAAGATCTTCCAAGCAGATCTACAGGATCTGTGCATGAGGAACATTCTGAATCCTCATCTCATGGATATGAGCACTCAGCCATATCATCATAGCTTCAGAATTCTGCCAATGATTCCTTCAGGAAGGAGGAAGAAGGAGGTGTGAGCTTGACTGATGCATTGCCAAGGGCAAGATCTCCAATTGGTGAAGATTCCTCATATCAAGAGGAAAACATGAAGGCTTCTCCTTCAATAGTTGATCGAGATCTATTGTCTCTCATTGATGATGGGGCAATTTTAGTTGTTGAAGAAGAAGAGGAGGAAGTTGGAGATGAGAATGCAGCCACCTCAAGGGTACCTCAAGCACTTCATGAGGAAGAGGTTGGAGTACTTGCTCCAAGAGAAGAGACTCATGCACTCTTGCAAAGGGTCCCACAGGATCTCATACATAAGGAGGATGTACTATCATTGATTTGTGATGAGGTATTAGAGATAGGAGATATAGAAGAAGAGGAAGAGCATCATAATGAAGGGAGCATGAATCCTCCTCTACTTCAAAGCTTGGAAACAAAAGGGAGGCAAAAGGATTCATGTAGCTATGGTGAGGGAAAGTCTGCCTGCTTAAATCTAGATCCTATTTCATGCCTTCATACTTATTTGCAAGGAGGCCCTCTACAAGGGGCACCTCTTAATATGAGGCAATCTAAAGTGTTCCTTCATCTATGGGCTACATATGCATACTTGGCCAAGGAAGGAGCCTTGGGAGAAGCTAGCATAGCGCAGAGAATCTCTCAAGCATTCAGGAGAGAGATGAGCAGTTTCCTGAAAGGGACATTGAAAAATCCCATTCAGATATCTGCGCTGAGGAAGGAGAAATCAGAGATCTATGATGGCATGAGCATGAGGGCACATGTAAACTCCATATCTTTTGGGTAGCCCATGATCTCTTCATTCAAAAAGAAGATTTCTGAAGATGGAAATGGGATCCTAACCCTCTTGTATACATGGGCCAAAAGGAGGAGATTTTGGAAAACAAGGACTTTCTAAGGGGAAGTTGATTTCCATATGCTCCAATATTGTCTTGAGCAAAAACAACTGCAAATGGGGCAGCAAAAGGAGGATGATGATGCTCCAACATGTGATCTTGATATCAAGGATGTCGAAGACGGGAGCCATGAGAAGGCAGGGGCTACTTTTCAGATCTCTACAATGTTGTCATTCTTGGAGAGCTTGGATCCTTGTTGGGATTCCCAACTCAAGATGGAATACTCCAAGGACATTTTTACATGGGGGGTTCTTGAAGGGGAAGTGAAGGATGAAAGGTTCAAGGTGGTAGATGGAGTTATCTATTTCTACAATCTTATTCTTTTGGCTGGTAACTCCAAACTCAAGGAGGGTCTATTTGATGCCATCTATGAAATCCTACTTTCCAAGCCCACTGGTTTTGTCAAAGCATATCATACTCTCTTGGGTGGATTCATATGGGAAGGATACAGAGAATATGTTTACTCTCATATGAAGAAGTGCATGGACTACTTGGTAGAGGAGGAGGAACATAGCTCTTGGGAGGAGCCACCATTTACACCTCCTTATCCTTTGAGTGTGAGAGGGGACTCATCCATGAGTTACTCCAATGATGTAAAACAAGTACATAGAGAGACTCATCCTCTTGAGCATTATTTTGCATCTCCTATATGCTTATATTTTTCTAACACTCATTTGCAGGGCATGGTGCCAAGATGGGGCACTAAGTATGATGGGTTTCATGGGCCATCTAAGGCCATGAAATATGTTGATGCAAGCAATTCCTTGGAGAACCTTGGGAAGCTTTTATATTCCTCATGGTGTGATTCTTTTACACCAACCATGATGCACATTCTCCAAGCATTCCAAAGACATGAGGTAGCAAGCAAGTGTTGGGGGAGGCACTTGTCATATCTTATTCTATGGCAGTTAAGGATAAAATTGCGCTGGTTGCACATGAGGGAACACCTTTCTTCTCATCTATTACACATGGCAGCTAGCATGATTCTAATCATGATCCCACAAGCTGAAGATGTCCTTATCCTTGTTGGGGGCATAGTTGGAGGAAAGACACACTTGTTGAATGTGCCCTTGGGGGAAGGAGTTCCCCATTCTCATTGCATGGCATGCTTCCATGGGAGCATGAAATTTTGTATGGCCACTATGATTAAACACTTGTCTATTTGTAAAGTGAGCAATATGTTTGATGGTGACATGCCTCTCACATGTAGTGGGGAGGAGATTCTCTATGTATTGCCAAGATGGGAGGTAATCCACTTCATTTTGATGATAGCATGGGGATGGGAATCTTTCATGGATCATTAAAACCCCATGATAGACATCACTTCTTTATTGAGGAGGCCATGGATCAGCAAGAAGGTTTCCACAACAACCTTCCATTTCTTCATGATGAGAGCCTTTGAGATTATTCATCAAAGACAAACTTGCATCTTAAATAAGGGCCATTGGAAGACAAAGATATTGCAGAAATTTCAGAGCAATGGAGGAGACTATATGATGAGAAGGCCACAAGAAAAGAAGGAGGAGTTTTGCAGCACCCTTGCAGTTGCTTGAGGACAAGAAACATTTGGGAGGGGGAGACTGTAATGTTCCTAAATTAGCTTCAGCTAATTTGGAACATTAATTTTTCCTTATTCATTTTCTATTTCATGATTAATGAATAAATTGTAAGGGAGGATGTCTAATCATCTTTCAAATCAAGAATAAATCAGTGCCTATGTGAAAGGAGACATATTTAGGCCATCATAATAAGATCTTGTAGGTGTGAAAGGGCCAATACCACCAAAGGAGATCCTGTTTGACCAAGTCAACAACGTTGTCTAGGTTCATTGAACCTCCTTGATGGATTGCGCAGTTCTAGAAGGGGTGTCCAAATGTGAAAAGAACCAAAGGATGGAAGTGGTTTAGGGTTTTCCAATAGAATCAAATGTTATAAAATGAGGATGAAGGCTCATGAGGAGGTTCTTGATCATATTTCATTTTGAGGCTAAGGAAACTCCATTTCTCTTTGCTGCTTAGCAAGAGAAAGAGAGGATCTCCTGCTTAGGAATCCTCTATCCTTATTTAATTAGATCTTGGAGGGAAGTGAGCTATATTGAACCACTATCAGGTTGGAGGCCAAGCTATGCATGTATTGACAGCGTTGGCTCATTGAGGGTTTTGCTGCTGCAACAAGTGTAGTAAGTGGAAATTCTAGATCTGCAAGGATCTAGTAGTTTTGAGGGATTTCTCTCAAGGAGGGTGTCTTGTGACCACCCAGAAGAGGATCTCTATCATATATCCATTTTAGATCTGTATATTTTACCTATTTTAGCATTCATCTCTAGCTACTGCGCAGTCTCTTTGTCTACTGCGTTATTTCTTATGTACTGCTTCTCTATTGTCTAGATCTGTCATTGTACTAGTTTCTGGTGATTGAGGCTTGCCTCTCACCTTGCATATTTATGAAGTAGCTTGCTGATATTTCATGTTCAGATCTGATGTATATTATGAATAAATTCATCTTCAGAAATTACTGAAGCTTTCTGTAGTTCTGTGTATAAAAAGTTAGATCTACACTTTCTAGTGCATTATTTTGTAAAACCCTTAAGGGGATCTTGATTAGAAGGTTGAGTAGTTTCCAGATATGATATGGATCTGATGTGTCAGCCATGTTTCTGATGTATATCTGTAATCTAATGTTATACTTCTGAAGCACACTTAGAGGGATGCTGTCTATTCAGATCTGCACTTTCTACATGTATTGCAGCTCCTATTTCTGAAGATTTCTTGCTTATTTCCTCATGCAATCTACTATACTTCTCAAGGAACTCATTAAAAGTATGATTTTATGCTTCCATACTGTAATATATGTCTGATTTATGATTTCCAGTGATTTCCAGGACAAACTGCGCAATTCTAAAGAGGGTTCTTTTGCTTTCCATCAACTCTTCTCTTTAGCTGATTTTTAACTAGTCAGCTTCGTGGGAGATCTGTTTAAGGCCATTAAACCCATTTTTTTTTGCTGAAACTTTGCATGGAGGTCCCATGCAGCCTATCCTAAGGTAACCCAGCCTTGAGCAGCATTATTCTTCCACCATTTTTCTTATACAACGTTTTCCCTGAGCCTCTTGCAGTTTTTCCTAGTAGTGGAATTTCCCGCTTCTCTCTTGTTTGGTTTTTGCTTCTCTTTGGATCCATACTTTAGATATGTAGATCTAAGGTTCCCAAGGGTAGAAAAATCCAATAGGATTCTGTCATTCCCACCCTTTTTGTGTTTCATTAGTCTTCTATAGACAGAGTCTAGAACGGGCCAGGAAGCCTCTGGTTTTCATCCTCTCTTTAGAGGTGATATAACCAGTAAATGCCCTACTAGTCTATCTCTGGTTTAGAATTTTCTGGTGTGTTTTCCACACTACTATGATCCCATAGAGGAATATCTCAAGATATTCCCTACTGAGCCTATTTTTCCCCATTTGGGACATTACACAATTTGGGAGAAAAATATTGCTTTGTCGTCTCTATATTTGACTTTAATTAAAAAACATTATGTACAATATTGTGCTGGTGCAGACTCATACCAACACACAGGAACCCACCTGCAGAAGGCTGCGACCTTCTCTCATTCTTCAACACCTACTGAAAGGGAGATCCAACCCCCATAACTGATCATCAACTACTACTGGCAGGAATCTTTAACTTCCTCACTGAGGGCTCCAACCTCAACATTTTGTGGACCACGTTTCATAAATTTTCATACTAGATCCACCTCATTCAACACATCATAACTTGTAGGCCATATTTCATTAAATTTTCAGACTGGACCCAATACCACCATTGATATGAAATAATACTTAAGTAGAACTGAATATTTTCCAACAATGAATTGATTGTTAACTCGATCGCTTAGTGTGGAAGAATGAAGGAAAGAAATTGGTTTTATGACTTAAACCAGAACTTAAGAAGCGTATTAAACATGAATTTTCAGCAAATAAAAAAGATAGAAGACAACAAACATTTATTAGAGAGATCGTCCCTGGTGGACTATGTCTTCGGGTATGCTTTCAAGATGGGCGTCCGTTTTATTTAGGATTGATCCAAGGAAATATTTATAGAGAAACACACCAGACTGAACATGCTCGCAGGCACCTATGGTCTCTGTCAACATAAATATATCTCTATTAGCTTTCCAATTCCTATCTCCATGCCCAATTCCGCCTCCAGACGACCAAGATACACTGAAAACAAAACTACCTCTCTCTTGAAACATCTGAACAAAATTATTCAAAATCACACCCTCTTTCTTCATCATGAGCAGTGGTGGTTTATAGTGTGCAGGCCAGGTTCAAGTCAAACCTCTTGGGCCAAATATGGTATATGGTTGATCAATTTAATGTGATTAGTTGGATAAGCACCTCTCAGTATTAAGAAAATGAAACACCTAACACATAGGTTACATGGTGGATAACTTTTAACATAACGCATAACCATTTCAAAACCCACAAATAGACCATAGTATAAAAATAGGTGCTAACGGTATTTAAACGATGGAAATCTCTGATGGTCTTGGTTATCGGCTCCATGTGACAGGTCGAAAGACCAACCACGGACAACCACCTCGTAGGTTAGGTCTGGCGGCTTTGGGCTGGCTGATGGTCGACTGTCCATGTGACAACACACCTGACGGTTGCGGTCTTCCAACTATGTGGTCATCTTCCGAAACTGTGCGGTAAACCTCCGATGCGTTCACATGCACCTTATGCCCAATGGTTAAACTCCTTTTGCCATGGTCAGGCTGCTTGTGGTTTGACTGTTATATATTATAGTTTTATTACATAGTCCAAAAGGGGTTTGCAACATAGTTTTAAAACATTTCTATATGACAAATGCGCTAGGTTTAAACTTTAGCACTTAGGCTTAGGAATTAGGTATTAGCTTAGCCACTTAGCATAGGTATCGACCATAGGATTTAGGACCATTATGTTTGTTTGTGCTAGGTTTAGCAGAGGATTAAAACACCATTACACTACCTTAACATAGGTTTACCACATCATTTTAAAACCTCTTTCACCATGACATTACAGTTTAACCACAAGCATAGGTTTACCACATCATTTTTAACATCTCTTTAACCATGAAATTAAAATTTAACCACATAAGGACATTTAACCATGACTGAAGAAATTGAATACTTCCTCTTTCATTCGGATTACTGGAGAAACTGAAGATGAACTGGACTTCACTGTCGATTTGAACTGATACAAGATCCTCTTGGATCAATCATTAAATCCCAATACCAATTATCAAAATTGAAAAACTGATCATTGTAACAAATCAGTGAATCAATGAATCAACCAACCAATGAATTAAAAAATCACTGAACCAACTGAGACCCAAATCAATCATATGACAGAATATATATGCTACTCTGCTTAAGGATATCTGCGTGTATACACGCTTTCCATGAAGTAAACCCACGTAAATATCTCAACATACAAAAACCTGAGACTGAACCAATGTAATTCTAAAATAAACATTGAATTGTACACAAACATATTGAATCATTCCAACATAACATTCACAAATTTATGAACCAGACAGAACTAGCATCATCACCTTTCATCATATCAGTTCACCATCAATTCAAATTCATTTGTAACTGTTTAAACCTAGATCTTCAATTAATACTTCATTGACTGAAAACAACAAACACAACAAACATATTAAACTGATCATAAATCATATTATGGGAAAACCATATAACATATACATGCTTTCCATGAATCACTTTTGCGTGTATACACACTTTTCAGTAATGAAACCTGCGTATAGATCTGCTAAAACTGTAGAATCGATACAACACTATTTTGAAGGTTATCTTTGTGTATATGTGCCTTTATTTGGCCAATACTACGTACATATATGCAATTATTTATTTATACCTTCGCTACACATCATAACTTTAGACATACCCATACCATGGAATTCATAATAAACAAATGCCAAAACATCATTATCCCAGATTAAGTCAACCCAAAGTAGATTATTTAATACATAGTCATTTCAGGTCTATTGAACCTGATCCATGATTGTATTCCCGGGTGCACAGTTATTTCAGATAAAAAATCCAAAGCATACTTCAAAGTGAAGTATTCATCAATCACACATTACTTTCACACCCTTATCGCTTCGATCTTTATCTCCTTATCTAGCTTAGGCCTTAGCCAATACCAGAGGTCAAAACCACACTAATGTTGATGGTATTCCTTGACGAGATCAAATATTCGTTACTCCACTCAATATTGTGGTCTAATGCCATGGTAAATACCCTTATTATTTAGAAACCATAGTGTGGAAATTGTACGCGCTTCTGCTTCTTCATACTCGTGTGTGTATGCAAATTTGCTTTACATAACCCGCGTATATTTCTCACTTCCATTATTCTTCTGTCGCTGAAATGCATGCCTTTGGCCAAACTATTTGTCACATGTAGACACATCTTGTTGACATCTTCATTAAGGAGGTTTCCATCAAGGAAAACACATTGGTCATAATTCCAACAAAAAGAGCCTCGAAGAATCCTCAACCACATAAATAGTTACAACCTTCTTTGATGAAATGTATTTTTTTTGTTTTGTATGATCATTTTTGGTGCCTCCAGAAGCGATGTAAAGATATCAGTGGCATCAAATGTTTAAGCACTATGTACTCAAAAAGTAGAAATTGGATGAAGACAAAAATAGTAGCTTTGAGAATTGTCTCTCTATCTAATTTTGTCATGTAGTATCTTTGATTTTTATGCTTAGACCTTCTTTAATACAAATTATCCTTGGTTCTTGTTATATATATATATATTTTACATTAAAAAAATCAAAACTTAATCCTCACTCCTACATCTTTATAAAAAAAGGTAAAATATTATTTTTGCTACATGAGTTTTAGTTTAAGCAGCATATATCCATTTTAACTTTGTACCTACTAAGTGTCAAGAATGGACAAATCTCTTTTCAATCTAAAAGAGGTTTTCACTAGAAGATATTTGATCCCTCTCAGTGCTTGGTAGATCCAGAGTTAAGATGGATCTAGGTTGGTTTAATTATTAATTATAATTATAAATAATGTTTTTATTTTTATGTAATTTGACCAAGTCAAAATTTTTATAGAATATTACAATATCTATTCCATACTAATCTAGAGAACACATCTTGGTGCAATCATCCCAAAACCACTAGGATAGTGTTATCGATGAAAATTTGGAGATTATGAAAAAGGCAAGAGAAACTTCATTCTTTTAAGGAAATTTCTTGTAATATATCTATATATATATAGATATATATATAATTCACTTAAATAATAACAATGATCAGGACAAGAGAGGGTGGGGCTCTCGCTCTGGGAGCTACACGGTGGCGCAGGGATATGCTAAACTGAAGGAATTACCGCATGTCCCGCCCTGTCCAACGATTTGGAAAGGAATTTGGAGACAAAAGATCATCCCAAAAATTGATTTCTTGATTTGACTCTTGTGCCATAACATAATTTTGACAGAGGATAGGCTTACGAAAAAAGGATTCCATGGGCCCTCTAGGTGCTCGATGTGATTTGAAAATGAGGAGAATGCCCACCATCTAATGCTGGACTGTAATTTCACTAAATAAATCTAGGGAGAGGTGCTGGGACCTTGGGGAAATAATGTTGCAACCCCCTCCTCCATCGCAGATTTTTTTGCTAATTGGTTGCACAAATATTTAGGGGGCTTCCCAAACAACGATAGTTTTAAGGCCGCCTGGCTTTCCTTGCCAAATATTGTTTGTTGGAAAATATGGCTGGAAATAAATAAGAGAATATTTCAAGGAAAAGTGCAAAATGCTAAGTTAATAATGGCCAAGATCAAGAGCCTGCTGAAAGAAAATTTGGGTGAACAACTTGAGGAAAAAAATTTAAGCCATCAGGACTTGGTGTGGGGCAGTATGATGGGCCTTCAATTTTCTGTGTCAGTAAGGAAGAGTAGGATAAAAAAAGAATGGAAAATCAAACTTAATGAGAATGATTTCTCCACTTGGATCAATAAGCAGTTCAGATATACTTTATTCTTCGATGGGGCTTCCAAAGGCAATCCCAGAAAAGCCGGGGTGGGAGGTGTCATCAAGAATTTGGAGGGCAACATTGAGCACATTTATGCATGGGGCTTGGGCCACAATACCAACACCCAAGCAGAAGTTCTGGCCGTACTGCAAGGCCTCAAGAAAGTGAAGGAATTTGGCGTCAAAGAAGCGAATGTTATTGGCGACTCCCAATCCTTAATAAAAATTATTGTGGACAACACTGTTCCTCAAGACCTCAGACTAGCAATATTGGTAACAAGAATTAAAAAACTGGTTAAATCTCCTCAAAGTGTTAACTTCTTCCATGTATTGCGGGAAAATAACAAGGACGCGGATGTGGAAGCCAATAAAGCTGCTCTTCTTTTTGTCGGCACTCTCTTAAGAGACGGGGACGAAGAGTGGGATCTGATCCCTTAGTTTCTGGTCCTCATGTTTTATTGCATTTTGTTGCAGCATTTTGTTTGTATTCACAAGCTAGGGAAAATCTTGGAGTTTGATTCAATTACCAAATGTAAGAAGCATCAACATAAAAGTATCTGGGTAATAGAGTTCCTGATAGACGAGGAAAATTGGACTTTGGTTCCAAATTCTGTAATCCGATCTAAGGCATTCAATTCAAGGTTTTAATATAAAACTATAACCATTTCTGTAAAAAAAAACAATGATAACAATATTTATTATCCTAAATAAATCTCTTTCATGCAATAAATTATGTGTTGATATGTTTTTCTCTTAACAATGGTTATTACAACATTTACAACATCCCAAATAACAAGTATATAATTTTTCGCATTATTTTCAAAGTGTATTTTTTTTTAATGGTTATTATTGTATCATTAATAATTTATTTGATTGGAGAAGAAAATGATTAATAACTAATTACACATATAACAACAACATATATGATTTACCCTAGAAAACTCTAATCAAGCAAAAATTAGCCAATAATATATCTATTATCTTATAGCTTAAAAGTAGCTAATATCCTTGACGTAAATACAACCAAGCCAACCAACACCTTATCCCTAGCCAAGTGAGCCTTCCATTCAACTTTGGCACCTTACAATGGAGAATCCCAAAGCATTTTAAAGGTTTTAACTACATCTAATACTATGGGCCACCAATACGAGGTGTCAGGAACCACCACTATCGACCTAGCAACCTTGAACTTTTCATTAGGTTAAGTTTAGCGAACAACCCTCCCTTTAAACTTGACTAGGGAAATTCTTTGAATCCAATCTAGAAAACCCTCATGCTCCTCTTCCCAATCACTTAGGTCTTCATCAAGACATTACTGGTAGGATTTCACATGCCTAGCTAGGTCTCATAGTCATATGCCCATTTACATGAAGTTTGCAAATTCCATTTTCAAAGTAAATTAGTTTTTTTTGTTATTGTTATCATGGCACTTATGTCACCATTATCTCACTTCGAAACACCTGCCCACACCAGGTGTTCTCCTCATCCTGTTTCATCACAATCAACATCCTAATATGTTTTCCTTCTATGTTGGCTTTGGCCTTTTCCTTTGAATTTTCCTATTGAACCAACAATGTCATGAAATCTATAGGGAGGTGATCTATCCATTGCTCTTGGCGCCTTTGTGGTTTGACCAAACACTACACTTATTTCTTCACCAAGTAGCAACTTCTCCTTTTTGGCCCTTCATCTGGCTTTAATACCACTTGTTAATAATTAATTTGAGGCGTAAAGAAAATAATAATTACACATATAGCAAAACATATGATTTACCTTAGAAAACCCGAACTGGGGAAAAACTTGCGAACAATAAATCTATTATCTTATGTATTTAATGTAGCCTATATCCTTGAATTAAACACAACCTAGTCAATCAACACCCTCGCCTTTGACCAAGTGAATATTCCACTCAACTCAGACACCTTACCACAAATAATCCATAGGCATTTAAAAAAAAGCTTTAACTACATGCAATACCATAGCCCATTAATCCCAAATACCTGAAACCACCACCTTCATCAACCTAACAATCTTGATTCTTTCACTAAATTAAATTTACCTAACATCAATAACAAAACACATTTAGTCAAACAATATTATATATTTTTACACACTTGATAATACATGTTATAGAAAGAAAAACATCCATAATTATTAATCTCTTGTATGTAAATTTTTTTCTCACTTAATCAATTATGATATAAAACAAAGAAGAAATTATATTAACTATTAAATTCAATCATTCAGTTGTTAAAATGATAGACTAATAAACTTATTAAATTCAATCATTGAGTTGTTAAAGGGATAGACTAATAAACTTAATATGTTTATCAAAGGATGGACTAATAAACTTAAAAGGTTTATCCATGTTTTTTCACATGTTATAATAGATGTTATATAAGGAAAATGGCATATAATTGTTAATCTCTTTTATGGAACTTTTGTTTTTTTCACTTCTCCAATTATGTCATAAACAAAGACAAGTTTTATAATTTTATTACTTAATACATTGAATGATTTAATTGTTAAAAGAAGAAGTTTTATAATTTTATTACTTAATACATTGAATTGTTAAGTTATTTAAAGTCAATATCATATAAATAATGAATATTTTAACAATATCTTACGTTTATGACTAATATAAAATACAATTGAAAAGTTACATGTCATAGAGATGAACTACATGTCATTGTTGATATCATAGTTGTAACGAGCTCATTCTTTTAACATGAGGTTGACCTTTATAGTTACTCATGATATTGTGACGTGTTTGTTTTTGGATTATTTTTTGATTCGTCAATATCTATCTTCTTCTTTTTTTACAATTTTATCTCAATTAAATTGCAATTTAACCGTATTGTTTTTCAAAGGATTCTTAACATTTTAATCATTCTAATAATCACTCACTGAATTTTTTTTATTTTTTATATTTTATTTTAAAATTCATTTTTTTTTTTGAAATTTGTGATTAAAGTAATGTGAAATTTGTGATCAAACTAATGTGAAATATGTGAAAATTGAAAAATCCAAGATTCAAATCTCCCCATTGTGAACTGATTTACAAATAGGAGGACAAGTCGTAGACCTTAGAAATTTACTAATAGTTACGTGTCAGTCAAGCTATTGGATTCCTCTAGTTATATATATGTTTCCAATACGATGGATCTTACTTAATTCATTCAATAGAGAATCATATTTTTCAAAACTCTTATCACCAAATGTTCTATGTTTTTATCTTTAAGAAATATACCTAATAACATTGGTTTTTATCTTTCCCCGATGGGGTGATCACAGTTTACAAGAGGGTGCTTTGGGGTTGAGCGCGCCACCTTGCGACATAATGTGCATTAATGAGCAGGGGGCATGACTCACCCCTAGCATGCATCTACATGTAGCCCCCCAGCGGCCCATTTATGACTATATAACAATGCAATTCACCTTTGTCTGTGAATTTTGGGTGGAGGTTTGGAACAAAGGTGAGGTAGAAGAGATGACCTCGCTCAGGTTGTTGGTGGAAGTTCAATAGTATCGCATTATTAAGAGGTCACTTAAATGGGTGTTGAGTCCTGAAGACAAGTGATCTGTGTATTGGCTGGTGCAGGTGAAGTGGAGGAGGGAGGGATTTTATCATCGACGTGTAGAAGTCTCACAATGGGCTTCAGGCTTTAAATGCGTCAGACAACAGAGGTAACCTCAAGAATCTTGGGCGTGGTGGATCATGTTGTTTTTATTTTTCTCTTAAATTGTATATTGTTAGCTCTGTCTGGTTTTTCTGTTCTAGTCTCTTATTATCAATTATATATTTTTAGCTATTTCTGGATTTTCTGTTCTAGTCTCTGATTGCCAATTGTATATTGTTAGCTTTGTCTGGTTTTTCTGTTATAGTCTTTGATTATCTATCGGGAATTACTGTTGTGTTAAGGCAAAGAGCAATTTTGGTTATTTTTGTCCTGGGTTTGGATGATTGGCGCATGAGTAGATTATGGGTAATCTAGGTCTGTGTGTGTCATGCCTCATAACTATCTGGTGGTCTCTCGTGATGAGTTTGTACAATTGGGCTAATGCACTCTCTTCCTCCTAGTCTAAATTGGATCTGCATAAATGTGGTAATGTTAGTATGTTGGTTGGCATGTGTCTTTGCATCTGGTTGAATTTCCTAGTGGCAGAGGGTCCTATTACGAGTGGAGCCGCCTCTGTGTTGATTGAACATGGGTCTCTCTCTAACACTATAGTCTGCATGACATGGCATAGTGACGACTATATATTGTGTGGTCTGGTCCTAGATAATGTATCATCTGTTCTGTTTACTTTCTATTTTCGAGGTCATGGTCGTTTTAGTTATTGTTACATGTACGACCCCCTTTAGGTAGCCAAACCTCCTAGGAAATGCATGCATTGCAGGAGGGGGGGTGGGGGTAGTAGCCCAAAAGGCTAAGGAAGGGCTAAAATCTTCCCTCAAGACTCCCCATCCACCTATTCTAGTGTAGTTCCCCAAGAGATGCAAAGGGAAATTAGAAAATTGGAAACGTAGGCAGGGGTTGAAAGATAACCTCACTTAGACTTTGAGATTTTGGATGAGGTTTCTTGTTGGGCTCCATACCCTAGTCATACCATGGGACAAAAAAAGTGTTAGAAAATTAAATATTACAGAGCAATGCAACACATAAAATATGCGGAAAATAAAAACACACAAAACACATAAAACTAGAGAGACACAGATATACGTGGTTCACCTAGTTTGGGCTACGTCCACCCTGAACAGCCAATCCTTCCTTTCTATTATCCAGCAAAAATGAAGAGACAAAACCTACAACAGATCCGCTGTAATATCCTTTGTTCTCTCTCACAGTCTCCCTCTCTGTTTCTCTCTCCGAGAATACACACATATAATACACAGCCGCAATACAATGCCCTCATAAAAGTGAGGGGTTGCCTTCTAGGGCAAAAAACTTCTTGTCCAAAAACATAACTCACAGTGAGGATCATTTTGTAATGAACGACGGTTGACTAGAAATTACTATACTTTTACAAGGCAATTTTACATCTGTTTTTAGCTTCGGGGGCGCTGCCCCCGAAAACCCCCGCCATGGGGGGGCTCCGAAAAGCGCTGCCGCCCCCCCCCCCCCCTGGACCTCCCACGGTAGCAATTAATTACGGGCGGCGTTGCCACCCCTTTTAAGGTACATGGGTCCAATGTTGTGATACAAAGTAAACAAGATAATCAGGCTCCACACCCAACAATAAGCAGTACCTAAACTCAATATCCCTACACTGGTAGATGAAGACGATGCTTGGTCTGGTCTTGAAGGACAAACAAGTGGAATGGTATAATGTGTTTGCTTCTTTAGAGGACATCAAGAGGATGCTGAAGAACCAACACTTCACTTTGAACATGTTGGATGCAAGGTTGGCCCACGTACAAGGGCACATACACTGTGATTTAGACATCAATGCATATTGCGAATCTCCTGAATCGAGTGTCAGGGACCCTGCTCCTATGTCTTCCTCTAAATCTGAATGATATTTGTGTTTGTTAGTTTTCTTAAAACTCTATTATGTAATGCATTGTTATCCCAACATAAAGGTTTTTTTTTTTTGTAAACTATGATTAATGGAATGATTTGTGTTTTTTTATACTCAAGATTAACAAAGATATTTTAAGATGTGGATACTCTAGTATCCACATGAATTAACACAAATATTCTAAGTTGAATAAATGTAACAACCATATATCTTTGAATCATTTTAATAATATAAATTACTTTTAATTTAAAAGATAAAATAAAATAAAATATATTGATATTTATCATAAGGAAATCTACATTCTCTCATTTATAAATAAATAAATTTCATGTCACTAATCGTTTAACTCACTAAAATAGTCTTAATTGGTAACACAATCGTAGTTAGTACACAGGTCAATGTTAAATTTGAATGAAACTCACTATTTAACTCAATAATATCAATCGGAATGGTTGTTTATAGAATTGGATAATAATCAAAACAATTTAGTACGTAAATCTTTTGAAATATGAAAGTTGGAATCTCTTGAGCCATAACATTCAAACCAATCAAACATATTTAATAAAATTTGAATCCAAACATTTTAGTGTTTCAAATATAAGTCACACCATTGCATTCCTTGAACCCCTTTTAAAGGTTGAATTCATCATTATCGAATATCAAATTGTTACTTTTATATATGTATGTGTTTCACTTATTTATTTAAAGTGGAGTTTACACACACCAAACTATTAATTTGAAATTTTCCATGAAATTAAGTTTTTTTTTTTAATCAACACCAAAAGCTTATGTTTTTCCTTTAGAGATGAAATGACCACAATATTTTTTTTTTTTAAGGTTGATAATATAGTACATATGATTGCATTGTTCATCCATGGAGGACTTGAACTCAGAACCTCAGGGACCAAAGTCCTTGCTCACATGATCATCGTCAGTCAAGATACCTCACTTGGGCCACACGATAAGGAGTTTTTTTACTTTAATAAATTTGAGAAATATTCATTATGCTATGCTATCTACTATTATGTGGCCACACTTTACGTTATAATTCTCCTTTTGTAAAATAAAAACTCTTTTAGACACTAAATTATAGTAGGTGTTATCACCCATTTTTTTTTTTTCAAAACATTATATGTCAACTCTGTCTTTCATCATTGTCTTAAATATGTCTGAAAGTCATTTTTAGTTTGGTTAAGGGTAGGTCATAGCTTTTAGAGGTTTAATGTTCATCATTTGAATTCAAATAAGGTCTTTAGAGGTCCATTCCATGGTCAAATATTCACATTTTTTATTTAAGGGTCATTCAATTAAGTTTTGGGCTAAATTTATGCAATTAGCTAGGAATCCACTATTTCGTAGCGCCGCTAGTTCAAAAAAGAGGAAATGCGCTACGAAAGCACTGATACTTTCGTAGCGCAAGCTGCGAAAATTACACTGTGAGCGCTAAAGCGCAGTTTCTTAGCTGTCATGTCAAATAAGCCAAAATATGTCTGATTCAGTTGGGGAATGATAGGATATGGGTATGGTGAGTCAGTTATTTACCAGATTCGATGTAGTTACTTGTCCTACAGTCATCATAGTCATGATAGGATATCAATTAAGCATCATTTAGTCATGAGGTGACATCTCAAATTCGAATTTTTGCCTAATTGAGTCATCTTTGATTCATTTACCTTCACACAACTGTTTGAGCTCTGAAGCAGTTAAAATAAGTCTGTGGTTGTTCTATGCAAAGGCAACTTTCATCATTATCAAGCGAGGCCGCTTTACAGATTCTAGAGAAGCTAACATGTTTTTCCAAGAAGCATGGCAGATGAGAAGAAAGTTCATAGAGGAGGACATTGTCTAAGATATGAACCTGAAAATGTGAAGGCTTTAGTTGAGGATCAAACAGTGATGGAGGCTTTCACCAAAGCAGGCTGTCTCCAGTTTTGTGAAAAACTACAAGGTGGTCACACTCATGTGTCAAAAGAGTTTGCATTACGCTTCAGTGGAACCACTACCAAAATTGGAATGTTAAATGTGCCAGTCACACCTGAGATCATAGCTTCTGTGACAGAGATACCAAGAGGGCAGGAATCTTGGTTTAAAGGTTTTAGGTTTGACATGGAGCCATGCAAGGAATTTATGAAACCTAAATAGGCAGATATGGACCTGAACAATGCAATACCTAGAAGCTGTATCAAGGACAACTATGAAAAGCTGCTATTTAATATTCAAAGATACTTTACATGTGAAGGCAGGTACCATAAAGTTTACACTTATCATTTCAAGCTGCTGCTACATTTCATAGGTATGATATCACTATATTTGCCAAAAATGGCTGACAAAGTCCAAGCCAAATCTGATGGCTGTGAAACATCTCTGTTTCTCCATGGTTTGATAAAGTTATTGGTTTTGAATGAGCTTTAGAAAATAAATAGAGATTGGTCTTCCTTTTTGTTTATGAATGGATTTGAAATGGAAACCCTAACCCCAACTAGGAACCCTAAAATTAAAGGGAATCCTTCACCATTAGTAGCAGAATCCAGTCAGCCAGTGATTACTAAAGCAAAGAGGTTTATAAAGTTGAAACCAAGGAAACATGTTTAAAATATAACAGAGAAGACACCAGTATTTGTTGCAGAAACTCATTCACCTGCAAAACAAAGGTTTAAAAGAGTCAAAGAGGCTAAACAAAAACAAGTGGCCACTAAGCAGGAAATCCAGAGAATGACAAGAAGCCAAGCAATAGCATCAAAGGGAAAAACAATTATTTCAGGTTTAGATGACAGCTCAGTGATTAAAGGCAACTTAGATGACATATTACATGCAATTGATATAGAAGAGTCACCTATTGTGCAAGCTGATTTTATTGGAACAGATGAAAACAAACAAAAAAAAGTGAAATCAGCAAAGAAACTGGACTTTGAAGGTGAGAATACAACCTTTGTCTTTCAAGCTAGGAAGCCTTTGACTAGCATACGAAAAAGCTCAAAGAACATATTAAGGAGGTCCAAGAAACTACTGAAACAGTCAAAGTACCTAAAGAGGTGGTTGACCTCTCATCACCAGCAGTAGAGCATGCAGCTAGCAGAATAATGAAGGAAAAAGAAGAAATGATAGAGTATAAAATGCTTGAGGAGAAATTGAAATAAGAAAAACAAGAGACTGCTAAAATGAAGAAAAGGGCCAGAAAGCACATCATTGAGAAAACAGAATTTAAAAGAATGAAGGTTGTTTGGCAAGGTCAAACAGTTTCTAGGTCTGAGATTCCAAGTAGTGCAGAGCAATTTTTTACATGGACAGTTCCAACCATTAAAGAAGAAAAATTTGTCAGAGTGATCAACACTCACTTGAGAGCCAGTAATAGAAGACTAAGAGGTCAAGTGGAAGATTTGGAACTACAACTGAAACTGTCTCAAGATGAACTAAAAAATCAAAGGTGCAGAATGACAAATTCAAAGCAAACTCAAATGGAAAATGAAGAATAAACTTTATGAAAGTTATGTTTTTAGTCCATATGGCTAATCGTTTGGATGAAGCCAGTGATTTTATGAAGTTTGGCACCTTTTTGTTTCAAATTTTGAAGAAAATTTGGTTAAAACTACTTATACAACATTTTCTTAGCGTACACAGTGCAAAAAGGGTGAAATGCGCTACGAAACTGCTGTAGCAGCGTTTTTCGCACTTTTCCTTAAATTTTTGAAGGGAGGACTTCTATATTTTGGCTTGAAAATTATAAGGAAGGTGTGTTAAGTGAATATACACATAATCCCAAAGGCGTGAGACCAAATTTTGAAGGCAAATAAGTTAAAAGTCTATGCTACGAAAAGCGCTACGAAACTGTGCTATTTTCGTAACGCAGGTGTGTTTTGGCTATTTTGGGCAGTTCGGAGTTGATTTTGCACAGATGGCAGGTGGGGATGATTTTGGACATATGCTATTCTAGTTCCTGACAACAAATAGCCTAAAATTTATGGGTTCATAGTGGTCAGAGTGTCTCAAGAACTTAAATAATCCTAAGCCTAAAGAACAGGGGAACAGTTTCCTAGTTTGCAGGAGATCAACATCATCAACATTATGGTCATAATAGGTTGGAGCTCATCATTAGGATTTGACCTTATGGAGATATAGGTGGCAAATGATGTAATCAAGTTTAGATAAAGTTGTTATGAGTAGAGTTAAAGAGTTCTAATTCTATTTGTAATAGGACACTGTATTAGGTTTACAACTATTTTTGTAATAAATTCCATGCTATATGGTTAGGATAGGTGTCAAAGATATGAGTTCGATGTATCTAGCTGAGAATAAGATTATCTTATGATGTAAATGATCTATAAAGGATCAAGGAGTCGAATTAGAAGAGGTTGGACATTTTTAGCAAAAATACTGTGTTTATTGTAAGTAACTATTTTCAGCTTAATACAGAGTTTTCTACTTGGCCAACTCAAGATTCATGAAGAGTTCTTGTATGTTCTTGTTCTGATGACATCTTTTCAATATCCTATTGCAGTGGTGTTTGATTATGTTACTCAGAATTCATCATTGATGCTCTGACTTCCTTCATAGACAAACTGACTGTGTGTTTTACTGTTTCACATGTGTATTCCCTGACTTGAACAATGATATGCCTTGACTTCCATGCTAGGTATATTGTTTGGTTTTTCTGAAGCTATTATGTCTCCATAAGCCCAATGTACACTTTCTAATGTGATTTGCAACTAGTTTATAATTTATCTGCTTTACCACATATAGAGTTAGCCATCTACATTTCTATCAAAAATCATAAACCCTTGAGAGAGCCCTCTCAGGTTGAGGAGGCTAAGCCTCAACCAAAATATTGGTCTGAAACAGTTACATGAGATTAACTTGATTGGCAGCCTATCAGGTCTGATTTTGTGATAACAGTAGGGAAGAGCTATGATGCCCTATTACAAATTATTTGAATAATACTTTTTTTTGGTCAAAATTTGGGTTACTATAATTTGATTAATTTATAAGTCTTAAAAATTTATTAATATATTGTTAATAAAAAATCTTTAACGATTTATAAAACAATTCTATATTTACACTAAAGGTGTCTCTTTGTGGGATTGGGTTGGGCAGGCACTGTTCATCCCAACAAATTGCAGAGCATCATTTTCATTTGCCTCCATCAAACCATTTTTCACATGTGGCACTTTAAGAAGTTCCCGCCCTGGTTTTCTTCCAATGCCCGACGATTCATATTTATATTACTGGACCCAAATCACCTGTGTTAGTTTTTTAGCATCAGAGGTGTTCTATCCACGAGATTTGGCAGAGTGACTAGAATAAATGTATTCTCCAATACCCGTAAATATTTTATGGAAATTCCACCGAGAGAGGACTTAGTTATATTAAATAATCAATTTTTAATATTTCCTAGTCTAAACTTAGGAAATATGATTAATTAAAAGGAATTAACTAAGTCATGCTGAGAATGTTCTAGAAAAGTACATGGATCGATTTATAATTAATCCTAGCCATCGATTAAGATTTAATCGTGGTCGTTGAAGTCTTAACGAAGGATTATAAGAAGAACTCGATGCGGCTTGGAGAAGATACACCAAATCAGTTGAGCATTCAATTTTGTTGGGAAATCAATCTCTAGAGTAGCAGCATTCAATTGCCGAAGGTGATTCAATGAGGTTGAATCAGTGAGAGAGGGGCAGAGATATTGAGCTCGGAGGAAGTTTTTCGTGTTCCGGTGAGTACATTGTAGAGAGGCAGTGATTTCCAAAGAGAGGGAACACAAAGTTTTCTTGGGGAGATTTCATTTTTTTGGGTAGAAGGATAAATTCCGAGTCGGAAGCTAGGCAGAGAGTTCGAAGGAGAAGAGTATCAGTTTCCAAAACAACAGTTAGCAAGACAGTGAGAGGAGATGCATTTATAATATTGTGGGATGCAGTAAATGCGTAGGATGACATAGTGACTACGCAGAGGGAGAAAGGAGCAACTCAATTCGAGCTGAGGTCAGTCTTAGATCACTTGTGGAGTGAGAAATTTTCTCACTAGTTTTTATTGCCGGTAATTTTTCTAGTTTGGATTGCTAGATTTAGCATCCATAGATTGTACTCATATTTCAATACTGCATAATATCGAAACCCTCAGCTGCTGCACCGATTTTCCCGAGCTGGGTTTTTCCGGGGACTTAGTCCAAAAATAACGATGTCATATTGTGTGTGTGCATCTATTTCTTCCAACATTTTTTATTTCTTCCGCGATATTTTTTTTGTGAAGGTTGTAGTGTATTTGTTTCAATATTTTCCATAGCACATAAGAAATAATTTTTTTAATTAAATTAACAAATAGAATAAATAATATCAGTTGCTGCAATAGGATTTGGTATTCCCAAATTCTCACATGGTATCAGAGCACAGATTGTAATCCCGAGAGCTCAGTAGCAGAAGGGAAGACGAATGTTAGAGTTGAGTGTAAGAATTAGTTCAAAACCCTCAGAGGCAGTGTAGTCCTTTGGCCAAGAGGGTCAAAATCTTGAGGAAAATTTGATTTCTCTAAGAGAGCGACAGAGAAGTCGAATTTGTCCAGTTCAAGGAGTAACAGAGGAAGAGGTAGATACCATTATTTTCCTTGCAGAGTACATCTCTAGCTAGACGCAGTATTTTGCAGCAGTTGCTAGTGAAAAATAACGCTAGGAGGAATAAAGAGCACACACTTAGGGAAATTTTCCTCAGGGGACTTCTACCTTCAGAAGTTCGATTTATCATTGCAGATCAATAGTCATTGTGAGCAGATTCACTCCGGAAGGGAGTGCATAGAGCCTAGCAACAAATGAGTAGATGAGAAGAGGAGGATTTTGACTTATTTTTTGATATGGCATCAACCAGGCTGAGAAATAAGGATAGGTTGGACGAAGCATCCAACTATGTGATATGAAAGGCAAGGGATTACTTCCTTCTAGATGAGTACAATCTCAAGACATACATCGATAACGTGGTAACTGTCCCTACAGATCCAGATCAGATAAAATTGTACAAGAAGGAGATGGTGAAGGTGAAGATATTTATTCTCGATAGGGTTCAAGATCATGGAGTATCACATATAGATGGCAAGGACACTGCTAAGAAAATGAGGGATACTCTCGCCACGCTATACCAGGGATCTTCCTAACAGTGGAAGATGTATTTGGAAGAGAATTTGAGATGCATTTATATCAGCAGAAGGGGGAACGCATAGACCCCTTCCTCACCAAGATTCAGGAGGTTCGATACTAGCTATTAATTGTATGGTTAGCGCCTCAACCCACGAGCTAGTGTGATTAGCTCTCAATAGTGTTTGTGAGGGCTGGAAGATCTTTCTCTAGAGTATTTTGTGCAGAGACAAGTTTCCAAAGTGGGACATGATGTGGGCTATTTTGTAGCAGGAGGAGATGAGGAGAGATTTAGGGAGGAGCACCATTAGTGGTTGCAGCAGAAACAATGGACCGAAAGCAGTGAAGGAAGAGGATAATGTGGCCCTCACATCAAAGGGGAAACAGGAGAAACATAGGAAGAATAAGGACCTACCTAAGGTCAAGTTCTTCAGGGGTGGCGAGCTAGGCCACTACAACATTTAGTGTCCTCTAAAAAATAAGGACAAGGAGGAGAAGCAGGACCAACAAGATGCTTCCGTGGAGATCGATAGGCTGTCCTTCAAGTTGGAGGAAGAATTGGCCATGATAGCAGACATCCCTCCAGGAGTGAGGTGGGGTGACTGGGTTTTGTAACCCCAGAGTGCTATAGGATGGGTAGGATTCTTGAGGAGGTCCACCTGTTAAATCAGAACCTTGCTACGAGAGCCCATAATACGCAGTAGCAGCATGGACTAGTGGTTGTTGGTGCAGTTAGATGTTGAAGTGACAGATGCAGTAGCTAGTAGCAGCCAGATACTGAGCAACGCAGTGTAGAGTTGGAAGCAGTGCAGTTGGCACATTTGGATAGTTAGCAACAACACAAAGCTTTCATTGAAAACACATAGAATAGAAGCGAACAAGACTCAGGTGAAAAATGTATCATACTGAACATATATGGTTCGGTACTTTTCGATAGTTCTCAACTGCAAATGTTGAAAATGCAACAAAAACATATGAGAGGGAGTTGCAAATGTTGCAGTAGTAGTAGCAACAGAGTTGTAGTGCAAATGCAATGTTGGAAACAATTTAGCAGGGTCAACAACAAAAAAGATGCAACACATATCATAGTTGTGTAGTAGTTGGTGGGAAGAAGTAGCCATACATCAACAACATGACTGGAGATGGTGCAAAGGCAATGTATTGTAGCAACAGTTGCAGTTTCAGTACTAGAGCAATTTCCTCGCTAGGAGGGAGTGTTAGTTTTTGTAGCATTGGATGTGTTCTAGCCACGATATTTGGGAGAGTGACTAGAATAGTTGTATTCTCCAATATCCATAATTTTTTTATGGAAATTCCACTCAGAGACGAATTAATTAAATTAACTATTCAACCTTTAATATTTCCTAAGTCTAAACTTAGAAAATATGATTAATGAAAATGAATTAAGCAAGTCATGGTGAGAATGTTATAGAAAAGTGCATGGGTCGATTTCTAGTTAATCCTAGCCATTGATTAATATTTAATCGTGGTCATTGAATTCTCAACAAAGGATTATAAGAATAACTTGATGGGGCTTGGAGAAGATACACCAAATCAGTTGACCACTCGATTTTGTTGGGAAATCGATCTCTATAGTATCAAAATTTAGTTTCCAGAGGTAATTTAGTGAGGTCAAAGCAGTGAGAGAGGGGAATATATAGTGAGGTCTGTGGAATTTTTTCCAGTTTCAGTGAGTACATTGCAGAGAGGCCGTGATTTCCACAGAGAGGCAACGCAAATGTTTCTTGGGGAGATTCTATTTTTCTGGGGAGAAGGAGAAATTCTGAGCCAGAATTTGGGCAGAGGGTCTGGAGGCGAAGAGTATCAATTTCCAAGACATCAAATGGTGATACAGTGAGAGGAGACATAGTTACAAGCTTGCAGGATGCAGTAATTGCGTAGGTTGACGCAGTGACTAGGTAGAGGGAGCAAGGAGCAATTCAATTCGAACTGAGGTTAATGTCAGATCACCTGTGGAGTGAGAAATTTTCTCACTAGTTTTTATTGACTATCATTTCTCTATTTTGGATTGCTAGATTAAGCATCCATATATTATACTCAAATTTCACTACAACATAATATCAAAACCCTCAGCTGCTGCACTAGTTTTCCTGATTTGGGATTTTCCGGGGACTTAGTTCAAAAATAATAGTTTTATATTTCGTGTGTGCATATATTTCTTCCACAATATTTGTTTTGTGAAGGTTGCGGTGTATTTGTTTCGATATTTTCCGTAGCACACAGCAAATAAATTTTTTAATTAAATTAACAAATAGAAGAAATAATACCAGTTGCTGCAATATGATTCAGGATTCTCGAATTTTCACACACCGTCCCACTGCTTATGGGTGTCCCCTGGTTCTGTAAGGGATTTAAGCACCTACAAGAAAATATCAAAGTTGATGTCGGGGTTCTCAAACAGTCGAAATCCCATGAATCAAATCTTTGTCTGCTGCTCTTGTCCTTTAACAGACTTGAAATACACAACTGAAGACGAGGACCACTACTTCAGATGAAAATTATTTTTGAAAATAACTTCCATTGCTGAGTTCTTGAAAATATTGAGGCTTTGAAATTTGAAATTTCATTCACCAAATTTGGATTAGAAAAATCAAGACTACAAACTTTTCTTTGGTCATTAATTCTTTTCTTCACAAAAAATTCCTACACTGAGCTCAAAAAAATCTCAGTGCTTTGTGACTCTAACCTTTTTCTGCTCCTCCTTTCACTTAACCAACCTGAATTATAAAAAATGGGACTAGAAGCTTTTATCCTAACACAAGTTCTTAACGTTATCCAACTCTTTCACTGTTGAGCCCATGAAAATATTACGATCTTACACCTCAAACCTTTGTTTTCTCCTCTTTTCATTGAACCAAATTGAATTGCTCAACATAATACAAGGAGATTTACTATGGACACAAGATGTTGATCAAGCTCTTTCGCTAGCGATCTTGTGAAAATCCTATAGCCACATGATTGGAAGCTTTGACTACTCCTTTCTCTCAACCGACTTGTTTTACACAACAAAGAATCTACAATCTATATAGAAACAACTTCGTGGGTATTCACAATTGATTATGGAACAATAAAAAAGCTCTAAATAATACTAAGCAATACTCAAAAGCGTGTGGAAGACTCTATAATATTATGATGAAAGAAAGAAAGAAAGAAAGAAAGTATTTTTAATGTCCACAAGGCTAAAAATAGCCTGTTAGTCATCAGTATTTTTTACTTGTTAGTGATGACTAGTTCTCACAGCCAAGTTTTCTAGCAGCTGATCCAAAAATTTGTCATATTTGCCAGCTGGGAAAACACCCATAAAAATTTTTCGCCCTCCTACTTTTCAGTCCGCCCATGACGAGATGAAACCCCATTATCAAACCCTATCCATCCCTAGCCATACTAGTCTACCCATCAGCTCTAAAGAGACAATCCAAATCTGTTCAAAACCCCCCCTAAGTTAGGAAGTGGCGCTTTAAGGCATTTCACCCTTGGCAACTATCAAAGAGCCAAAAAACCTCCATCTGCTATAGACCAGTTATAACGGACCTCCCTTTCTGCTAATAAAATTAGTCACAACCCTAAGTCACGCCACTTACACGCCCCTAAGTCTCAGCAATGCATAGACCACAATCTCAAGCTGATTTTAGGTGTTTTACACTGTTTATGGATTTTACAAGCACAGGAAATATGTCAGCATCTCAGAAGAAATTTCTTGGCTCCACATGAGAAGAAAGCTACTTCTCAATGTGATCATAAGCCTAAGATGCATCTACAGGGCAAACAGAATCTCTCATCAAGCTCTTGCAACTTCATTCAGCCTGAAAATACAATAGAAGAAAAACAACACTGTCAAACAGACTTGTAATCTATCATGGCTAAGAACCTCCTTCATTTATAAGCAGAGGGTTAAGGCGCCTCCTTCATCCACAAGTAGAGGGCGATGGCCA
The DNA here is from genome assembly GCA_034641835.2 of Pinus albicaulis. Lineage (NCBI taxonomy): Eukaryota > Viridiplantae > Streptophyta > Pinopsida > Pinales > Pinaceae > Pinus > Pinus albicaulis. The sequence goes on along the minus strand of CM076581.1, from coordinate 13,392,974 downwards.
AGTGTTTGAATTAAAGAGTTGTAACTGACTGTAAGACAGGTTTTGTTTTCAGCAAACAGTGAAACTGTGACTAGGGTCAGGCAGCCTTTATATACTGAGACAGAAGGTTGACAAAGCACAGATATTTTGCCAAGTGAGAAGCCTCCTTCATTCATAAGCAGATGGCCAGGGCATTAATTGATTTCAAGGTCTGTTTGAACAGAGAAAAATGTGAAGAGAAACAAAGAGGAAAAAGCAGGGGTACCACTGCCATCAAAGGAGATCAAGCTCATCTTTTAGCAAATTTTCTCTCAAAGGACAGTCTGCAGCTCCAACAAAACAAAATTTAAAGAATGGTTGATGAGGTAAATCATTGCACAGGTGAGAAGACATAATAGTGATTATGTTTCAAAGTACTGGTCTTCTCCACTCGTGAAAAGGTGTCTTTCAAATAGGCTTATCATGATTGACAAAGGAAAATTTGAGTTTTTCTCTTCCCAAGAAAGGTATTGAAACTAGAACCAGTGATTCATAGCATGCAAAATGGATTTTTCTATACTTTATATTTTTGAAGAAGGTTTTAAAACAAATATAAACCTATTCATTATAAAAGGGTCAATGGCACCATATCAGTGCATTTTGAGCAGAGGAAAGGTGTTAGAAGAAGCGCCCTTCTTGATAGATAGAGGATGAAAGAGTTTAAGTGAATGCCACTGAAGTAGTGTGCCCACAGTCAAAAAGAGGCTCAAATATCTCATCTCAGCAAATGCAAAAGGATAGTAAAATTTGCATGGATGTTGAATCATAACACTTCTGCCACAGTAAAATTAGGGTTAAGGAGTGCACAGGCAGTTTGTTTCAAAATTATTTTTTGACCAAACAGAGATGAAATTTACAGAAGTGAGAGAGGTTTTTGTCCCTCATAGGTTCAAGAAGAAAAAAATCCTTCAGTTTCTACACAGGTATCATGGTTTGTGAGAAATGTGAAAAATTCAAATGTCACGGGAGAATTTCTGCACCAGGATTCATCATTTTTCCCAGTGATGGGACAGTCAGATTTTGAACAACCAAATGGACACCAAATGAAAAAAATCAAGCATATTTTGAAATTAGACTTCTCTAGCTTTCCAACGAGCCATCTCGGGCCCAATTCCGACACCAGGAAGGTATCCAAAAGTGCCTTACAAACAGCACTATGCATTTCTGCACCAGGATTCACCAGTTTTGACCAGTGTTGGGAGAATGGATTTTTGAACAACCAAATGGACTCCAAATGAAAAAATTAAAGTTTCTCTGGAAATCAGACTTCCACAGCTTTCCAAAGAGCCATCGCGCGCCCAATTCCGACACCGGGAAGGCCTTCAAAATTAGGTGAAAAGTTGCGCGACACTCGTATAACAGTGCGCGGTGCTTTCAGGAAGAAAAATTCCAAAGGAATGCACTGCTGCGCGGCACTCCTGTAGCAGCGCGCGGAACTCCTGTAGAACTGGTCAAAAAATCACCTAAAAACCTTCCAAAGCTATTTCTAGAGCTGCTCAAACTCGTCAACAATGGCTGCCATCGTGTTTCAAGGTATTTAATGTGCCTTTTTGCTTTGTTAAGATCACCGAGAGAGGGTGGATAGTTTGGTCTAAAGAAAAATCAAGACTTTTGGTGTTTTATGTTGGCTAGTGGTGAAGCTTTCAAGAAGGTTGAATTTGCATTGGTATGAATAACAATTGTAGCTGCCCTCAAAACTGTGATGAAACAAACACAAACTTTGTCAGCTGTGTGCACTAGTAAAGACAATGTTGAGGAAAGTTGATGTTCTTGTTTAAAGATCCGGGCCTGCATGACTTTGTTTGCTCAAACACTGTCATAGTAGAGTAGTGTATTTGATGAATGAAAAAGGACCAAGCCAACTGTTCCCCAAACAATGTTAAAAGATAAAAGGCACTGTTGGAAGGCAGAAACACAATATTTGAAGAAGAAGCCCAGGGTTTTGAAAAATGAAAATATAGGTCTATGTTCAAACAAGTAATAGTCATCCTATGAACGTGTTTGATTTTTCAAAAGGTTTCCTCTGTGGGTTAAAAGGGAAATACAGTGTCTGTGACTTTCTATTCCATAAACCACAAATCAGTGAGTAAAGCTACCATTGCATTCAGAGGTGTTGTGTCAAACTGATATAAAGAGCAATGAATTATAAGGTGGGCAGTATTTTGTTCAAGAAGGGGTTTATTGCTGTTGAAATGCTACAAGATTCTCTATGAACACATCAAAAGCAAACTAAACTATGTCACCTATTACACAGTAAACCTTGGACTGTGTATTGCCTTTTTGATTGAATGTGTTATGTTGTTAAATCCACTAGATGAGTGGCCTACAAAGAAGAAAAAGGTCTTGAACTAAAAACTGTGTTTTCACCTTCCTCTAAAAAGGCAAGGGTGTCTTATATCCTCAAAGCATCAAAGGGTAGGTTACCCTTACCACATACACAGGAAAAGATCATTGTTGATAGTGTATACTGATTGACTATCTTTTTGTTCTTCAAGCTCATTTGTTAAGTTGATATTCAGAGGTTGGAAAGGCAGTTTTTTAGAGAGGCAGGGGTTTTATATTGAAAGGGAGCCTTGATTGTTTAAAAGACAAAAATCCTATAGGCCTTTGTTAAAACCTCAGAAGCATTTGAAAGCTCTGCCACCTTTGTTCTACAAACAGTGGATTTGACTGTGTGGCTGCACTAAGGTTGACTATGTATATGGTGTGAGCTTGGTTGGTTGAGTTGCATACCAAGAAAAGGGCAGGATTTTGAAATTGAGAAGTTCGTAATTTTTACCTTGGTCAAAGACACAAGAATATATTGTTGACCTCTGAACTTCAAAGGGCAGGGTGACCTTACCACAACATACAGCATTTTCACTTTGACTGTCTATCTTCATTTCACTATGTTTTTCTTCTTAAAAGATCTGCTTGTTAGACTGCATATCAAAGGTTGGGAAGGCCACATTTTGAAGAAACAGCGGTCTTGTATCAAAAAAACGACATTTTAAGCAACATCCAAGATCATTGTTGCCTTATCAAACAGTGATTTAACATACTGAGACAGAGTTGTGTTTGAAAACACATTTCAAGAACTTTTGAGCCATCTTGGTTTTGCAGAAGCGCCGGGCACGGAAAGAGAGAAAATACACATCAGCACTTGAAATTTTGGCTTCAGTTTTAGAACATGTTGCCAAGGACCCTTGAGGGTCATGCACACCAACTTTGGGCACATTTTGACAATTTTTGGTTTTTTGGCATTTTTGAGTTTTTGGTCAAAAACTCATAAATTCGCCATTTCATTTTGAGGATTCGTCACGGGAGGAGAATGGTATCATTGGATGCCATAATTTCATGAGTACGCCCTCAGCGATTTTCAGAACATTTGGAGATCATTTACCCCCTCAAAACGGCGAAAAAGGCTCGCATTTTGCACACTTTTCCCGGTTTATCAGCAGACTGTAATTTTCTGGCTTTTTACACACAGGTGCAGATTTGGAGGACTTCCAGGCATCAGATTGGGGAAATTTCAGTTGCACCAGAAAATAGACACTTGGAGCTTTCCAACGAGCTATCATGAGCCTCGTTTTGACACTGGGGAGGCTGCCAAATGTTTCTGGCAAGTCAGGAGACCTTTTTCTGATGAAAATTTGAAGTATTTTTGTAATTTTTGAACCTCTAAAATCTGCTTTTTCCAAATGTGCGTTTAGCTATTTTTGCACTCGGAAAATGATGCAAAGTTAATTTAATTCCCTTTTTTAGCACTTTTTAGATATTTTATGGGATATTTTGTGCCTTGGGCTTTGCAAAGCCTCAAGGACAAGTTTAGATATTTTGATTAGGCCAATGAGGATGCAAGTTGAACCATGAGGTTTTCCTCACTTGAGCCTATATATTCCAAAGGCTTTCATTGTAAAACAAGGCTGAACTTGAGAAGAGAAGCAATATATTGGTCATATGAGCTTTGGAAGAAATACTTGTGTTATGCTTTTGGATTGCCTCTTGGATGTTCTTGGATGAATGATGAAGGATTGTTGATGGATTCCATGACTTGGTAGAATGGTATAGTGTTTCTTTCTGTGTTTTGTCTTCTAGTTTTCATTCATAAATACATGTTTCTTGATTGCTATAGATCAGTAGAGAACAAATTTGAGACATGCCCTTGGAGGCACCTCAAATTTCCTGTTTCTTCATAGCTTTCATGTTTTCTTCTTCCTTAGTTACATTAAAGAATTCTTAACTGCTCTTTAATAACTTGAGGACATTGTTGCTAGTTTCATTCATAGTTTCTATGCATGCTAAGTAGGATGTACGGTATGCCCTGCTTACCTATGGCTGTCCATAGTCTCATCCATGAAACTATCTCTTTGACTGATTAGATTATCATCTTGTTGAACCAAGGAGGCCTAGTTTCGATCTAGCCCTTTGCCTAAAACTATGCGAATCTTGTTGTTCAAAGTGCCCAATAACTTGAAGTACTGTGTTTAGGCATTCCGGCATAGTGTTTCGAGTTGTTAGTCTGTCTTGTGTGTTTTCCCCAAAGTCTGATAGCCATTTCCCAAAGTTAGAGGGTCTTATACTTCTATGCATGGCTTGAATGTTTATTTCTATGTATTGATTAGCTTATAGTTACATTTTGCATGATTAATGGTTTTCCCTACCATGTTTATGTCTGGTATTAAACTAGTTATGCTTTAAATCCTTCGTCGTTCACAAAATTGATGTCCATTTACTCCATTTTTCCCAAAGATCCTTTTTACCTTGAATCAAATCAGCCCTTCAACAACCTTGTATCGTCATCTAATAGCTTTCTTGACCTTTTGACCCCATAGCCTAGTTAATCTAACATCTTGTTACCTATTTCATATCTTTGATCAGTTTCATCCCTCACAACTTAAAAAAAACCAAAACCAAAAAACTTACTTCATAACTAGCCTAAAATCATAACACAATCAGAAAACACATAGATATCCCTTACACTTATAGAGAGAGCCCTCTCTGAGTCCAGGAAGGCTAGGTCCTTGGGCTCCAAATCTTGGTTTGATGTTACACTGTCATTTGGCTTGCCAATCAGCCAAATCACGGGACCCTAACATAATGGCGATCACGGTGGGACTCTGAGTATTAAACAAACTTAGATTCCCTGGACCTTAAGAGACCTTTAAGAATACTATCTGATTGATTTATCCCACCGCTCACTAACATAATGGCGATCACGGTGGGACTCTGAGTATTAAACAAACTTAGATTCCTTGGACCTTAAGAGACCTTTAAGAATACTATCTGATTGAATTATCCCACCGCTCACTAACATAATGGCGATCACGGTGGGACCTTCCGAGTTAGTGACAATCTAAGTACTCCTTAGTAACTCCCGAAGTCTCAATCAAACTTAGAAAACTTAAGTGTTGTCCGAAGAGTAGAAAATAGCTCCTTCACCATCTTAGCAAAATGATGAGTCAGTCATAGGAAACTCTTCCAAACCTCATAGGCACATAAAAACTCAGAAAACCCCAAAAAACTCCCTTAGATTGGTTTTTGTCAGTATTGGTGGTGGACCATACACATATACCTCAAAACAACTAAAAATCCACCTGGCGACTCCACTAGCCTCTAGTAGGCCTTACTATTTTACCGAACTCTAGGTTACTATCCGATCGACCTATCCCATCGCTCACTAACGTAGTGGGAGATGGTGGGACACTGAGTACATGACAGTCTAGCGAACTCTTATAGACTCTTGGGTTCTTCAAACACTAAACTCAAACTAGCAGTCCATAGATCATTTAGAGTAAACTCTTTTTGTTCTCGCCACCTTAGAAAAGTGATGAAAAAGGTTTAGAATACTTTTAAATAAACCATAGACTGCACATAAAACTCAGAAAAACCCCAAAACAATTCCCAGTTTGGATTTTTCCTTAGTTACTGGTGGTGGACCATAGCTACATCTTTTTAAAAAAACAATCAAGTTCCACCTGGCGACTCCACTAGCCTCCAGTAGGCCTTTTTCCCCATTAGTCCTTATAAAGTATCCTAGGAATGCATTAATTAATCCCAATCATGTTGATGGAGGACAGCATGGTTCAATTCCTCCACTTGAGGACACAGAGGAGATATGCTCCGATGAGCAGAGAACATATCCATGGTTTCCCACACAAAATGCCTACAGATGTAAATTGGTTCGCAAAACTACCTCTCTTTCGAAATGAAAATATTGACGACCCATTTTTACACCTCATCAAATTTCATATACATGTATGGAAGTTAAAGGTTGAATGGAATGAGGACTGCCTCATGAAAATGTTCATGGGTACATTAGAAGAAGAGGCAAGAGAATGGTATGAAAACCTAGAGCCTCGCACCTTGTTTTCTTTAAAGGATTTCCACAAAGTATTTTGTAAACGCTATATAGGACATTGTCCATCTCTATCATTGGCTGAAAATTGTTGTGATCACTTTGAAAACCTCATACAACACCTTGTAAGCATTGAAGAAAACTTAGGAAATTGGCATCTTGAGGATTTTTTAGAGGAGGTCCATAATTTTCTTACCCAAGCTAACCATCAAAATGACCAAGAAGAGTTGATCCTAGATGAAATCCATCAATAAATAAGAGAGGATCCACAAGAGCTCTTTGAAAAGGTTGAAACCAATAGCAGTCTATCTGCCCTTCCCTGCAAAATGCAAGAGGAAATTCAGCCACAAGATCAACTGCCACAAAAATGGAAAGAAATTGTTGCCCACTTCAAAGAAAACAGAGAATACTTTCTCCTTTAACTGAACAGGAAATAGATCAAATTATAAACATACAGACAGCCTCTGAAACTTCATATAACCAAAAATTCTCTGATCTTTCTCCTGTTAATCCTGCATATCATAAATCAGAAAATAGATTTGTAAATCAAGTTGAAGAAAAGAAATATGATAGTCCAATATACATGGTTGGTGACATTACTTATGTTAATGATTCTCCAATGTTTGATCAATATGTTGATGATTATGATTTCCAAACAGAAGCTAACTTTGCAGAAGACTCAGTTTTTGATTTTCGGGAGAAAGCTCAGTTTCATAAACTTGAGAAAAGCGAGCAGCCTTTACAGGTCATCTATGACACTGATGAGAAGAGCCTTGAGAGTTCAAAAGTAAGCGAAGAGTCTCAGACTCTTTTCTCTATTTCACTTCATTCCATCAGAGATAACATTCACATAATTGGAGATCAGCAGTTTTTCAGCTTTGATGATGAGGTTGAGAAGGATGATGAAATTCTCGAGCATGTTTTAAATGAGAAGCCTTTTCCTGAAATGGTTGAGGAAATCATTTTAGACATGGAATATTCCTTTACTCCAGATTTGCAGCCACCAAGTTCCATTGAGTTACAAATCGCAGATTTAGAAATAGAGGTTGATAAACACATGGGAGTTGTCACACTATCCTTTCAAGATAATTTACTGTCAAGGTGTATCCCTTCCCATCATCCTGATGACCTTCACACAGTTTTCAACCCGCCCTATCAAAACACATCATCTTGGAAAGAAAACTACACTGCAATATATGATGAGTCTGACATTTCAAGTGATCATGAGCAAGGGGAAGAGTTTCTTTACCAGGAGAGTCCTAGATATAGCCAAGTGGAAGAAAGAGTAGTCCTGAATGAAGCACATATATCCAATCCTCTAGATCAGGTATTATTCCAAGATCCATTTGTTGGTTTCCTTGATAAATCTGAAGGAGTAGTGGGTTCTATCATGAACAAGTTGCTGCCAAGAACGAGAAAAAACTTAAGCACTACTGTCCAGAAACAAACCAAATGGGAGTGGCCTTTTCATTATTTCTTCATCATGAAAAAACTAAACCAGAATCACCCATGTAATCATCTAATTGACTGGTTACATTGGAAAGAAGAGTTCACCAAATGTGTATGTTGTGTATAGTTTAGGCTAGGATAGGTAGATAGTTAAAGCTCAGCCTTGTGAGCACCTTTCCAGTTTTAGATTGTTTGAAGAAAAAGTGAAAAAGCAAAAAATACAAAAACAGTAAAAAATAGAAAAAGAGGGCAGTTTTTGAAAAGCAATGGTAAAGCCCCATGTTCCAAAAAATAGTCCTTTGGAAAGCGAGCAAGTCTAAATGCCGCTACTAGTACTTCAATGTCTTGTTCAACTATCTAGCCTAATCATAGCTGAACATGTTTAAATTTATTTGCTGATAAGTTAGTGAGTGAAAAATATGGTCAACATTGTGTAAGATTGACTTATCACAGAGAGTAGATTAGGAAAAGATAATGGTTCCACACGCCCAAAATAGAACCAAAGAGAGAAACGAGGGATGGAAAACACATTGTACACCTTAGCCCTGTTTTTCTAGATTTCCCTTTTGCAGAATAATATTTGTGTGCAGCTTGTCTTTCATGCCGCAAATGCATGACAAATCAGATTGTCTAATCCTGATTTGATCATCTTTGAAATTTCGTGTTTTAGATTAGAGAACAAAATCCTGTCGAACATCTTAATCTTGATAGTTGATCTAGCATAGGTAGAGTAAGGAAGGAGTTCATCAGTTTAATCTAAACTCCCAACAGATATAAGTGTAGAGTTAGATAGGTTCATTTTGCAAAAAGAAAAAATATGCATTGTCAAAAAGGCTGCTAGTTCAAATGCGCCAAAAAAGAAGAAAAAATGTTAGGAAAGATAGTGGGGTAGGTAGAAATATCATTGATGCTAATCATGCTGTCACTTTTCAGAAATAGCATCAAAGAAGAATGAAATATTGCACCAATGGGTAAGGCACTGGTCTTCATAAGCCAGAGATCTGAAATTTTGGACACCTCCTGAAAAGGAGCTGCCCTCCCCAAATGGAGCCACTGTTAGTCATCAATATTTTTTACTTGTTAGTGATGACTAGTTCTCACAGCCAAGTTTTCTAGCAGCTGATCCAAAAATTGTCATATTTTCCAGCTAGGAAAACACCCATAAAACTTTTTCGCCCTCCTACCTTTCAGTCCGCCCATGACGAGATGAAACCCCATTATCAAACCCTATCCAGCCCTAGCCATACTAGTCTGCCCATCAGCTCTAAAGAGACAATCCAAATCTGTTCAAAACCCCCCCTAAGTTAGGAAGTGGCGCTTTAAGGAATTTCACCCTTGGCAACTATCAAAGAGCCAAAAAACCTCCATCTGCTATAGACCATTTATAATGGACCTCCCTTTCTGCTAATGAAATTAGTCACAGCCCTAAGTCGCGCCACTTACACGCCCCTAAGTCTCAGCAATGCATAAACCACAATCTCAAGCTAATTTTAGGTGTTTTACACTGTTTATGGATTTTACAAGCACAGGAAATATGTCAGCATCTCAGAAGAAATTTCTTGGCTCCACATGAGAAGAAAGCTACTTCTCAATGTGATCATAAGCCTGAGATGCATCTACAGGGCAAAGAGAATCTCTCATCAAGATCTTGCAACTTCATTCAGCCTGAAAAGACAGTAGAAGAAAAACAACACTGTCAAACAGACTTGTAATCTGTCATGGCTAAGAACCTCCTTCATTTATAAGCATAGGGTTAAGGCGCCTCCTTCATCCACACGTAGAGGGCGATGGCCAAGTGTTTGAATTAAAGAGTTGTAACTGACTGTAAGACAGGTTTTGTTTTCAGCAAACAGTGAAACGGTGACTAGGGTCAGGCAACCTTTATATACTGAGACAGAAGGTTGACAAAGCACATATATTTTTCCAAGTGAGAAGCCTCCTTCATTCATAAGCAGATGGCCAGGGCATTAATTTATTTCAAGGTCTGTTTGAACAGAGAAAAATGTGAAGAGAAACAAAGAGGAAAAAGCAGGGGTACCAATGCCATCAAAGGAGATCAAGCTCATCTTTTAGCAAATTTTCTCTCAAAGGACAGTTTGCAGCTCCAAAAAAACAAAATTTGAAGAATGGTTGATGAGGTAAATCATTGCACAGGTGAGAAGACATAATAGTGATTATGTTTCAAAGTACTGGTCTTCTCCACTCGTGAAAAGGTGTCTTTCAAATAGGCTTATCATGATTGACAAAGGAAAATTTGAGTTTTGCTCTTCCCAAGAAAGGTATTGAAACTAGACCCAGTGATTCATAGCATGCAAAATGGATTTTTCTATACTTTCTGTTTTTGAAGAAGGTTTTAAAACAAATATCAACCTATTCATTATAAAAGGGTCAATGGCACCATATCAGTGCATTTTGAGCAGAGGAAAGGTGTTAGAAGAAGCGCCCTTCTTGATAGACAGAGGATGAAAGATTTTAAGTGAATTCCACTGAAGTAGTGTGCCCACAGTCAAAAAGAGGCTCAAATATCTCATCTCAGCAAATGCAAAAGGATAGTAAAATTTGCATGGCTGTTGAATCATAACACTTCTGCCACAGTAAAATTAGGGTTAAGGAGCGCCCGGGCAGTTTGTTTCAAAATGATTTTTTGACCAAACAGAGATGAAATTTACAGAAGTGAGAGAGGTTTTTGTCCCTCATAGGTTCAAGAAGAAAAAAATCCTTCAGTTTCTACACAGGTATCATGGTTTGTGAGAAATGTGAAAAATTCAAATGTCACGGGAGAATTTCTGCACCAGGATTCATCATTTTGACCAGTGATGGGACATTCAGCTTTTGAACAACCAAATGGAAACCAAATGAAACAACTCAAGCATATTTGGAAATTATACTTCTCTAGCTTTCCAACGAGGCATCTCGGGCCCAATTCTGACACCAGGAAGGTATCCAAAAGTGTCTTACAAACAACACTATGCATTTCTGCACTAGGATTGACCAGTTTTGACCAGTGTTGGGAGAATGAATTTTTGAACAACGAAATGGACTCCAAATGAAAAAATTCAAGCTTCTCTGGAAATTAGACTTCCACATCTTTCCAACGAGCCATTGCGCGCCCAATTCCGACACCGGGAAGGCCTTCAAAATTAGGTGCAAAGTTGTGCAACACTCATGTAATAGTGCGCAACACTTTCAGGAAGAAAAATTCCAAAGGAATGCACTGCTGCGCGGCACTCCTGTAGCAGCGCGTGGCACTCCTGTAGAACTGGTCAAAAAATCACCTGAAAACCTTCCAAATCTATTTCCAGAGCTGCTCAAACTCGTCAACAATGGCTGCCATCGTGTTTCAAGGTATTTAATGTGCCTTTTTGCTTTGTTAAGATCACCGAGAGAGGGTGGATAGTTTGGTCTAAAGAAAAATCAAGACTTTTGGTGTTTTATGTTGGCTAGTGGTGAAGCTTTAAAGAAGGTTGAATTTTCATTGGTATGAATAACCATTGTAGCTGCCCTCAAAACTGTGATGAAACAAACACAAACTCTGTCAGCTGTGTGCACTAGTAAAGACAATGTTGAGGAAAGTTGATGTTCTTGTTTAAAGATCCGGGCCTGCATGACTTTGTTTGCTCAAACACTGTCATAGTAGAGTAGTGTATTTGATGAATGACAAAGGACCAAGCCAACTGTTCCCCAAACAATGTTAAAAGATAAAAGGCACTGTTGGAAGGCAGAAACACAATATTTGAAGAAGAAGCCCAGGGTTTTGAAAAATGCAAATATAGATCTATGTTCAAACAAGTAATAGTCATCCTATGAACGTGTTTGATTTTTCAAAAGGTTTCCTCTGTGGGTTAAAAGGGAAATACAATGTTTGTGACTTTCTATGCCATAAACCACAAATCAGTGAGTAAAGCTACCATTGCATTCGGAGGTGTTGTGTCAAACTGATATAAAGAGCAATGAATTATAAGGTGGGCAGTATTTTGTTCAAGAAGGGGTTTATTGCTGTTGAAATGCTACAAGATTCTCTATGACCACATCAAAAGCAAACTAAACTCTGTCACCTATTACACAGTAAACCTTGGACTGTGTATTGCCTTTTTGATTGACTGTGTTATGTTGTTAAATCCACTAGATGAGTGGCCTACAAAGAAGAAAAAGGTCTTGAACTAAAAACTGTGTTTTCACCTTCCTCTAAATAGGCAAGGGTGTCTTTGTTTCGGGGAAACTCACCCTAGAGGTTTGTTGGGTTTAAACCTCCACAGAGCAGGGCATGCTACTTAAGAAGGACTCACACAACCATACATGTTCATGAAAAACTAAATAGAGTAGATCGTCGAAGTTACCCGTAGGTCCTACGGTTGAAGCAGATCCCGCGGGGTCCAAACCCCCAACAACCCTTCTTTCTTCTTAACCTGAAAGACAAGAAGAAACAAGCGCAAAGATATGGTTGTACAGCATATATCTACTCTAAATGTTAGTGAAATCCATATGAAACATTAGATAAACCATAATGAATGCTTAAATAACAATATTCTCATATATGCAAGCAGACACTAACACGTATATTTCGGGAGCAAGATGGTTTTTCTGTATTATAAATAGCATGTACAGAAATAACGAGTGGAGAGATCACCTGAATCCTTCCATGATCTTCGAGCAGACCGTCGTCCGGATCCGTCCCACCCTTGCCTCGCTAAGATTCCTTCCAAACTGGTGCATACGAGATGACATATAGGAAGATGAGCATCTCCGGGAAACAAAGGTTTCCTGTAATGAACTGGGAAGTGCAGGAGGCACGGGAATTCAGACTTGGATAGGGAATACCAACAGATTATAATATCAATGATTTCTCTCTCTCCCTTAGGCCATACACATGAGGGGCTTTTATACTCCCTCAAAGTAGTTTCAACAGTTGGAAACAGTTGGCCACGTGCTGGGGTGGTTGAACTACCAGAGTAACCATCAACCCAACTCGGAAATAGGGATTTTTTATATATTTTTTAATGATTTTAATGGAATACGCAGAAAAGTGCATGTGGACTCGCGTATACACGCAGAAAAAACTGGGCATAACCGCGTATGGGGATTTTTACACTGTTTTTTAGTGAATTTGTCCAAGTCTGTAGGAATGGGTGCCCAAAGCCATAAAAGCAATCATGAATCATATGAAGGTGAGAAATGATGCTATAACAGATGCCCCCTAATATATGAGGTCATAAGGGGTACATGATGGCCGAAATGTATTATGCACATAGAAAGAACTTTGCAAGGACAAGAGAGGACTTCACCAGATTTCAGCCTGCCAAAAACCAATGAAAGAAAATAGAGAGTCAACTCATGCTGAGGCGGGCATACCCATGCTCAGTAAAAAATACATCATATAGAAAGTACTGAATAGATCCAACATGTATACAAGTATAGCTGAACTGAAAGTACACAATGAATCATCTGAGCATGGCCCGGAAATATAAGTCTAAATCAATGTCCAAGTATCACATATAGAAAGATGATCAAGGATGGTGCAACTGGATGTCTGATCATATAAGTAACTGAATCTCCAAGTACCGAATCATAAGACCAAAACAAGGTCACCTTCCGAAAAGACCCTAGGCTTGACCGCCTTATCGTACTGAACTTTAACTCGGTTTTTATGCGCTTCGTTCATCGTGGCGGCATCCCGACGCTGCTCATCGAGATGTTCCAGATGAAGAAGCCGTTCTTCAAGACTAGAAGTGTCAGGAAGAAGTTCAACAGCTAATTTAAGAGAAGGAATCTCGCATTCAATGGGAAATACGGATTCCAACCCGTGCACTAGCTGAAACGGAGTAAAGCCAGTTGCAGTTTTCACTGACGTCCTGTATGCCCAAAGCGCAGGATATAGCATAATATGCCAGTTGGATCTCTCTTTATCAATTGTCCTTTGAATAATTGTCTTCAAGGATTTATTCATGGCTTGCACTTTCCCATTGGCTTGAGGATAATACAGAGATGAATGCTCCTGCCGGAAACCCAATTGGAGAGCCAACTCAGCCATCATACTATTTTGAAAATCACTGCCATGATCAGTGACAATCTCTCTAGGAATACCAAAACGAGCAATAACCTGGTTGAAAAGAAAAATAGCTACAGTCTCACCATCATTCCCAAAAGTAGGCATAGCCTTGACCCACTTTGTAAAGTAGTCTACTGCTACAATAATGTACTTGTGACCTTTAGCCGAAGGCGGGTTACAAGTAGTATAATCAATAATGACCGACAGTAATGACTGGGTTACAAGGGTACTTTGTAAAGGGACCGACAGTAATGACTGGAAAAAGCGGAGCTAGATGAGCGCGCATTTTTTGAGTATAAACTTGACACGGATGACACTTTTTGACCGATTCTATACAATCCTTAAAAATCGAAGGCCAAAAGTACCCAACACGCAAAATCTTTTGGGCTGTAGCAAGCCCAGATAAATGACCCCCACAAGCTCCACTGTGGGAATCATTCAGCACAGCCTCAGCTTCTTCGAGAGTTAAGCAGCGTCTCAGGATTGAATCAACCCCTCGACGGTATAAAGCATCACCAATAATTAAATAATTCTTGGCCAAGTGACGCAACTTACGACGCTCATCTTTCGAAAAAGTAGAGGGAAACTTCGCAGTCTGAAGATACACAATGATATCTCCATACCAAGGATCCTGTGAAGAGATAAGAAACAAGTTTTCATCCGGAAAGGATTCATCATAGATCATCTCCTCTCCACATGGCAACTCGGAGATCAATTCCGCGAAAACCAATGATTTCTTGGATTTGGCAGACATAAATTCAAGATCAAATTCCTGCAAAATCACAATCCATCGATTGTATTTGCCCCCAATCACTCGCCTACTGAGGACAAACTGAAATGGATTGGCTGCTACCAAAACATAAGTTTTTCGAAGAATAATGTAATGTCGGAGTCGCTACACAGCATGAACTGCTGCTAAAGCTAACTTTTCTATCGGAGTGTACCGGAGTTCAGGTCCTACCAAGCCTCGACTAAGGTAGTAAATAACATGCTCTGTAAGAGCATCATCCTCCTGAACCATAACCATACCAATGGTAGATTCTGCTGCTGCCAGATACAAAAGGAAATCCCTGCTATAATCAGGTGGACTCAATAAAGGAGCAGAGGTCAATGCTTTTTTCAAAGCATCGAATGAGCGTTGAGCGAAATCATCCCAAAGAAATGGAACTCCTTTCTTCAACAATCTCATAAATCCCTTGGTAACTTCAGCATAATTTACGATAAATCTCCGAAGAAAATTAGACTTTCCTTGTAGACTTTGAAGCTGACGGATAGAGGATGGGGGAGGCAACCGAATTATTGCCTCAACCTTGAAGAGATCTACCCTAATCCCTTCCCTAGACACAATGAATCCCAATAACCGACCGGATGTAACCGCGAAAACGCACTTGTTCGGATTCAATATAATCTTATAGAAACGACACCGTTCAAATATTTGCCGGAGGTGACCAGGATGATCCATCCTCTTTCGAGAATGAGCAGCTAAATCATCCAAGTATGCCTCGATAATATTTTTGATGTCATGAAAGGCGTATGACATGGCCCGCTGAAAGGTAGCCCTAGCATTTTTAAGACCAAAAGGCATCTTCTTGTATGCAAAAGTACCCCAGGGACAAATAAAGGCAGTCTTATGTTGATCTTCAGGACAGATAGTGATCTGATTATATCCAGAGAAACCGTCCATGAAGGAGAAAATCTCATTACCGGCACACTCGTCAATGATCTGATCGATAAATGGTGTGGGGTAATTATCTTTAGGACATGCTTTATTTAGGTCTCTGAAATCAATGCAAACTCGAATCGTTCCTTGCTTTTTATCTACGGGAACGGGGTTTGAAACCCATTCAGTCAAAGGAACAGGGAAAATGAATCCCGCCTTAAGCAGCTTCTCAACCTCAACTTTGATAGCTGCTGCCTTCCTAGGATTGACCAGACGAAGTTTTTGCCTCACCGGCTTAGCGTTTTCATAAGTCTTGATCTCATGCTGGACAATAGATGGATCTATACCAGGCATTTCCTCATAAAACCAAGCAAATACATCTCTATACTCTTTAAAGAGCTCGGTGTAAATTTGAATTTCTTCATGGGAACATTAAGCTCCAATGAAGACATTCTCAATAATATTGGGATCCCTGGAAATGTTCACCGGGATAGTAGGAGAAATCACAACCATGTTCCCTTCAGCATAAACCTGTGTTGGTGCTAAGGGGTTCAAGACTGCGTGAAAAGGACCAGGAGACTGAGGAATTGGAAAACTTGTTTCAACTTCGCTCAAATCAGGTAAGAAGTAAGACCGATGATGCAAGTCATCCCACGGTCTATCTATACCAGTCATGGCTTCCAGGATGGCCTCTTCAGATGGAAGAGTGGTATCAAGACAATCCTGGGCAGAAGAAGAACTAAGTGTCCAAGCCGGAGCCACATCGCCATCCAACTCTTCCGGTGAAAGAGGAGCTGGGATGGATTCTGCAGAGTCAACAATAGACTGATAAGCAATCTCAGCTGCAGAAATAGGAAATGCCATTCCACCCACTTGACCTTCCGCTAATGTGGCAGTAGGGGAAGGTAAGGTCCAAGGGTCCGAAAAATAATGAGTTCTGAAGAACTCTCTTCGAAGAGGAGCCTTGGAGGATGAAATAGAATTTATATGCACCGTAGGAGGAGGAAGATCGAAAGTTCCCATCAAGGAAGAATACATTCCAACTCCTAAATTCTCGACAGGCACCTTAGTATTATCCAACTTTGGAACAGATGAGTCAGTAGACGCATTCGGGTCTACAGGAGGACAATCCAGTTGATCCAATGTAACGATCCTCCCTTCGTGGGGGAAACATATAATTCTAAATAATGAGGATGCAATGGCATCCATCTCATAAATCCAGTTCCTCCCCAACAGAAGGTTGTAGTCCAAGCTTGCATCCACTACCTCAACCTCTATATTGACAGTTTTTCCCCCAACACAGATGGGCAAAGCTGGGACAATACCATGGGCTCTGTGAGAATGACCATCGAACGCAGTCAGAAGAGTGATAAATGGAACAGCTTTGGGAGATCCAATCGTCTTCCAACATGTGAGAGACATCACGCATGTGGAAGCACCCTCATCAACAACCGTTCGAAAGATATTACACTTCCGGTACGATGATTTAATATGAAAAGCCATATGATGGGGTAATCTCTTCTTAAAATTCGTCATATCAAAAGTAATCAGAAGAGAATTTTTTGGATCAATAGCCCCAATGGCAGTGAGCAAAGCACTGCGCTGAGCCGGACAAGACTGGAGTACCTCTAAAGCTGACATAGCACAAGGACTCTGCGCCAGATCTTCCACAATAGAGTAGTTCTGGGCAGCCCTAGCATTTGGATTAATCGTCGACCGCTTAGTAGATGCTTTGAGCATCTGAGGCATAGAATCAACAGTAGGCTTGGTAATGTGAAGCGGCTCAGTAGCATCATGAATATCCTTAGCTTTCGAAGACTCTTCTCTGCCATAATCATGGGATCTCGTATCGATATCCGCGTGAGCACTCATCATGAAAATTTTCGATGGAATTTCCCCTTCCTGGGTGCCCCCAGAGGAAGCCCCATGATTTTTGTTCGCGCCAACAACTAACTGTTGCCCTTGGGGAAAAGGGTTTGTTAACACAGCCTGGGAACTAGAAGAACCCTGTTGAGCTAACAAGCGCCGCACATCCTGAATTTTAGGGCAAAGGTCTGTGAGATGGTCTCCAGCACACAACTTGCATGGAAACTTCACTTTCTTCTTCTCCTTTGGACCCTCACCAACAAGCTCGTTGGTTTTATTCGCATTACCCTTCCCGTTCTTGCCCTTCTTCTTGTTATTTCGTCCCTTCTTCTTCCCTTCGGATTGTTGATTTCTTTTGGGATCAGAAGCTTGGACAACATTTATGGACAAAGACTGGGAAGGCGATGACTCAGCAGACACAGCCTGACTAGAAGGAGAAGATTGCAAAGAAAACTGCTGCAGTTGAGTAAGCAGGCTGGCTGCACCACTATTGATCGATTCGATAAGCCCATCACCATGCGGACCAGGCTTAGTTTTGGATAAATCTAATTTGGAGCGAGGAGCATTGGGAAAATATTTATAAAGGACCCCAGACTGAGAATAGATCAGTTCCAGCTGCTGGGCCCTAAAAATGGCCTGCTCCTCAGAAAATACCCCAGATAGGGATACATATTTAGAAATGTCTGACTGCAGAGATTTCAGAAACCATTCCAAAAGGAATTCTCCTGGAATATGAGCTTTAATAAGCCTCTTCCTTCTCCTCCATTCCTGAATGTGATCAGAAATGTGGGTTGCCTCGTCCTGCTTAAAATTAGCTAGGAGTTCAGTCCCAGCCTCATATCGGACAGGCAACTGAAAATGGTTTAGAAATGTAACAGCCAGTTCTCCAAATGTAGCAAAACTGCCCCCAGTTAGCTCGATATACCATTTGGCAGCGTTTCCAGTTAGGGTGCGTTGAAACAATCTCAACCTAATCGAATCGTCGATCAGGGAGTTAGAAGAACACCATAAGTGGAAAGTGGTGATGTGGTCAGCCGAATCCTCTCCATTCTTCCCTTCAAACTTTGGAATGTCTGAAGGTAGTTTGGTCGGGACCGGAGGCCACCCCGGACCGTACCGAATCGGATCATTAGTCAAATTCGACAGATCTGGCAAGTTTAACATTGCCAGAAAAGGTAATCGAGGCAAAGCCTGAGGATTCCATCCTTGATGGGATGGATTCCCAACATTCTGAAAAGAATACCCTGGATTTGATGAGGCACCAGGTTGCCAGAAAGAACTCGTAGCAAAAGGAGAAGAACCTCCTCCCCACGCCGAGTTACCAAAGCCCAGACTAGTTCCCCCCGTTGAAGTATTAAATGAAGAGGAAAGCCCTTGATAGGGGTTCCAGGCATTAGACAGAGGAGAAAAAGTCTGATAAGCACTCGATGAAGGGAAAGAAGCATTCCCTTGATGACCTGCGTAAAACTGATTCCCTGCCCCCGCCGTAGTGAATACAGGGTTCCAACATGTAAAAGTAGTCGAACTTTGACCTCCAGACCAAGGGTTGAAACTCTGGGTCTGTGAAGTAAACGGAAAGGACCCTAAAGAAGGATTCGAACTAGGAATGTGTCGAGTTCCGAAGGGGAACCCTTGAAAAGAAGCTGATCCACTAGCCATGGAAGACATGGGTGTAGATCCAGCTGCAGCAGCGGAAAAGGAAAAACAAGGAATCCCACTAGTGGGCATTCTGAAACAGAAGCGACCAGATTGAGAAACATGTGCTTGGGTGAAACTAGAGCCAAACACAGTAGCACTAGAGGCAATCGAAGATAAAGCATTAGTGCCCCCTCCTTCAACAGAAGCAGGAGTCTTAATGCCTACAGCACTCACAGCAGAAGCCGCGTTCCCATTCGTGGCCATCGAAAGGTATGAATAATACGGAGGATTTTCTGGTCTCTCTGACTCAGGTCTGATGTATTGAACAACGAACGGATAATCAGGAGGAAGAGGAGATGGACCTGACACAGGAGGTTCAGGTAATTCCTCAATTTGAAAATCTTCTTCCTGAGGAAATAAAACTCGCGAGGTGAGCGGAACGCTCCTCTCGGAACCAACACCGGAATCAGCTATGAAACCTTCAGACCCTTGTGGAGGATCTCTCTCCACTGCGTCAGACGCCACAGGGTGGTAACCACCTGCTAAATCACTCCTACGCCTACTTGAAGAAGGCTCTGAACTCTCGGGAGATAACCCCCGGATTCTCCTCAATCGACGAGGTGCTTGATCAACCACTTTTATAGATTTTAATTAGACTCAAAAAAGTGTAAAGCTAGGCAAGCTAGGATCAAAGAGCACTCAATAAAAAATAATCCCTGAGATACAATCAAGCAAACAACCCTCAAGTATTTCCGCTCCGGGTGATGAGGACCGGACACCAAAATATAAGACGGCGAAAAATATGGGACCTTCCGAAAGCAGTCTGAGATAATTACGGCCTAGGCCTACTAGCGAAGGTATCAGAAACAGTTACGCTGACCTCCTAACGACAGCCTTTGCCGGCTCAAGCACCCAAGCTTCGCAAGGGCACCCCCCAGAAGTACTGCTGAAAGTGATGCGACGTCTGCCTCAGGTACCACGGGTATTCCCCCCCGCAGTCACCTGTGTGGAACCTAGGAGTGGAAACTATGGGCACCAATCCGTATCAGAAGCCGGGCGGAACGGTCTTGAGGTCATATTCAGCTAATCAGAGAGGGGGTATCCCTCTTCTCAGCCTTCACTTCCCCTCGCGCTTGACTCTCTGGAGGATAGCTTTCCCGGTCCACCTAACGGAGTTGGATTTCGCTCAATTAATCAACTTCTATGTTTTGTTTGAGCGACCTTGGAGAGTTAACTCTCCACTCACCTATTCCAAGGCCCTACAACCTAGCTAGTTGGTGTATGACACTTAAAAAACTTGCTAGTTGATTTTAAATTATATCGCTTATTTTAATGGGCTCTTATGTTAAGTCAAAGGGATACGGAGATGAAACTTATGGTGTTTTGACGCAAAAAAGAAATTAATAAAAACCAAACTACATGCAAATGCAGTTATTGTCTTTCGATGAAAAGCAACTTCTATACAGGTTCTACGAGATTAAAAATTGTATTTTTCTTTTCAGATAACAAACTCACACTCACAAAAACTATGAAAATGACTAAATGTTTAAGTGCACCTGATGCAAATCACTACAAGCATGCAAATTCTAAGATGCAAAATCTCCTAAAGCAGAGCGAAATTTTCCAAAAGTCCTTCAGTTTTATCTCTTTTTGGTTGTCCAGAAAGCTAGTTCCCAAAATCAAGAACTCTTAATATGAAGACACCAAAAACGCTTAAAAACAAGAGGAAGAAATCAATGACAACTCCTTTCCAAAATCAAGCCAAAATCCAAAGGCAAGAAACCTCAACAAAGCTTCAAAAGATACAAAGAAATGAAAACAAAAATGTAAAAACAAAAGCAAACAACAAAGCAAAATGTTTTTTGAGCTTTTGAATTTTATAAGGGAAGAGTTCGAAAAGACCAAGCAAAACTATAAAACCCCAAGCCAAACAACACTAAATTTCAAGCAAAAACTTCAAAAATGCTCCAAATCTTATAGGGCTAACTAGTAGCAAGATCAATATGAGCAAAATAAGACAAGAAAACTCAACCACTCAGCCTAGAAGAATAGTACAACCTTGCCGCAAACAAAAACTTCAAAGAACCAAGAAAGACTCCTCAAAAGTTGCAACAAGACCTAGCCGACTGAACTCAAGAAAACCAACCAAGAAACGGGAAAAAATCGTAGTGCAAAGCAAAACACAAATATAGGAAAGAGTAAATGAGCAGGAGCTCTCTGTTCTGATAAAGCAGAACAGCCAAGAATTCCCAGAAAGAGATCTTGGTACTCGAACCAGAGATGCCAACACAAGAAACAACACTTTGCCAAAAAGACTAGTTTTCAATCAAACAAAACAGAGAAAAGACCAAAGACCACTTTCTTCAGAATCCAGAGGGTACAAAGACACTACAGGAACAGGTCTCCATAGACAGAAAGGACTGAAAAACCAAGAAATCCAAAATTTCAAACTCTGCCTAGGTATACGCAACTTCACAGTTTAGCAACAAGCGTGCATAAGCGACCGTGCTAAAGGAAACACGCGTATACACGACTCCCTTTAACAAAATATGCGTGTATACGTGACTGTGTGCAGACAAACCCGCGTATATAAAGGTAGATAATGAAAAAAAAAAGGATCAAGCCTGGATAAGAAACCAGGACCTCAGTCTGACTGAGAAAGAGTAAACTGGACTGAAGATAAAAGTTAAAACTATTGGAAACCTATCAAACAGCTGAAACCACCCAACAAGGGAATCACAAGAATGCGATCCCCAGTGGAGTTGCCAGTTTTTTTTCGGGGAAAGTCACCCTAGAGGTTTGTTGGGTTTAAACCTCCACAGAGCAGGGCATGCTACTCAAGAAGGACTCACACAACCATACATGTTCATGAAAAACTAAATAGAGCAGATCGAGGAAGTTACCCGTAGGTCCTACGGTTGAAGCAGATCCCGCGGGGTCCAAACCCCCAACAACCCTTCTTCCTTCTTAACCTGAAAGACAAGAAGAAACAAGCACGAAGAACTGGTTGTACAACATATATCTACTCTAAATGTTAGTGAAATCCATATGGAACATCAGATAAACCATAATAAATGCTTAAATAACAATATTCTCATATATGCAAGCGGACACTAACACGTATATTTCGGGAACAAGATGGTTCTTCTGTATTATAAATAGCATGTACAGAAATAAAAAGTGGAGAGATCACCTGAATCCTTCCACGATCTTCGAGCAGACCGTCGTCCGGATCCGTCCCACCCTTGCCTCGCTAAGATTCCTTCCAAACTGGTGCATACGAGATGACATATAGGAAGATGAGCATCTCCAGGAAACAAAGGTTTCCTATAATGAACTGGGAAGTGCAGGAGGCACGGGAATTCAGACTTGGATAGGGAATACCAACATAGTATAATATCAATAATCTCTCTCTCTCCCTTAGGCCATGCACATGAGGGGCTTTTATACTCCCTCAAAGTAGTTTCAACAGTTGGAAACAGTTGGCCACGTGCTGGGGTGGTTGAACTACCAGAGTAACCATCAACCCAACTCGGAAATAGGGATTTTTTATATATTTTTTAATGATTTTAATGGCATACGCGGGAAAGTGCATGTGGACTCGCGTATACACGCGGAAAAAACTGGGCATAACCGCGTATGGGGATTTTTACACTGTTTTTTAGTGAATTTTGTCCAAGTCTGTAGGAATGGGTGCCCAAAGCCATAAAAGCAATCATGAATCATATGAAGGTGAGAAATGATGCTATAACAGTCTTATATCCTCAAAGCATCAAAGGGCTGGTTACCCTTACCACATACACAGGAAAAGATCATTGTTGACAGTGTATACTGATTGAATATCTTTTTGTTCTTCAAGCTCATTTGTTAAGTTGATATTCAGAGGTTGGAAAGGCAGTTTTCTAGAGAGGCAGGGATTTTATATTGAAAGGGAGCCTTGATTGTTTAAAAGACAAAACTCCTACAGGCCTTTGTTAAAACCTCAGAAGCATTTGAAAGCTCTGCCACCTTTGTTCTACAAACAATGGATTTGACTGTGTGGCTGCACTAAGGTTGACTGTGTATATGGTGTGAGCTTGGTTGGTTGAGTTGCATACCAAGAAAAGGGCAGGATTTTGAAATTGAGAATTTCGTAATTTTTACCTTGGTCAAAGACACAAGAATATATTGTTGGCCTATGAACTTCAAAGGGCAAGGTGACCTTACCACAGCACACAACATTTTCACTTTGACTGTCTATCTTCATTTCACTATGTTTTTCTTCTTAAAAGATCTGCTTGTTAGACTGCATATCAAAGGTTGGGAAGGCCACATTTTGAAGAAATAGGGGTCTTGTATCAAAAAAAGGACATTTTAAGCAACATCCAAGATCATTGTTGCCTTATCAAACAGTGAGTTAACATATTGAGACAGAGTTGTGTTTGAAAACACATTTCAAGAACTTTTGAGCCGTCTTGGTTTTGCAGAAGCGCCTGGCACGGAAAGAGAGAAAAGACACATCAGAACTTGACATTTTGGCTTCAGTTTTAGAACATGTTGCCAAGGACTCTTGAGGGTCATCCACACCAACTTTGGGCACATTTTGACAATTTTTGGTTTTTTGGCATTTTTGAGTTTTTGGTAAAAAACTCATAAATTCACCATTTCATTTTGATGATTCTTCAAGCGAAGAGAATGGTATCATTGGATGCCATAATTTCATGAGTACGCCCTCAGCGATTTTCAGAACATTTGGAGATCATTTGCCCCCTCAAAACGGCGAAAAAGGCTCGCATTTTGCACACTCTGCCCGGTCTATCAATAGACTGTAATTTTCTGGCTTTTTACACACAGGTGCAGATTTGGAGGACTTCTAGGCATAAGATTGGGGAAATTTCAGTTGTGCCGGAAAGTAGACACTCAGAGATTTCCAACGAGCTATCATGAGCCTCGTTTCGACACCGGGGAGGCTACCAAATGTTTCCGGCAAGTCAGGAGACCTTTTGCTGATGAAAATTTGAAGTATTTTTGTAATTTTTGAACCTCTAAAATCTGCTTTTTCCAAATGTGCGTTTAGCTATTTTTGCACTTGGAAAATGATGCAAAGTCAATTTAATTCCCTTTTTTAGCATTTTTTTAGATATTTTATGGGATATTTTGTGCCTTGGGCTTTGCAAAGCCTCAAGGACAAGTTTAGATATTTTGATTAGGCCAATGAGGATGCAAGTTGAACCATGAGGTTTTCCTCACTTGAGCCTATTTATTCCACGAGCTCTCATTTGTAAACAAGGCTGAACTTGAGAAGAGAAGCAATATATTGGTCATATGAGCTTTGGAAGAAATACTTGTGTTATGCTTTTGGATTGCCTCTTGGATGTTCTTGGATGAATGATGAAGGATTGTTGATGGATTCCATGACTTGGTAGAATCGTATAGTGTTTCTTTCTGTGTTTTGTCTTCTAGTTTTCATTCATAAATACATGTTTCTTGCTTGCTATTGATCAGTAGAGAACAAATTTGAGACATGCCCTTGGAGGCACCTCAAATTTCCTGTTTCTTCATAGCTTTCATGTTTTCTTCTTCCTTAGTTACATTAAAGAATTCTTAACTGCTCTTTAATAACTTGAGGACATTGTTGCTAGTTTCATTCATAGTTTCTATGCATGCTAAGTAGGATGTACGGTATGCCTTGCTTACCTATGGCTGTCCATAGTCTCATCCATGAAAATATCCCTTTGACTGATTAGATTATCATCTTGTTGAACCAAGGAGGCCTAGTTTCGATCTAGCCCTTTGCCTAAAACTATGCGAATCTTGTTGTTCAAAGTGCCCAATATCTTGAAGTACTGTGTTTAGGCATTCTGGCATAGTGTTTCGAGTTGTTAGTCTGTCTTGTGTGTTCTCCCCAAAGTCTGATAGCCATTTCCCAAAGTTAGAGGGTCTTATACTTCTATGCATGGCTTGAATGTTTATTTCTATGTATTGATTAGCTTATAGTTACATTTTGCATGATTAATGGTTTTTTCTACCATTTTTATGTCTGCTATTAAACTAGTTATGCTTGAAATCCTTCGTCGTTCACAAAATTGATGTCCATTTACTCCATTTTGCCCAAAGATCCTTTTTACCTTGAATCAAATCGGCCCTTCAACAGCCTTGTATCGTCATCTAATAGCTTTCTTGACCTTTTGACCCCATAGCCCAGTTAATCTAACATCTTGTTACCTATTTCATATCTTTGATCAGTTTCATCCCTCACAACTTAAAAAAAACCAAAACCAAAAAACTTACTTCATAACTAGCCTAAAATCATAACACAATCAGCAAACACATAGATATCCCTTACACTTATAGAGAGAGCCCTCTCTGAGTCCAGGAAGGCTAGGTCCTTGGGCTCCAAAGCTTGGTTTGATGTTACACTATCATTTGGCTTGCCAATCAGCCAAATCACGGGACCCTAACATAGCCTATGGGACAGATTTCTTCTCCATCTGGTTCTTGTATTCGACCCTTTTCCTGTGGAGTTTTACAATACATGCTCCCGACTTCTCGAAAAACTCTTCGTTGAATAGATTATCCCAAGAGCTAGCTGCCAGAATACCTGCGTAATTTTCCTTGATGTCTTTGCAGGTTTTTCTATTTCCACTTTTCCGGAAGAGAAAAAAATACATACTCTTTCCTACCACATTTATTTGGCCTTTTCCAGTTCCCTGTTTCACAATGGAGTTGATGGGAATTAGTCCTTAATTGAGAATTAATAATTTTAGATCTCCAGGAAATATTGGCTCCTATGTATGCTTTTTGCTGATGATTATGAGTGGGGTTAGACTCTTCAATGTAGTACTTCTTCTTTCTCCCTAGCTCTTTCTCCCAAGTGCTTTTTTGGAACTTATCCATAACAATTTTTTTTTATCTCTTTACTGTTTTTAGGACACATGCTTAGGAAAATACCCCATTTACTAAAACACTTGTTATTTTTCCGCATCTAAGTCTTCCTTATTTTTCACAATCTATCATTAAACACAACCTTGGGCCATCTACTCTCTTCCATTTGCTCAATTTTTTTCAAATACCTTATGAATCGCACCATAGAAATTGCTTCAATAGGAGCAGCCCCTGTTTCACTTAATCGGATAGCATAAGGAGCTGCACTTTTAATTTTGAATTTGTTTGTAATCAAACTCTTCTGAATTTTCTCAATTTTTTTCCACTGCATCTCAGTTGTGCTGCTGGCCCATAATTCACAATCGTAGAGAATCACCGGAATAACTAGAATACCAAAAAGAGTTAGAGTGGTTTTCTATTCACATAGCTCTGCCTCTCTACACCTGTTTTGAAGAGCATAAAATGCTTTCCAACCCCCCATAGTTATTTTATTTCTACAATCCTCCCAACTTAAATTTATATTGAAGTCAATTCCGAGGTATTTGTAGTCTGCAAATTCTTCCAGAATCTTGCCTTCAAAGTAGAAGTTATGTTGGTTATGCTTTGTTTTGTTAGGGAAAACCACTACTTTTGTTTTTCTAATATTGACTTGCATCCCCACCCTTCTACAAAAATGATCCAGGGAAAGTAAGTGCTCTTGCAAACCAAGAGCCGATTTAGAAATCAGTATAAGGTCATTTGCGTACAAAAGAAGCCTTATAACGAACTTGCCCAACTGGATACCGTCACCCCCTTCCAAATTTAGCCACTCTTCAATCTTCTCAATATATAAACCAAAATGGGTAGGAGACAATGGGAAACCTTTCTTGACCCCGACATCGCTTCTAAAACTTTCAGAAATGCCTGTTGAATTTCTAATTTTGACTTTCACCTCTTCATACATCCTATGCACAACTGCTCTCAAATGCCTGGGAACCCCGAGTTCCTCCTTTCTGTGCCAAAGCTTATCCCTAGGAACCGTGTCAAAGGATTTTCTGAAATAAACAAAGAAACAAAAAACTTCTTCCTTTTTTTCCCAATATTTTTCAATGACGTGCCTTAAAGTTATATAATGATCAATTGTGGAATGTTTAGGTCTAAATACAACTTGCCCTTTAGCACGTTTATCTCTCTCTTCTGCCCACTTGCTGATTTTATTTTCTATCATGTTTCCAAATAAATTTTCAAACAAGGGGTTTATCATTATGGTTCTGTAATTAGGAGGAGTATTGATGTCACCACTCTTGAAAAGAGGTATTTCCATACTAGTTGTCTAATCTGTGGGGAATCCCTATTGTATGATGTTGTTGAAAATTTTTGTGATGTGAGGTGAAAGAATTTTTAAGCCCCACTTTAGATGCTCTTCTTGGAGTTCAACTAAGTCTTTTGCTTTTCCAACACCCAACTTCTTGATACCCATCTCTACCTCTTGCACCGTGAAGAGTTTTGTGTCTGTGCTGACCAAGGTCGGAGGGTCAACCTTGGGATCCTGCTCATACAGTTGTCTTGCATAGTCGAACCATTTAGAAGCTGTAATGTTGTTAACAGTTTGCACCTTTTTCAGTTGGAGCTCCTTCGAGAATAATTTGGTGTTATTTTTCCCAAGGAAGATTAGTTCTTCTCTCCTCGACACCATGAAATAACCCTTTTTATTTCTTAATATATGCTTGTAAGCTTTGAGCTTTATGCTATCTTTGTCCAATTCCTTCCACATTCTCCTTGCCTTTTTGCATTCCTCGTCAAACCAAGCA
Organism: Pinus albicaulis; assembly: GCA_034641835.2. Lineage (NCBI taxonomy): Eukaryota > Viridiplantae > Streptophyta > Pinopsida > Pinales > Pinaceae > Pinus > Pinus albicaulis. The sequence goes on along the minus strand of CM076581.1, from coordinate 13,365,306 downwards.
TTAACCGGAAAGAAATTTGTTTCAACCTTCTTAATTTTTTCTCTTTTTCACTGAGCAAGTGCGCTTTGAATTAAATGTGTTAATTCGTGACTGTGAAGGCCATGAAATGATATTTCCTCCTTCTCGAAGAGTCTCTCTAGCGTTATTTTGAAGGTATTATAATTTTCTCAGTAAAAAGAATTCTACCCTTTGAGGGATTTTGTTGAACACACTGAGTTTTTGACCCTAATTTCTTCTTTCCGATCCAAGAGAGTCTTAAATAGATTGGCTTGTGATATTATTTTAAGTCCCAAATTTGATCTCCAACCAACACTTCCTCCATTTTTTCACACAAACTATGAGAGAAAATTACATAATCTACTACACTTGCTCCATTGTAAGTGTTGCAAGTTAGATTACTGAACTTTTCCCATCTAGTCAAATCATTATAAATGACTAAATCGAAAGCTCCACATAGCGTAAGAAATTGTTCTCCAAAGAGATTGCAACCTTTTTCCTTTGAAACTCTTTCCCACTGATGATAACTATCTTCTGTAAGCCAGATAGGGTCACAATTTTCCTTACAACAAAGAATGCTAGCTTTCTCACCTACAGTTCTATCATTGAAATCCCCCACTATAAGGACTTCACCTAGCTGAGAATATATTGCAATATCTGCTTTTAGTGCTGCAAACGGGTCTTTGTCGTCAAGCCCTCTACTTTTGTAGATTTTTGAAACTTGCAGTGTAAAATAGCATGCTGCAATTATGATGTGATTTCCATTTTCTGATATTTTAAGCCAAAAAAATTGCTTATTTGGGTCTTCTTTTTCTAGATGAATGAAATGACCTTCTTTTTCTATCACTAATACCATGATACCCCAGTTCCATTTTTCCATTCCCTACTGCCTTGTTCCACAATTCTATCTTCCAGTACCCTTCAAATCAAGGTGTCTTGCACCCTTCATGCTCATGTATTTCGTCGAGGAAAATTATGTCTCTACCTTCTACAATAGGCCTTAACCCAGGTCCTCGTCTCCATGGGTCACCCCTGTAGTTACAACAAAATAAACTTAAGGAGACCTGGATACGACTTGATTGCTATTTGTTTTGACATGCAAGACTCACATTTGAGTCTTTTTCCCTGCTTGCCCCTACTAATCTTGCTTCCTCATTTCTTTCTAAAGAGTTTGCTGCCTCTTCTCTGTTATCATTTTGCTACCTTGTTTTGGAAGGGGGTATAAATTGTGCTATCACAGATTTGCCTTTATAAATCCATGCTATTTTTACCTCATCTCTTGTTGTCCTAAATTTTGTCATTTCGTCCCTCCTTTCTTCTTGCTATATTACAGTTAAATATTCTTCTAGAAAAAGCAAAGAACCCATCAAGATTTGATTCTTGCTTAGAATGATCTCTTTATCACACAAGCTAGGCATGATGAGTTTATGGGCATGAATCTCTCACTTTAATCTTACCTACTCGTCATGCTTGGCCTATGTGTCCTTGCCATTGCAACTTATCCTTCAAGAAGTCTCTTGCAAGGTTAAGAGTACATTCATTTTTCCCATAATCTTTCACCCCTTTAATAATTGTGTTTTGTAATATTCCAAATTAGCCCAATCTAATGGGAATATTCAATTCTGCTTTGTCTTACTTTGATTTGCATTTTGATGAATAAAATGTGAAGGAGGACATGTAAAACTCCTAAAAACATCAAAATAAATCAATGCCTATGTAAACAGAGACATATCTGGGCCATGTAAATAAACTCTTGCAGGTGTGAATGGGTTTGAACCATGAGATTGGGTCAACTTTGACCAAGTCAACAACGCAGTCTAGATGCAATGAACCTCATGGATAGACAACGCAATTTTATATGGAGGCTCCACATGTGAAAGGAGCTAACTCATTGAGGTGGTTTAGGGTTGGGCAAGGCTTTCATATTATAAAATAAGGAAGAGGACAACAGGAAAAGGTTGTTGATGTTATTATTTTCTGAAGGAATTTTCTGCTTAGACATCCTTTGTTGGGCTTTCCTATTTAGGAATCCCACCTCCTTCCTTGAGAAACTCTTGGAGGAGTCTTGTTTGCCTAGTCCACTATCCGACATTTGGCCAAGACACATCTTGCATCTACAATGCAGTCCTACTTAGGATTGGGTTGTCCATGTGAGCTACAACAAGTGGAACACTAGATCTGTTCAGATCTAGCTTGTATTGGTGCCTTTTCTCAGTGAGTGTGTCTTTTAACCTCCTTGAAGAGTGCATTGGTGGGTTGAGCTTTAGATCCACACATTGGCAGCAGGAAAAAGCATTCTCAGGGCCTACAATGCAGTTCCTCTTCCATGACTGCGTTATTTGCAAGAGCAGAGTTGTAGGGTGACTTGGCATCATTTTAGAGGAGAGATCTCTAGTGATTGGATCCTTCCTTTCACTGTGGTGATCCATGGATTAGACAACCAATCCATGTTAGTTTATATCTGATCTGTTGTATATGTTATGATTCAGAATTTTCTGAATAATTCTGCAGATTTGTGACTTAGATCTCAGATCTACTCATCGTTGTTCCTGTTCTACTGAGATCCCCAAGGGGACTGTATAGAGGAGCCTATCTTGTACACAGATCTAAAATAGATCTATCATTTTATGTACATATCTGCTCTAGATCTGAATTTTAATCTACTGCATGCTTCAGCAATGAAAATAACGCTGTCAAGCTTATTCTTCCATTTCTTGTTGTTGTAGCAGCTCATTTTGAGGCTTTTGTCTGGTATATTCATTCTATTTCTGTTATACAATGTATAAGCTGCATTGTAAATCCATTTTGCTATTGTATAGATGAAAGATGAACCTCCATGTTTGTCTCATGCTTGTAAATTGATAAACTACGTTATTCCTGTAACAGTCCTTTTCATATAGCTGCAACCCCTCTCTTTGGGTGTTTTTCAGCTAGACTAGTTTGTGGGAGATCTATTTAACCCACATATTTTGATTTGTTTTTGCTCTCATTTTGGATTTAGATCTTAGATGAGCTGATATAAGGGTTTCAGGAGCTAAAAACTCATTTCTTTGCACAAAATTCTCAGGAGTGCATTATTTCAGTAGGCTTGCTGTGCTGTCCCGATTTTGGGATATTAAAGTGGTATCAAAGCATCTTTCTTGGCACAACATGCGCATTATTGGAGCCAATATGTCTTCAGAAGGAGGAGAGCCTCTCTCTAATAGAAATAAGAGGTATCATGGAAGAAGACAGAAGATAAATGATTACACCAAAGACAAAGCAAGCAATGATGAAACCCCTTTGTATGGAAGAATAAAAGAAGTAGAGTTCTCTAACATCCTTTCTCAAGCTTTGCATGAGCTGAAAGGAGGAATCAGGGGAGTGAGGAATGAAATACAAGAAGACCTTATGAAAGGTTTGCACATGAAGAAAGCCCCACTACTTCATATGATGTGTGCGAGCATTCAACCACACAATCTGTTCCACAACATGGTAGCATGCCTACTTTCTTATCAAAGGAAGGAGGAAGAGGATAAACACCAAAGGAGGGATCTCTTGGTGAATATATCCAATAATATGAATCTAAATCAGAGAGATTCAAAGAGTATCTCAGTTTCCCAGAGTTCTGTCAACTCAAAGAAGGAAGATCCTACAGCTACAGTAGGAGGAAAGGGTGCATGCAGCACACTTTGGTAGATTTTATCTACCTGCATTTGATGGATCACCTAAAGACTCAGCCAAGTCTTGGGTAAAGAAGCTTGGCACATACTTTCAGCTGCATCAAGTATAAGAAGAAGAAGCCTTTAGAGTAGCAGTGCTGCATCTTCAATGGAAGGGTTATGCTTGGTGGCTGTTTGAGTCTTCTTCCTTGAAAGGGAGGAACATATCTTCTTATGCAAGATTCACTAGGAGACTAGTGGAAAGAATTGATGAGAGACATTTTGAGACTTCTTGGGGGGAGCAGATAAAGCCTAAGAAATATAAATCCATGCATGAGTTGGAAGATTCCATGGAGCCAACTCCAGTCCTAAACATTGTTGAAGGGGTTGAAAATTTGCTACACTTTGTGCCAGAGGCAATGGCCCCAATTCAACAAGATCTCTTTTCCAAAAGAGAAGAATTGAGGATTCCTTCCTCACTAAGAAGTCAAGGCAAAGAATTTCTTGATGATGAAGCATTCTCCACTAATGGGGAGAAGGGAGAGAAAGAGAAAAAAAAATCTTCTAGCGCTATGCAAGCAGGAGGAGATATATTCTCAATGGGAGATGGAGATGAAGCAATGGCTTCCCTTAGAGGGATTCTTGCACATTTTCAAGGAATTCCAAAGGTTCTTCCATATGGAGGACATGAGTAGCATGTGTCTTTTCTAAAGGACAATGAGACAGAACAAAGGAGGGGTCACACAGATGATCCACTATTTGAAAATGGGGCAAGGGCCCCAATCAGAGGCACTCTTACACCATTAAGAGGGGTCTCCAAGTTTCATGGTACTTCCACACAGCAATCAGAGATGGATTTGCGCAGTGGAAGTAGTCATGATATGTTCCCATCTGTTGTTGACATGGGGATGAACCATGAGACATCATTATCATGTGGTGTACCATCTGGGAGACCACCTGAATCATATTTGATGGGAGATGTCTCATACATTGATGCTCCTTTCATATATCCAAGGGAGGAGGGAGAACTAGTAGACCATGCTACAACACTGAGAGTGTGGGGGAAATACAGAGAAAGGGAAAGCATTTTTCCTTTGACATTATTATCCATTCTCACCTCTCAAATTGCGTTGAGAAGGTATGCTGCAAGAAGAAAGAATGACACCATCATGAAGCATGAGAGACAAGACTTTGATCAGAAGATAGACTTGCTTGATGGACACTCTTCTATACATAAAGAGAGGTGGTGGTCTCACATGCATGCATTGGAAAAGACAAAGAGGTCTTGGACAAGTGATGGCCTCCCATGGGAGACTAACTTCCAAGAGCTTCCCTCTTTTCTTGAGCATTAACATAAGCAAGGAGGGAAACAAGGAGGGATTGGCAACCTTCCACCTTGTAACTTTGGCATGGGAAATGTCAAGAAGGAGAACAACAACATGACAGATACTTCAGAAGACACACTATCAACGCTGTCATTGTTGGTCACACTAGATCCCTATTGGAAATCCCAACTACTGGTGGAATATTCCAAGGATCTTCATACTTGCATGATTTTGGATGACTGGTTGCATGGAGGGAGCTATTCAATCCTTGATGGAGTCATCTATAATCATGATAGAATCTTCTTGTCTAGAGCCTCCAAGATCAGGGGAAGCTTCTACAGGGGGCTTATGTAGAGTTCCATCTTAGCCACACTTATTCTATGAAGCTCAACAATATCATATTGAGGAGCTATTACTGGGAGGGATTTGAAAGGGAACTATATCAGCATTATCAGAGATGCATGGATTCTGTGGAGTTGGAGCAGCAATATGGCTCTAAGGGAGAATTAAATCAGCCCTCTCTTCCTTCCCTTGAAGGAGAGAGTAGATCTATGCACCACTCCATTGACAAGAGGAGATTGTTGGTGGAAAGCATGCTCTTAATACATGTATTTTATATTCTAACTTCATGCATTCTTACACCATGTTTTTGCAGGCAATGAATCCAAGAAGGAGTGTTATATTTTATCAATATCATGGAAAATATGGGGCCAAAACAATTGCTGTACTTTGCCACTCCTTTGGTGGACAAAGGGAGATCTTGTTTCATGATGGGTGCTTTCCTAAGGCACCAAACATATCTCACACATTCAGCTACAGTGAGATGGCATGGGCTGCAAGTAAGTGGTGGGAAAACCACTTACCACATATTGATCTGATGCAGGTAGGAGATGCCCTGCGTTGGTACCATATATGGGATTATGACCCACCTTCTCATGTTCCAATTTCTGTTTATGTATTTGTTGTTTTGCTTCCAAACATGGATGATGTACTTGTCTTGTTTTTGGAATTGTATGGAGGGAGGATAGGAGGCATGTGTGTACCACATGGGATGGAGACTCTCTTTGTATGCTTTGCTACATATTTCAAGGAGAGTAGGGGTTCAAACATGTTTGTTTCAGTGGCTTCCTTGACACTTTGTGGGATGGGTTATGAACATCTCATAATGATCTTGGAGAGACAACTCATGGGAGGATGGATTGGTAAACACTCAGCTTATGTAGAAAGCTGGATCCTTGATGGTGTCATCAATGGGGAAGGAGAAGTGTTGTAGCACTCACCCTATCAGTTGCTTGAGGACAAGCAACATTTTGGAGGGGAGGACTGTAATATTCCCAATTAGCCCAAGCTAATGGGAATATTCAATTCTGCCTTGTCTTACTTTGATTTGCATGTTGATGAATAAAATGTGAAGGAGGACATGTAAAACTCCTAAAAACATCAAAATAAATCAATGCCTATGTAAACATAGACATGTATGGGCCATGTAAATAAACTCTTGCAGGTGTGAATGGGTTTGAACCATGAGATTGGGTCAACTTTGACCAAGTCAACAGTGCAGTCTAGATGCAATGAACCTCATGGATAGACAACACAGTTTTAGATGGAGGCTCCACATGTGAAAGGAGCTAACTCATTGAGGTGGTTTATGGTTTGGAAAGGCATTCATCTTATAAAAGGAGGAGGAGGACAACATGAAAAGGTTGTTGATGTTATTATTTTCTGAAGGAATTGTCTGCTTAGACATCATTTGTTGGGATTTCCTGTTTAGGAATCCCATGTCCTTCCTTGAGAAGCTCTTGGAGGAGTTTTGTTTTCGTAGTCCACTATCCAGCATTTGGCCAAGCCACATCTTGCATCTATAGTGCAGTCCTACTTAGGATTGGGTTGTCCATGTGAGTTGCAGCAAGTGGAACACTAGATTTGTTCAGATCTAGCTTGTACTGGTGCCTCTTCTCAATGAGTGTGTATTTTAACCTCCTGGAAGAGTGCATTGGTGGGTTGAGATTCAGATCCATACATTGGCAACAGGCCAAAGAATTCTTAGTGCCTACAGGGCAATCCCTCTTTCATGACTGCGTTATTTGCAAGAGAAGAGTTGCAGGGTGACTTGGCATCATTTTAGAGGAGAGACTCTAGTGATTGGATCCTTCCTTTCACTGTGGTGATCCGTGGATTGGCCAACCAATCCATGTTAGTTCAGATATGATCTGCTGTATATGTTATGATTCATAATTTTTTGAATACTTCTGTAGATCTGTGACTTAGATCTCAGATCTACTCACCATTGTTCATGTTCTGCTGAGATCCCCAAGGGGATTGTATAGAGGAGCCTATCTTGTACACAGATCTAAAATAGATCTATCATTTTATGTACAGATCTACTCTAGATCTGAGTTGTAATCTACTACATGCTTCAGCAATGAAAATAACACTGTCAATCTTATTCTGCCATTTCTTGTTGTTGTAGCAGCTCATTTTGAGGCTTTTGTCTGGTATATTCATTCTATTTCTGTTATACACTGTATAAGCTGCATTGTAAATCCATTTTGCTGTTGTATAGCTGAAAGATGAACCTCCATTTTTGTCTCATGCTTGTAAATTGATAAACTACGTTATTTTTGAAACAGTCCTTTTGCATATAGCTGCAGCCCCTCTCTTTAGGTGTTTTTTAGCTAGACTAGTTTGTGGGAGATCTGTTTAACCCACCTAGTTTGATTTGTTTTTTCTCTCCTTTTGGATTTAGATCTTAGATGAGCTGATCTAAGGGATCCAGGAGCTGTAAAATCATTTCTGTTTACAGAATTCTCAGGAGTGCGTTATTTCAACAGGCTTGCTGTGTTGTCCTGATTTTGGGATATTACATGTTTGTTGCTCTATATTTCCTTTCGTTGAGTTATCTATCTTGTATGTTTTCAATCTGAGTGTTTGTTTCTTCTTCCCTCTTAACATAATCACTAATAAATTGAGCCCAAGTTTTGGAGAGTTTTGTAGAACCTCCTTTCCTTTCTTCTCTTGATGTCTCTTCATGGTTGTCTATTTGAGCAACTACTTTCCCCTTATCCTGGGATGGTTTCACATTTATCACCTCTGTATTCTCCACTACAAATTTCATGTTTTTTAGCTCTGCCTTCATCTGTTTCCATTCTGTCTTCCCCATCAGGAGAGCTTCTTGTAGCAATGCCACTTTCTCCTTCAGAACTTTGTTGCTTTCTGCTAAAACCTAGTTTTCAGCTATTATTATATGGATTGTACAATTTATTTCTTTCTCTTTAGCTTCTACTACCTCCAACCTCTTTTCTACAATTAAAAATTCCTTCACACAAAGATCAGATGACCAAGTGAGGGGTGTGGATGTGGGACTATATAAGGCAGAATCATCAATGGATTTTTCCTTTCCTTTTCCTTTGGACTTCTTGTTGCCACATGCTTGTAAACATGACCTTTTTTCATGTTTTTCCTTGTGAAGACCCAAGTACTTTCCTTTTGAAACCTTTTTTTCCTTGTATTCTCCCATTTTAGGCAAGTTAGTCTTCATTTTAAAATGACCCGATATTGTTTGGAAATGACCCAAACCCACCTCCCAGCTTTGTCTGCTGAGGCAATTTTCACTTGCCCCATATCATTTGTTTCCACAGGTTTTGAAGTTTCATGTCCCATTATGATGATGCCCAAAACCGACTCTACAGAAACGATTTCAACGTTGAACTCTTGCACTAAACTTTCTTTTCGATGCGAAACTTCTTCAGACGTTAAGTTTTTGTCGCACGGTGCACCGTTGGTGTCTAGATTTGTTAAAAAAAATTGTCATACTTCGTGGCCATGTATGCCTCGCATTACCCTGTATTGATACGACTAAGCAAAATAAATGTCAAATTTGAATGAAAGAGTGTAATCCACACTTAAGAAGAATACGAATACGAAATTTTTTGTGTAAGTCACAAGTTACGTTCCTCTCGTGCAACTCTCCTCCAAGGTGTTGCAACTGTGTGACCAGCCCTCTCATGTGACCGTTTATCAACTTGCTGCGAGTGTGCAACTAGGTCGCATCCCCCTCGTGATGCCGTTCTTCAGCTTGCTACGATTGTGTGACTGGGTCACATCCCCCTCGTGTGACCATTCTTCAGCTTGCTGCGACTGTGCGATCGGGTCACATCCCTCTCATGTGACTGATTTCAGGGTGTTGCGATTGTGTGACTGCGCGACTAGGTCGTGACTATTTTCAAATATCTGCAACTTAAGGGGCCTCCTGAGAACCGAACTCGAGACCGATCATGCAACATTCACTTTTCAAAATAGCGTAGTGCCCCCTTAGCTCACTGTTTATGGATTTGAATGAATGAACGACTAGGTTTGAGAATGCTCAGGTGGGTTGCTAAGTAAGCCAAGTAGATGACTAAGCTGCAGAGATGTAGAAATCACTGAAAATGAAAATCCAAGACTAGAGCGGCAGTTTAGAGATCTACCATACCATTTCGATGAGGGAAGTTAGAAAATTTTTCAGCTCATTAAGCCATACTTGGAGAATGAAACATGTCTAGCGAACTACCTTCACACCTGTTAAGTTGCTGGACCTTGTGTCTTCTTATCCATCTTTATATGAGATCTTCTTGCTCCCATGCTAAATTTAGAGGCCACAAACCCAACGCAAAACTTGGAAAAAAAGAACTTATGAATAAATGGGTTGGAGTAACAATTCAAATTTTTTATAGTGTCGAATTCAAATGACATATCTATTATTAGTCCCTACCGTAGTCACGAAACTATAGTAATCGAAATGTCTCTCTAGCATTATTTTCATGTGCCAATTAACTTAAAGTTCTTAACCCCGATATTTATGCAGAGTCTTACAGCCTATGAAATTTGTGTATTAATTTTTGAGCACCAAGAAAATCATTAGAACTATTCGTGGTCTTATTGGCCTCTTCCCGAGGCTGGGGAGGCTATAACCAAGGATAAATCACATATTTTGTCATATACTTCACATGTATTTGGCGAAGGTAAACTAATGCTAGCATTAGTTCATGAGTGTTAAATGATACAAATTATGGGTTACATACCATAGTTAACATGTCATATTGTGGTTTTTGCTGGGATTTAAGCCACCTATCTTCCCACTCGTGACTGCCTCCACCCTCACCTCCACCCTCCTGTCACTACTAGCCGTGTCTTGTGGTTTGCTTGAAATTGGGCATACTTGAAATTGCCCAGACTTGCCTGCGTGCCATGTCCAACCCAAGTTTGCTTGCTTGTCATGTCCAACCCAATTTTCTATTGTTTCCCTCACCCTGCTATTACTAACCGATGATTAAGAGCTCCTCATCCCCAAGACTAGCAAAAAAAACCTGAAAAAAATGATCTACACTGATCCATCAGATCTAACGTGAATTGGAACTATGAATGAGAACTTTGATATAAAACTACATATCTATCTGTTACTATAACGACATAAACTACTACTTAGTACACTTACACTTAATCTCAAACTGGCTCAATATCACTATAAACTTGCATGTTAACTGGCTCTGCTTTCCTTGCTTCCTTATTTGATAGCAAGTAGTAGAAGTTTCCTTCTTTGATAGCAAGCAATAACAGTTTGGATTTGATTCATGTTCCCAATCAATGACTGCATCAACGAATGCTTATGGGTAAACCACTGGTTATGTCACTGACCCTACTGCTGGGAAGGTACTGGTGTTGGATCTAGAGATGAGGGTATGCAAAGTATGGAATTGGGGAAACTGTTATAGATGGTGCCTTTGCTGCTTCAACTGCCTAATATACTGATGTTGACTTTTACATGTGGAATTACTAGGGGAATTACTACAATAAATGAAGATATGGTTATGATTCAATGTTTTCTAGTGGCCACCATTTACGAGTCTGGAGGAACGAACAACAACAGTGCTACTATTTAAGAGTATGAAGGAACAAACAACCACACTTTCTTCAGCTTTCGAAAGCTTTAGCTTTTTGGTAAATTAACAGTTTCTATTTTTATATTAAATCTACTAGAATTTGTTTTGTAGAAAACAATACTCACCTGTACACCAATGTTGGGTTGCAAACCCATCTTGGGTTGCAAGGAGATACACTTTTAGTGTGAATTTTTTTCCGATTTTTTTTCCTTGCAAACTTTTTTTCGTTGCAAGCAATTTTTTTTTCTTTTTTCCAAATAACATTCTCTACTTGGCACAAATGCAATGTGCTTCTATAGATAGGATATCTGGAATATATTTAAGATATGTTTGGTATTGCAAAACTCCTCACAAATCCCCTTAGAGCCCCTTGGATTCTTGAAGGACTGACAACGTTGCATGGTTTTTTCGCTAAGTGGTGGTAGAAACTTTTAGTAGAATTTTTGGGTTGCGCGTTCGATTTTTTTCTTGTTGCATTGATTGATTTTATTGAGATTGCAAACTTTAAGAAGGGTTTGTGTCAGTGATCTCCTGATATTCATACGTAATCTGAATTTGCAAGGTTTTATGTAATTAGGCTGTGTAGTAGTAGCCATCTGTGTCCCTTCTAGTGCAGTGACAAGCTTGTTGAGTTTGCTCCTGTATTTCGTAGCTGAAAGTGCATATTATACATCAATTTCATTATCAGATGCATATCCCGACTTTAGCTGGAATATAGGACTGAAATAATTTTCTCATCTTACCATTGCATATTTTTCTATTGTTGGACAATCTGGGTTTTTTTGAGCCGCAATGTTCAGGTTTGTCATTCTATTGGGTTCTATAGTTTCTGAAAAGGAGCTTAAAATTCGTTAGGTATGATTCATGTCAATGCTTTTTTTTTTCTTGGTAAATAATTTCTAAAGCTTATAGAACGTATTTCAATATTATTTCTCACCCTTGATTTAGCATTTGAATTGATGTAGGAAATGCCTTTTTTAATTTGAATCTTGATTGACATTTAACAACTTTGCAAGTTGGTATATGCATATTTATCTGACCGTTTTTTGGGATCCAATAGGAAATGTATATTATGGGGCTTTATAATTTAGCCTACTGGTTGACTTGGCTGACATGGGAAGCTATCATCTCATTTACATTTTCGATTCTCTTGGTCCTCTCTAGAATGGTGTTCCAGTTTAATTTTTTCCTCAAAAACAGCTTCGCAATTGTGTTCCTTCTATTTTTTCTCATTAAGTTCAATATGGTGAGTACATCCATGCTAGTAGTTTTTAAAGCAGTAGTCTATAATGCGAATTTTTGAAGGCTTTTTTGGTAGTTTTTTCCGGTTTAATTTCTCTAAATTCCGGCAGGAATTTAGTGAAAATATAAATTTGATGGGTAAACTTGCACAATCAAAGTGGCCTATAGGTTTTTTAGGGTGATGAATCCATACATACAGTCAAAAAATCAGTTTAAATAACAGAAATCAAGATTTTACTTCAATGTGTTTCATCGGATTCTGGCACCTGAAACTCCAAAAAATCGCACTAAAGACAACTCCATTTTTAAACATGTAAAGTGAAGACTTTGATTTTTCTTAAGAAAAAAAAAATTTCAAATGATCTGAGGCCACCAATGTTTGAATCACAATACATGGGTGCCTATAACCATGAATAAAAAATACTCACTTGACATAGATCTTGGAACATGTTGCATTCGCCTTCATGTTGTCTGCCTTTATAAGAAAATCTTCATGTTGGGTGTATAACACAGGTTTGGTTTTATTTTTGGTCGTGTTTGCTTCGTATTATTGTTTCAATTCTTCTTAAATTCTCCATAAAGCAAACCTTTTGCACAACCCCAAAAAAGCAGAGTCCATATAATCCAAAACACTAATATAAATATTTTATTTTTTATGCAGCTTAGTACAACATTTGGATTTCCATATGCTAATACATATTCTAAGGTGATCCGCACTCTCTGGTCCATATTACCTCGTAATGTGTTTCTCAAGCCATAAAATTGCTGGGAGATGCAATAGGTATAGATCAAGATGAAGGAATCAGCTGGTCTAGTAGATCAAAGTGTCATTCAACAGACCCTAACTATGTGATTACAATGGTTTGTTAAATGTAGGTTTTAACCCCGAACAAAAATTATCTACACACGAATATTATAACAGAAAATAAATAATAGCGAGAGCATAAAACATAAAACAGATAAACACAGAGATTTTCCCCTGGATCCCAAATCGGGACGACCAGCGTGATTTTTCATTATATTCCTTTTAGTGTTACAACACATATATATACATGCCGAAGCATACATAAACCCCAATCCATTAACCCTGGATTAGAACATAACCGTAGTTCCCTTGACCGGATCTACAAAATACTAGGGGCCGAAAACCATCGTACCCCAAAACCATGTGAAAACTCATGCACAAAGCATGGGTGGGTCCACTTATGAGTGGGTCCGCACACCAAATTTTTTTTCGCCAGGGCGCTGCCCCAGACCCCAACAGTGGGGGCTGCCTCCCCCCTTGTGACCCCCCTGCTGCGCCCGACGGAATGTACAACGCGTGGGGCTAGTCATGGAAAGAGTATAACACATGCCCAACATTCTCCCACTTGTTATTTTCTTTCCACAGGGGGCCATAGGAGAGCTTAGTCATTGGGCCAATTCTTCAACACCCATTGTTTCTCTACACCAAGAGAACTTTTGAGTGCTCACAAAGTTCGTTAATGCATCTGCAACATTCTTCAAAGTGTCCACCTTTACCAGCAACACCCTTTTAGCCTCAACCATATCTCTAACAAAGTGATATTGAACATCAATGTGCTTTGTCTTTGAATGGTAAGTAGGGTTCTTAGCTAAGAAAATTGCACTTTGGCTATCACAGTCTATCCTTATATCTTGCTGTACCAACCCCATACTTGAACAAAATCTCTGCAACCAAACTGATTCCTTGCTTGCATGAGTGGCTGCTATGTATTCTGCCTCTGTAGTTGAAAGAGCCACTACAGATTGTCTTTTACTCATCCAACTGACTGCACCTCCAAATAGGCTAAAAACATACCCACTTATAGATCTTCTTTGGTCTAGATCTCTAGCCTAGTCTGCATCAACAAAACCACGAATGTCCAACATTCTTTCCAATCCTGGTCTTCTTTGGTAGCACAAGCCATAATCACTAGTGCCACGTAAATATCTGAAAACCCGCTTCACTGTTGTCCAGTGCTCCTTTCCTGGGTTTGACATAAACCTACTCAATACTCCCACTAAATGTGCAATGTCTGGTCTAGCACAGACCATTGCATACATCAGGCTACCCATTTCACTTGCATATGGAACACGGGACATATACTCCTCTTCTTCATGTGTCTTGGGACACTGTTCAGCAAACAGATTTACACCTACAGGAATAGGAAAATTCACTGGTTTACTATCCTGCATATTAAACCTCTGCAATATAGTTTCGACATACTTCCTCTGGTTTAACCAGAGTGTCCTCTTTTCCCGATCTCTCTTAATTTCCATGCCCAAAATATAGTTTGCAGCACCAAGATCCTTCATGTCGAATTTGGAGAACAGTTGGGTCTTCAAATCTTGGATAATTTCTTTTTCATTTCCAATCAACAACATATCATCCACATACAAGACCAAATAAATAACAAGGTCACCAATTAATTTAAAATAAACACAGTGATCCTCCTTGCTTCTGGTGAAGCCAAGTCCCCGTATATAGGTATCAAATTTCTGATACCACATCCTTGGTGATTGTTTTAACCCATACATAGACTTCTTCAACCTGCATACTAGTTCTTTCTTACCCTTCACCATAAAGCCTTCAGGTTGCTTCATGTAGATCTCCTCTTCTAGATCCCCGTGAAGAAATATTGTCTTCACATCCATCTGTTCTATCTCAAAATCAAATGCAGCAGCAACAGATAAAAGTAATCTAATAGAAGTAACTTTGGCAACAGGAGAAAAAATATCACCAAAATCAATTCCCAGCACCTGGGAATAACCTTTTGCTACCAACCGAGCTTTGTATTTCTCCACCTTGCCTTCTACATTCTTCTTCTTCTTAAACACCCATTTTCTCCCGATGGGCTTCCTTCCAGCCGGCAACTCCACCAGATCCCATGCCTCATTTTTGTGCAAGGATGCCATTTCATCAACCATGGCCTCCTTCCAGAGTTTTCCATCCTCTGAATCTACTGCCTCCCTGACAGTTCTGGGATCATCATCAATTATAGTTAAGGCAAAACCTGAATAGAAAGCAGATGGACTATACCTTTCTAGTTGCCTTCTTTCCCGAACTGATCTTCTCAAAGCTGGAGTTTGTGGCTCTTCATCTTCTGAGTCTTCTTCTGTTGTAGAGTCTGATTCATCCTCCTTTAGCTCAAACTCTATCTTCTCGGGTTCCTTTGGTAGGACTTCATGTTTAACAACATCTTTCACTTCTCTAAACACCACATCTCGGCTGTACACAACCTTCCTTGTTTCTGGGTTCCAAAGCTTGTAACCCTTTAAACCATCCTTATACCCAATAAAGATGCACCTTTCGGATTTATTATCCAACTTGGTCCTTTTCTCCTTTGGAACATGTACATATGCATCACATCCAAATACCCTTAGATGTGAAAGAGAGGGTTTCTTACCAGTCCATACCTCATGTGGAGTCTTATCCTCCAACAATGATGAAGGTGATCTATTAACTAAGTAACATGCAGTCTCCACTGCCTCTGCCCAGAATTCTTGTCCTAACCCGGTACCACTGAGCATGCTTCTTGCCTTTCCCATCAGTGTTCTGTTCATTCTTTCTGCAACTCCATTTTGCTGAGGTGTGTATGGAGTAGTCTTCTGTCGTGCTATACCACACTTCTTACAGAACTCTTCAAATTCCTTCTTGCAGAACTCCCCACCATTATCTGTCCTCATCGCCTTTATCTTCTTCTCTGTCTGGTTTTCCACCAGAGCCTTAAATTCTTTAAATTTGTCAAAGACTTCAGATTTCTTCCTCAAGAAATATATCCATGTATTCCTTGAGAAGTCATCTATGAATGAAACATAGTACACAGACTTTCCCAGTGATGGAACTGACACAGGTCCAAACACATCACTGTGCACAAGTTCTAATATCTTGTTCGCCCTCTTAGCACCAGAAGGAAAACTCACCCGATTCTGCTTCCCATATACACAATTTTCACAGAAATCGAAATACAGAGAGAAATTATACATACCTTCTACCATACCATTTCTATGTAGTATCCGAAGGCCCTTCTCTCCAATATGTCCAAGCCTTTGATGCCATAACATGGTATTTTGTCCAGAGACAGCTAGGCTTTCCACTCCACTTTCAGGAACCATAGAACTGTTACACCCATCAATAACAGTGATACCTTGTAGCTTATACAGAGTTCCAGTCCGAACTCCCCGCATTAATACGAGTGCTCCCCGAACCATCTTGCAGGAATCTTTCTCGAACACTGTTTTTACACCTGCATCATCCATCTTGCTTACAGAAATCATATTTCTGGCCAATGCATGAATATGCAGAACACCAGGAAGTGTTCTAATCCTTCCACCTTGCAGCTTTAGCTTGAACTTTCCACGTCCAACGATTTTGGCCTTCCTATCATCCCCTAGGAAGACATCACCATCATATTTTTCATACTCGCAGAACCACTCCCTATGGGGAGTGAAGTGAAAGGATGCACCTGAGTCAATCAACCACGACTCATGATCTACATGTGTATTTGAAGAAGAAGCCAAATACACATCCCCACCTTCATCTGAGGTGGTTTTTTCCTCTACAGAAGGAGCATCATCAGATCCATTTCCTTTCTCAAGAGCTTTAGGTCTGCATTCCTTTTTGTAGTGCCCTTCCTTTCCGCATTTCCAGCATACCTTTACAAACTTTCCAGGAGATTTAGATCTCCCTCTAGATTTGGATCTCCCACTCGAAACCTTATTCTTGTTTTTTTTTTGGGACCTTCCTTGTACAGATAAGGCATCTCCATTCTGGCCCTCCATATTTCTCCATCTCATTTCCTCCAATAGCAAGGCTGAGACAATGTCATCAAAATTCAAGGTAGTTGTATTGCTACCTATTGCAATAACCAGACTATCCCACGAGTTTGGTAGAGAACACAACAAACTGATGCACTTATCTTCATCTAAGATTTTAATATCAACAGATGAAAGCTGACTTACCACAGTATTGAAGGCGTTCATATGCTTTGTCACTGAGTCTCCATCCTTCATCCTCAGGTTATACAGCTTTTTCCGCAGGAACAACTTATTCACCAGAGACTTAGATTGGTACAAAGTCCCAACTTTTTCCCACAAATTATTCACCATAGCTTCCCCAAATACATTAAACAATACTGAATCTGAGACACACAACCGTATTGTGCTCTAAGCCTTCCGATCCAGTTTCTTCCAGTCTTCATCTGACATTTCCGTTGGTTTAGTACCTGGATCTACCACAATCCACTATCAGATCCTCCATATTGAGTTTCCACAACTCAAAACTCTGACCATTAAATTTCTTGATCTCTATCTTTTCGCCGCTCGCCATCTTCTTTCACTGCAAGAATCGATCCCGCAAATCTCCCACTGAACAGGGTCTACCGTAGGCCCGAGCAAAAAACCCTCAGCAGCAAAGGCATCCCCTTGAAGCCGAAACAACTCTGATACCAAATGTAGGTTTTAAACCTGAACATAAATTATCTAAACATGAATCTTATAACAGAAAATAAATAATAGCGAGAGCATAAAACATAAAACAGATAAACATAGAGATTTTCCCTTGGATCCCAAACCGGGATGACCAACTTGATTTTTCATTATATTCCTTTTGAGTGTTACAACACATATATATACATGCCGAAGCATACATAAACCCCAATCCATTAACCCTGGATTAGAACATAACCGTAGTTCCCTTGACCGGATCTACAAAATACCAGGGGCCGAAAACCATCGTACCCCAAAACCATGTGCAAACTCATGCACAAAGCATGGGTGGGTCCACCTATGAGTGGGTCCACACACCAAAAAAAATTTTGCCAGGGCGCTGCCCTGGACCCCAACAGTGGGGGCTACCTCCCCCCTTGTGACCCCCCTGCTGCGCCCGACGCAATGTACAACGCGTGGGGCTAGTCGTGGAAAGAATATAACACATGCACAACATTAAAATTATTTCATGTTTATTATTTACATTTAATGATTTATTTTGTTGATCACATGATATATGAATCATTGAATTGTATATTTTTGTATTTACAAGGCCTGATTCATATTTAGGTTTGTACCAACTTACTAAACATTCCAGTAGTTTATGAGCTCTAGGGCAGGAGACTAAGTGGCTTGGTGAATGGGTTAAAAGTTGTATTTTGTCCTGTTTTACTTCATTTAAAGACATGCCACAAGAGATGCACCATGTTTCTAGGATGATATTTTCAAGTGGCTCATTGAAACATTCTTTCTGTGGTCCATTCTAGCCATCTACTTTGACAATGCACTAACAATGCACTCCCAAATGTGAGTGGTGTTAAAAATTCTTGGTTTTACTTTTTGAAGATATCATATTGGACTGGAAAAACTAGCGATCAAGCAGAAGGTAATCAGGAAATCTAATTATTTTTCCCATTGTAGTTTCATTTTCATTGATGTTACTGTAGTCTCCAAAATAAATGACACCCATCAATGTGCTTCAACGAGGATATTTTATTTCTGTAAGCAGTGGTTGTAGTACAAGATCTGTTCCACCATTATCTGAAAGTAGTCCTAATGATGAAGATGTTGCCACAAAGGAATCATTAATCAGGAAGCAAGTAACTGAGAATATGATGGAACCAAATATGGATGTCCAAGTCCGTGGGTTTGTTAAGATGTTCCCTAATATAAGAAATATGGTTGGTTGCCGCAAATGCAGAAAAATGGTTCCCCATCAAGAAATATGGTTGGTTGCTGCAAATGCAGAAAAAACGGTTCCCCATCATGCTGTAACGGTTCCTTAAATTTTGGTTTTTGCAGAATTATATCAAAATTTGTATATTTTTCTCCACTTGACTTTCAATCTAAGAAAAATATTTTAATATCTTATATGAGCTAGCCATGTAAAAATTTACTTATTTATCTTATTTACAGAGTTGGTATATTCCGTTAGAATACTTGTGATGTTACATCTGTGGCATCTAACGACAACCATAAATATTCCGTTAGAATCCTTATGATTTTACATCTGTGGCATATAAGGAAAAACATAATATTTCTTTTAATGGTTTTAGCATGCTCTAAAGGTCGGAATTTGTGTTTGTAAGATTTTTGTTGTTTTCATACTAGGTGTGGGCCAAAGCTATGACAATCAACTCTGATTTCTCCTATTTCGGATAATCCTGGATATTCAACAACTCTGATTTCTCCTATTTCGGATAAGCCTGGATATGCAGATGTTGCAAGGAAAAACACCCATCACATCACATTATTTATCCTATTTTGAATAAGCCTAGATATGCAGATGTTGCAAGGCAAAACACTCATCACATGTTTTCAAGAGCAACAAAACATGCTCTAGCAAAGTGACAAGATCCTAGACTAGTAATTTCATCAAGCTTAGACAACTTAAGTTGAACATATGTTATCATTATATGTTTTTCACCCAAAACATGCTCTAGAAAAGTGACAAGATCCAGCAAAGTGACAAGATTTTGGACCAGCAATGTCATCAAGCTTAGCAAAGTGACAAGATTATGGACCAACAATGTCATCAAGCTTAGCTAGCTTAAGGTGAATATATGTTTTCATTATATGTTTTGCACTCAAGGCAGGGACCAGCTTAAGGTGAACATATGTTTTCATTATATGTTTTGCACTCAAGGCAGGGACTTGCTGCCCAACAACCCTCTTTGTTTATTATTTTTCTTACTTCTCATTCTAAAATTATTTTACGTTTCATTCTAAAGGTATTTTACGCACAATGGTTCATATTTTTTGTTTTTAATTAAAATAACAAACATTTCAATATATTTTGAAAATATAGATTTATACACATCTAATTAATTTCAGATTATTATGTATTTATTAGTTTTTTTATAATAAATTTATTATTATTAGATCTTTTTAAAATTAAATACATAGAAAAGAAAATTGCATTAAAAAAAGTATACACAATTTATTTCCCAAAAAATCAACTGCATGGTTGGGCTGGGCAGACACTGGTCATCCCAAACAATAAGATCTATCCATTTCTTGTCTTACTCTAGGAAACCATTTTTGACCATGTGGCACTCTGAACAGTTCAAGAAGTCAACCTCACCGTCAACATCTTTGACCTAGTCATCGTAGAGCTTTCCAAGAATGCCTGAAGAAGGCAATCTGGAAATAGTCTCACACACTAGATCTGAGGAGCTGGCTTATCATTTAAATCCACAGATTTATATACTCATCCTGGGCATGATTATCTTATACTCTTGTAAAGTGTCTAGAAAAGCAAAACGAGGCCCTCCAAATTCCATCGAAACCCCAAATCTTTGAGCATATCCAATAGCCATATCTGCTATGAACTCCTCCAGAGGCTTCTATATTGTCAATGCCAAAACAATTGGCCATGAAAACCTTAACGCCATTGGCATGTGCATTCCTTACGAAATAAAATTAATCCTATCCCATTTGGTTTCAGGATATTGGAACAGAACCCCGAAGTAGTGTGAACTAGACTAGTGGAATCTTGTAAGAGGACCCCTTGTGTGGTCTGGGGAAAGATTCATTGGGCTCTAGGACCTCATCAAAGATCTATCTTGAATCTTGGCGAAAATCTGGGAGTAGAGGAACCATGTGGCAGAGAAAAGATAGATAGTCAAGCATGAAACACCTGGGCCAAGGTCTGTCAACACTTTATGCTCATGCATAGGTTGTGAGTAGTGGGTTGCCTCGTGGCATTTGAATTGGAGAGTTTGGCAGAACTTATGTGCATGCATTAAAAAATGGGATTTATTCATGGCGAGATGATCTTCAGCAGTGGGCTTTGTTCATGGTGAGATGATCTTCAGCTGTGGGCTTTGTTCGTGGTGAGATGATCTTCCCAAATATTATATTCCTCCAGTGTACCTTTGCACCTTTAGGGAAATTTCTAGTCCTAACACATATTAATTTAAAAAAAAAATCATAAAAAATGGCTATTTTTCACTTAAGAAAATACTATTAATTATTTAGTGTATGATGATAATTCACTTAATTAAATATTATGAATTGCATTCAAGAATAAATTTGATCCCAACATTTTTTGAGTTATAGATTTTTATGCTAGCTAATATATTTTATGTGTGCAAATCATATTTTCTCATTTATAAATTAAAGTATAACAATAACATATTATTTATACCATAATATCAACATTATAATATTTATACATATCAAATTAGAATTATATCATAATGAATCATATTCCATTAATAGAATTCTTATGATGAATGGAAAATACCATATTTCAAAATTACATTGTCTTTGTGTCGAGAGATGCTCTACAACACAGTATGGGAGAGATGTGTAGGCATAATGTAAGTATGTCAACAATTTATAAATTTTGGATCTATTACACATTACCTATGGCAGAGATACAAATAGAAAAATATATATAGAGAAAAAATAACTAAACATAATTAAATGTCTGTAAAAGAGTATAAAATTTGAATGTTGGCTCAATTAATAATAAAAAGTTAAAAGTAATAAATATAATAAAATTCAATTTGTTATATTATAATTTTGTTTTTATTCAATAAATTTACAAACAATTATTTTGATAAAAGAAAATCCTAATATACATATCAAATTAAAATATATAACATATAAATAGCAACTATAAATTAATATCCATTTTACCATATAAGTTTTGCAGGCAGGCTTAGTCCTAAAGTAATAGAAATAATAAAATTCATTTTTTTTATATTATATATTTTTTTGTCAGTCAAAATATTTTCATTATATTTTCAATGAGAAGTTGCTTACATCAGATGGATTTTCACCTCTACCCCCCTCACTCTGACCAAATTTTTTGGGGGGGAGTTTATACTGAAGGAAATTCCGATTTACAAAAGATAGATGACACACATTTTTTAGCAAAATCCCAATGCTAAATATATCACATGCGTACCCAAAACTGTTAACAACAAACTACATGGTGAGAGAAATCATGGCGGGTGATCCCTGCCCTCTCCCGAGGGTTCTGGGGGTCCAACTCCACCAACTACATGGAATTCAAAATGTGCCAAATGCGGCTTGATATTGTATAGGTGGTACACTATTTTCCTCTGGCTCCTATGCATGGAAGAAATAGATTCCAATGTTTCTTCCTGGCTAGACTGTATGACATTGAAATGGGATATGCACTCCAACCTGTCTTCATATTGATGTTGATCAATGAAACTTAACTCCCTTAGTTGCTCAATGACTAAGGCCAAGGATGGGGCCTGCTCCACCTTTCCCAGAGAGAGCTATTGACTGAGTTCTCACCCCACTTATACCTCCACCACCTCATCTCCCTCGACAGGGTCCACCCTCAACTCCCTCCCTCTGTCAACCCCACGTTGCCCCCGACTGCAATGTGGCTTGATGCGGTGTCGTATCATCTCATCCACCCCTCCTAAACACCACAAAACTAAATGAGGACAACCTCTAGTGAAAAACACCATCTAACCTCCAATCATGTCCAAAACCTTAGTAAGAATGGTGTCCCTACGGAGCACCTCAACAGGAGACCTGACCGGCCACACAAAACCCCAACAAACACGGTATTCCCATGCAAGCTCCACCCTGGCTAACAAATACTCGACCACTAACGAAACCCACTGTGGTCGTGGTAAGCTCTTACACTCACGAATCACCCCAGGGAACCCCCCTTCTTTAAACCTCCAAACCCCTCCACACCAACAAGGCAAGCCCCATTCACACACACCATCAGGGCAAGCCCATCCTCCCACGGGAAGAAAAACAAGTCTTCGGAGCCAAAGAAAAATAGAAAAAGGCTAACTGACTGCCCAACAACAAGGCCACCCCACATTTGACTCCCCATAACATGCAACACGAATTGACACTAACCACCACCTTACCCAAGAAACTCACCAAACCAAATGACGAGCGAGATTTACAAAAAAATATCTCAAAGACAATTTCAAACATAAAAGGACCAACGCTCCCTATTTTACTATCAAAATTCAGACTCTAATCCCTTACATTGAAGCTCATAATATTACCTTGTGCATTCCTTGGTGTCACCCCTCAGTTACCATTGCATTTTACACACACAACCAGGGATTTGGAGATTAAATTGATGCATTGAATCCATGCCCGGGTTCTCCCAGCCCCAAGGTCCCAAACTTGCCTGGTGCAACCAATAACAATATTTCGGCCTCGAGCAGAGATGCAAAAGACCCAGGTTCTACAGAGCTCATTGCACCCTCTACCCCCTGCAGAGGGGTCATAATAGAGACCATAAAACTAGTGAGACCCCCCCTATGTCAATCATTTCCCCCAAGACACTAACATTCCTTCCGCCTTCCAACTTCCGATTTAATTTCATACTCACTCTCAAAACTTCCTTAAATGTGAACATGCAACAACCCGAGTTGCTAGCCAACAACCACAACACTATAAAGGATTGTCTTATCATAATAAATCATGGTTATTCACCCCGATCGTGGAATTATAATTTTGTTTTTATTAATAAAAGTTACAAACAATTTTTATGATAAAATAAAATCATAATATACATAACACACTAAAATATATAACATATAAATAATAACTATAAATTAAGATCTATTTTAATATATAAAATAAAACAAGTGTTGCAGGGTAACTTACTAATTAGAGAAATTTTGAGGTCTAAAATGGGCCTCCTAAGAAAAATGTACAACCAAAATAAAATTTATAAGAACCAATAAGATTCAAGATGATGATGTCAACCATAGGGGATGATTCACCATTTTTGGGGTAAAAAAGTTAAAAGATTAAGAAAAATTAAAATAATAAAACTACTTTTTCAACTTGTATTTTCAACTTATCTCCCTAAGGTTTTACTCAAATTTCGAGCGAGAGTACTCGTTGGATGCAAAATTTAATTCATCATTTAAGGAGTACCCATGTTGCATACTTTCAATGGACCCTACTACGAAAAATGAGAAATACATGAAAACATGGGATTCCAATCACGTTTTTCATGTATTTCTCATTTTTTATGTAGTAGGGTCCATTGACAGTATGAAACATGGGTACTGCTTGGATGAGGAATAAAATTCTGCATCTAAGGAGTGTTTCTGCTCGAAATTTGAGTAAACCCATAGGGAGATTAGTGAAAATGCGAGTTGAAAAAGTATTTTTTTCTTTTTTCCTTCTAAAATTTGATGATATAATCTAATCTTATTTTAACAATTATCTTATAATTTCCTTAGGAGGCCCATTTTAGACCTAAAAATTCCCCTAATTTAAGTCCTTTCCACCCAAGTTAGAAGTTATACTTTGTGAAAAAATGCATAAGAAAATATAATCTACATTGGTAAATGCAAAATTAATAGTGGTCAATAAGAAAATCAAATGCTATAGTCTTGCTTTGAAAGGATATAAATAATTGAGATGTGAAGTTGTTAAATTAATTGATTGCTTATGCACAAAGACTTGCATCAATTTTGGTGGGTAGTAATCACTAGTAAGTCAAATATTTACAGTTTTATGCAAATACTTGCTTAAATTATGGTGGGAAGTGTTTCGAAGGAAAATCCCTTGTTTGGAAAGAAGCGATCCCTCAAGTCCAATGAGTGGGTCTAGTAAAAACCATCACAAAGGATATAAGCATCCCTAGTTTAACATTGAAAAGTAAAGTGAGATATGGATATTAGCCTACCTTGCTCCTTATGTAGCCGTTTCCTTGGTGTCGATGTTGATTATTTCACTTCGAGGCTCATTTTTCGTTGTGATTTATATGTTCGAATACGTGTGAAGAAGATCACACGACCAAAGACAAAAGATACATAGTACATGCGTTCCAAAGAAAACTACATGATAAATCAAGGAGTATCATGCTAAACCAATTAATATTAACAAATTTATGGGAAGCAAAGTATACTTTGTATTATAAAATGATTAAAGGAAAGCTTACAACCAGTGCCTTGATGTTGAAGGCCTCCTTTGGAGTGGTAATCCAAGACCAAGCCACACTCTTCAATCTCTTCTCCTTCTTCTTCAAATCAGTAGCACGTGGGCAGGATCAGGCAGAAGTAAGGCAACCAACAATGACCAACCAAGGCTCACTAGCATGGCACTCTCTTATAGCAGAGCTGAGGAGGTAAAGGATCCAGTGATGAGGGGGAAAGGCCTTATCTCAAAGGGGAAAATCTTGGGAGATAATATCAAGGGTAAAAAATGGGAGTATTCGGCCATATCCTCAATTAACAAGTACCAGAACTTTGTTTTCGAGAATTCTAAAGGCCAAAGCTTCTGCTCCAAGTTTGGAGAACTTGCATGAAGAGGACCAACACGAATTTATTGTTGAATTCCGGCTCTGGCAGCACTGTTCACATGATAGGGACAGGTTGACAAGCACGATCTTATTAAGGGGAGGACCACGTTGGGCTTGCAAAAAAAGTTTATTTATAAAATTTTCATAAAAGCTTCAAGGAATTTCTCTTTTAGGTCTTGAGGGATATCTTAAGCATGTTGTCCAGGATGAACACGTTTATAAAACTTTTGTCGCTTTGTGATGTTTGTGACATGAGCGGCACAAAAGACGAAACTTGTGATAACAACTGAGGAAGGCGAAAAAATCTTGTGTAACAAACGCCCCCTAAAGCATGAAAGAAAAATATGGAGTGTGTTAGTGTCAGTCTTGTCATACTGCCATCAGTGATCAAAATCTTCTCTTTTGCATTTTCATAGTAGGAGTCTCATACTATAACTTTTTATCACTCCATTAGGTCATGGATCCACTGATGGTTGGGGTCACTTCATCAATTTTCCCTCATGAAAAATACTTGCTGGTTCTCCTCTCTATGGTCTTCAGTCATGATTCATTTTCAATTTGTAGTTCATTTTATTAAGTCATAGGGTTTGGTCTCATTATGTTTTAGGGTTCCACCACAGTCAAATTAATGATGAAAGTGTCAATAAATATCAGCAAGGACACGAGGACGCCAAATAAACTCAAAGCATAGTATCTAGAAAAGTCGAAGAAGTTGTTCTTTTAAGCTTAATGTAATTTTCACCTCAAAACCATGTTTTGAGGTGAAAATAGGATACTTTGTTTTTATTATCATTCTTATGTAATTTTATGTTTCCATATGTAATAAGTTGAACTTCAAAAGCTGCTATTTCCATCAAGCCAATGTTAGTATTTCGCAGCCTGTCACCAAGGGTCAAAGGGGCTTTTTCTCTATCTAGTTTTCAAAAGTATTCTAAGCTCAGAAAAATCTTTCCAACGGTATATCATACTCCCGAAATCGGCTTCTGGATTGGAAAATATTCCCAAATGAATAAATGGCTCAAAAACCACAACTCTGCCCTTTTTTCCATTATTTCGTTGGATATTAAACATTAAAATCCTTACCTTTTTCTATGTTTTTCCCTTTACCTCAAAGTCCCTTTTTTCTTTTGAATTACCGTCTCCTACAATCCTGATGCGATGGATCATCGCCGATGGGATCGCATCGCAACATCGCCCATCGTGCTATCGCATATCTCGCCAGCACTTAACTCTATCATTCTGTTTCCGCCGATGCGATAGTCCTTCATCACATCGCGTGATCCCCTCACATCATCGCATCATTCTATCACCGCGCTAACTCTGCTTCCCGTTTTTCCCCGATGCGATCATCGCAACATCGCTCCATCGCTCATCGCATATTGCAATTTCCTCCGCCCAAAGTATTTCCGCTCACTCTTCCACTTGCGATTCTCGGGCTCACCACTTCTTTTCGCTCTTTTCAAAGGAAAAGGGGATTTTATTTGTTTAATGAGGCACATTTGTTTCATTGGTTTAAAAGGGTTTTCTTCAACAAAAAGCTTAAAAGGGGCAGACATTCTGTTAAGGCCGTGAGCAAACCGTGAATGCAGAGATCATTACGACATTAGCCACGAAACGACATCAAATGATAAATGAGGGGGCAGGTCGGTTCCAAATTTGTTTTCTTTTCATTTGCTGGAGTTAGTGTAACAGATAATACTTCCAGATGGTCGAAACGAATGAACAGTTTCCTCTCTTTCAGAGGTGTATTGTTGGGTTTTTCTATCTTCAGGTTTTGGTTTGGGGGCAGGTGAAACAATTCCTCTCTTTACGAATTCACCCCTGAGGCTAGTCTATTTTATGTAAATTTTCAGTCATTTTTAGAGGTTGGAAAAGGTTGGAATCACTTGGGCGCCCTGAGCTTGATTGTACATTATTTGTAACCAGTTTGGTAAAAAATTAATAAGATTCACAACTATTTTTTATGGGATCCCTATGGTATGGAATTTTAGCACAGTTTCTTCTCTTGTAATCATTTTTTAAATGTTTTATGTATGCAATCATTCATTCCATTGATTTCTATTGAATGTTTTCAAGTTAGATAGGTAGAATCCATTGTTACCGTGCTCTTCCTTGGGAAATCATTCAATATTTTACGTTTTCTACTGTTTGGGAAGGATTCATCTCATATTCCCTCCTCAGCTCCTCACCAGTCTTAAATACTTCACATCATTAAGCCAAAAAAGGGTTTAAACCTTGCCCCATAGGATTACTGCATTTCGAGTTTAATTTCCCGGAGACTTAAGCCTGTGACTCCATTTGATCCAACAAACATTAGAAATTTATCGGGAAGGAATAATATTCATGAAAAAGAACCTGACATTAAGTCATAAACATAAACACAAATGTTTGTCTGGAAAACCCCAAATCAGGGAAAAACCAACCAATGAAATTTCAGTGCTCGGCCAGCCAAACCACAGCCACTCTAGCCAAGTGAGCCTTCACCGCTCACCTCCAGGCCTTCATTACAATGAAGTCTTCCCAGCCTTTTTATAGGCTCCATTATATGAAATACCATGGGCCAAAACCATGGGTGCACAAAACCATGTGCCCCAAAACCACTACTATTTACCCTAGTCAACTTTGACTCTATCCCGAGTCAAGTTTACCTAACACAAACACCAGCAAAACATAAATCAAAATGCTGAGCTACTATACCTAGCCTAAGATATTTTTCCGTTGTCATCCTTGACTGAGATTTCTTACGGAGAGAGCCCTCTCCCTGCCTTGTAGGGCTAGCTACAAGGTTAAGCGTGGTTTGTGTTTACCCTGGCTTGCCTTCCTTCAGCCTGAGGTCAATCTAGGTGATAACATAGTGGCGACCATACTGGGGAACAAATCTAAAATGAAAGACTAATCACCCCAGTAATATCTTCCATATAAATTCTTGAACTTTGGATGATGATTTTTAGAATTTTTTATGATAAAATAAAACGTTGCAAAGTAAAAATTTCGAAATTCGACCACACTGGCTTCAAGGAAATACACGAGGGCTAATCCTGATCCAAATCCTCCCCCTATATTTGAAAATCCTAACCTTCTTCCATGAATAATCAGAAGAAAAGAAAGTTCAGTAATCCCTAAACCTATTTTCAGATCCCTTTCCTGGCCCAGTGAGTGGTTGTTCATTGAAGGCCTCCCTTTTGATGAGTGTTTTGAACTTTCTCTGTTCAGAACCAAATCTGAGACTGCCCTTGATGACACAGTTTTAGACCCGGAGTTTCTTGTATATCTCAAAGTTCAAAGAGCAAACAGATCAATTGATGATTATATCTTAAACTCTTCTCAATCATCTATCATTGCTACCAATATCCCTAAGCTTTTAGAATCATCAGAATCACCATCCGCTACCCTCAATTCATCAGTATTTCCATCAATTTCTGAAATCAATTCTCAACTTCAGTTTATACCTACCCTTCCCCTCCAGCTTATCATCCCTACTTCTCCATCAACAACTCTCTTAAATCCTAGTAGTTCAAACGTTGTTTTAAATATGCCTCGAGTCATGGCTACCCGGTATGCACCGCTGCTTTTACCTCAGAATCTGAATGATATGCCTGCTGATTACCAAAGTAAAATACCTCTTTTTGATGCCATTCAAAGCATTAGAGCGCAACAAGATGTTGATAAAATGAATGACTGCTTTGACCTTCATGAGGTAGAGGCATAAATGTGACTGTGAGATTGTTTGTCCAAAGCTTTAGAGGTGAAGTTCGAAAATGGTTCAGAGCCTTACCAGCAGCCTCTATCCACACTTTGGTGGAGCTACATAGACAATTCTTAGACCGGTGGGAGGTAAATAAAAACCCACTCCAAATTTTGTCTGAGTATGAAAATATCAAAAGGAATGTGGGTGAAAGTGTACAAGATTATTGTGTGAGGTTTAATGCAGTGTATAATGCTATTCCGACCAACCTCAAACCCCCCATGGGGTTAGCTTTCCTCAAATTTCCAGATGGTTTCAATGCTGACATGGAATATCAGTTACAAGAACGAGATCCTACTACACTTGAAGATATGCAGAAAAATGCTGTAAGCATGGAAGCAAATCTGCTGGCTAAAAGAGCACGGACGAGGGCTGAAAAGAGAGTGATTGTAAAGGAGGAAGCATCTCCTTCATATAATAAGATCGATATTTTGATCCGAACGGTGGAGAATATGGTTGACCGGTTGACTATTTCAGATAGACCTGAAACACCAATCAAGAATCCCAATTTCAGAGGACAGCAACAACCCCAATTCCAAATCAATCAGAGGGAACATAAAACGCAAGACCAAACAACACAACAACAATAGATCATAACTCCTTTGCAGCAAAATTATGTTCAGGTAATGGAAACAGATGATGATGATGATCAGGTAGTTGAAGCTAATCATTTTTTCACTGTCGATGGTATGCCCATTTTTCTGACAGAAGATGAAGAATATGCAGTGGTTCCAGACACTCGAAGAGATGAAGATTTCATATTGGCCAATGACGTAGATTTAGAGGAAGAGTTCGATGATTATCAATGAGGATATATGAATGCTTTGACAACACAACAGAAGCAATATTATTTAAGGAGCAGAGATCTGCCAATCAATCCCATTCAGAAAAGGAAAGAGCTGCTATCAAAGAATGACTCTTCAAATATTCAGAGGAAAGGGAAAGAACCTGCTGATCCGACTTCTAGCAAAGTATCCTTGACAAATAACATTGCAAATGAGAAGAATAATCAGCCAAGTGCAGCGAAGGAGCAAGTGGAGAAGAAAGATCTTCCCGTCAAAGAGGTAGAAAAAGTTTCATCTTTTAATTTAGAAAATGAAATTTCTAAATTGAAGGTGTCCATTCCCTTAGCTGAGTTGGTGAAGAACAGTACTTATAAACATCAGGTATCTAGAATATTGCAAATAGACTCTATGTCAGATATGGTAAATGTCGAAGATGATCATCCGAAACTCATTTTTGGTCCTACCATAGAAGGTCAGTCTGAAGATAGTGAAGTCCCTCCCTTTTACCTGAGTCTTAGATTGCATGAGTACATTTTACACAATGCTATGTTGGATTTTGGAGCTTCTCACAATTTGATGCCTAAAGCCATTATGGAGAAGTTGGGTCTTGATATTACCCGCAAATACAATGATCTGTATTCCTTTGACTCTGGTAGGGTCCATTGTATTGGTATTATCAAAGACTTGGTAGTATCTTTAGATCAAATCATAGCCAATAATGTTTTGATGGATGTGGTTGTTGTTGACTTTCCACCACGGTTTGGTATGCTTTTGTCCAGATCGTGGGGTGCAAAACTTAAGGGAACTATACAACTTGATTTCTCTTATGCTACCATCCCCGTGTTTGGTCAATTGAGAAAGCTATACAGGGAGAAGAAAATGAAATATATGATCACTATAAAAGAGAAGCCAGTTAATCATCCAATTAATGCTGTACGTACAAATTTAGAATCATTTGTACTATATTCAGATAGTGGTTTGAATGATGAAGATGTTCAGTTGGTAGAAGTAGATGAGGTACCAGAAATTTTAGAGAATTTTAGGGAAGTCCTTAAATAGGAAAAAGAAAAAGTAGCAAGCCTTTTTGAGATTTCTACCTGTCAGTAGCAAAAGGTCAGTGAACAACAGAAAAGAGATTAGTCAAGGTAAGGTAGAGAAAGAAACAAAATTTCAGCATCTAGAAGAAGAGGAAGAAACAAAATTTCAACATCTAGAAGAAGAGGAAGGCCTTTGGAGCATGGATTTTGACGGAGCTGTTGGTAAGGACAGTGCTGGTATATGAATATGGATTTGGAGCCCTATTTTCCAGCCTGACAGAGTTCCTAGTAATTTTAGAGTATGTGCTTATAAGTTGGCTTTTGACTTCTCTAACAATGAAGCAGAGTATGAAGCTTTGATTGCAGGTTTGAAAATTTTGAAGAAGTTAAATGCAAAAAGGATTTTTGTCTACGAAGATTCAGAGTTGGTGATAAAACAGGTAAAAGGAGAGTATCAAGCCAAGCATCTATGATTGAGAGTCTACAGAAATGCGGTCCTAGACATCCTGAGAATGTTTTCTGAATATACTTTGACAACAATACCCCGAATTTATAATCTTATTGTAGATTCACTTGCCACTACTGCAAGAAATTTGAAGATTCCAATGAAATACAACAACAAATTTGAAATTAATGTCAAACATCGGCCTGTTGTTACGGATAATTTAAGGTATTGGCAAGTGTTTTTGGATGACAATGAAATCAATTCTTTTTTACAAAGTGTAGGGAAATTCAATAATGCTTCCATAGATGGTGATTATGATCCCGATGAACAAGAGATTGAAGCAAATCAGATGGACGTTTTGCAACTGAAAGATAATGTTATTCCTAGAGGTATCATACCTTTAGAGGAGCTTTTTGATCAAGATGATGTTGCAAGAAAGCCAAGCTTGGTGCCTACTGATAAAGGAGTTGAGGATGTCAATCTTGGAACAATTGACAAGACTAAGTTTGTGAAGTTATCAAAAGCATTGTCTCCTGAGGTAAAAGCCCAGTATGTTAAACTAATTTTTGAATTTTCTGATGTGTTTGCGTGGGATTATTTAGATTTGAAAGTGTACGACAAAAATTTAATTCAACATACTATTCCTATCAAGCTGGATCAGAAGCGATTTAGACAGAAGCTGAGAAGGATCAATCCAAATATGCTTTCATCCATTGAAAAAGAGGTAAACAGATTGTTTAAAGCTGGTATCATTGTTCCAATTAGATTTTCTGATTGGATTTCTAACTTAGTCCCGGTACGCAAAAAGACAGGAGAAATAAGGTTGTGCATAGATTTCTGAAATCTCAATAAATTATCCTTAAAGGATAACTATCCACTTCCGAAGATGGATCATATTATGTAAAGAGTAGTTGGAGCATCGCGCATGTCACTACTCGATGGTTACTCAGGCTATAATCAGATCTTGGTGCATGAAAAAGATCAAGACAAAACTGATTTTACAACACCTTGGGGAACTTTTCAGTACCCCAAAATGCCATTTGGATTGAAGAATGCTGGAGCCACTTTTATGCGAGCAATGGACATCGCTTTTGCTAATGAGAAGGATATTTTTCTGGTTGTTTATTTAGATGATTTGACAGTATTTTCTGGTTCTGATGATGAACACCTGCACCACTTGAGGATTGTATTTCAACGATGCAGAAAGTATGGGATTTCTCTCAACCCAAAGAAAATTATTTTTGCTATGGATGAGGGCAAGATTCTTGGTCATATCATTTCTAAAGATGGTATTCGCATTAATCCTTCAAGAGTGGAGGCAATTCAACACATAGATTTCCCACGTAACAAAAATGAGATTCAGGAATTCAATGGTAAGATGAAATTCTTACACAAATTTATACCCAATTTGGTGGAACATTTATGAGAAATGACTAATATGTTGAAAAAGGACATCACTGTCAAATGGAGCGAGGATGCTATGAAGTCATTTAATTTGGTAAGTTTTCTTTGTCCAATGCCCCAGTCTTGATTATTCCCGATTACACTCAAGATTTCATTGTATTTTCATTTGCATCGGAGCATACCATGGCTGTGGTATTGATGCAAAAGAGAGATCAGATTGAACAACCCATTTCCTTTTTCAGTAGGACTATTCGAGATGCTGCCTTGCGGTATAATATCATTGAAAAACAAGCATTGTCTCTTATAAAAGCATTAAAGGATTTCAGAGTGTACATTCTGCATTCACATACCATAGCATATGTTCCTAATGCAGCAGTAAAAGATGTTTTGGTGCAGACTGATCCAGAGGGAAGAAGAGGTAAGTGGATAGCAGCAATGTTGGAATATGATTTGGAGATTAAACCCACAAAGTTAATCAAGGGACAAGGCTTGGAAAAAATAATGGCACAATCAAACTTGCGTGCCCTGGACATAAATATCATAGCAGCAATGTCGGAGGATGAGGATGATGGTTCACTTATTCCAGTTTCAGAAATTTTTCTCCAATCACCATGGTATTCAGACATAGTTTATGTTCTTCAACATCTTTCGCCACCTTCAGGGACGTCTAGAAGCAAAGGTAGATCACTAAAACTTAAGTCTGCTAAATTCTGTATTTTAAATAGTGCTCTTTATTGGAAAGATTCGAGAGGTATTCTACTTAATTGTTTGGTTGAAGATGAGGCTCAGCAGGTGATGCATGACTTTCATAAAGGTGATTGTG
This sequence comes from Pinus albicaulis, assembly GCA_034641835.2. Taxonomy (NCBI): domain Eukaryota; kingdom Viridiplantae; phylum Streptophyta; class Pinopsida; order Pinales; family Pinaceae; genus Pinus; species Pinus albicaulis. The sequence goes on along the minus strand of CM076581.1, from coordinate 13,331,680 downwards.
GTGGTCATTTGTTTTGGAAAACAACAGCTAACAAAGTATTGAGAGCAGGATATTATTGGCTGATTCTATTTTCAAATTTGTATAAAACAGTGATGAGCTGCCATGAGTGTCATAGGGGAAATCCATCCCACATCATCAGCACAACATCGATGGATCTTGACAACTACCAATTATTTTACTAAATGGACTGAGGCCATTCCATCAAGGCAGGCCACGGATACGATAATTATTCAATTTTTAAAATCAAATATCTTGTCTCGTTTTGGTTGCCCTCACAAGATCATATAGACATTGCAATGGCATTTAAATCCAAGAAGATGGTGGAGTTCTACCATAAGTACAATATTATATTGGGAAATTTGACAACATACTACCTGTAGGGAAATGGATTGGCAGAGTCATCAAATAAGACTTTGGTGAATATAATCAAGAAAATGTTGGAAGAAAATAAGAAGAATTGGCATCGAAAACTTGTTAACACATTATGGGATGACATAGTTAGTAGCAAGAAATCCATACATATGTCACCATTCGAATTGGTTTATGGCACTGATTCTGTATTTCCTACATCACTTACAGTTCCGGTCATGATATTACTACAAGAAGATGGCAGTGAAGAGGATGATATTCAGCGAAGGATCAATCAAATGATCCACCTTCAGCAAACAAGGGAATAAGTTTCTCAAAACACTTCCCGGTTGCAAGAAAAAATAAATAAAATCTATGACCGCAAAACCAAAGCAGAAAAATTTCAGTTAGAAGATGTAGTGCTGAGATGGGATGCACGAAATGAGGACAAAGGAAAGCATGGTAAGTTTGATAACCTATGGAAAGGACCATATAATATTTCAGCATAAAGAGGACATAATGCTTTTCTGCAGACAGAGATGGATGGTCAAGATTGCCCAGGAGGGCCAGTGAATGGTAGGCTCTTGAAGCACTACTAATTTTAAGATGATTCTCTGAAATTATGTCACAGTCATTGTACATGCCATATTAATTTTTGGTAAGATTTCAAGTACATAGTCATTGAAGCTTGGGGCTCGAAGCTAAGGCTATAAATCTTGAATGATATGTGTAAGGTTTGCCAGTTTTGAATTAGTTTACAGTCATGGTTTGAGTCACGAGTCAGTCTGCATTTTGTCAGTTTTCAGTCTTTGAAGTATTTTAACCGTATTGCCCAATGGATAAGGCTACTAGGTCTATGGTGTTCTTGGCAACTCCAAGGAGCTACCATCCCCATTGGAGCCAATGTTAGTGTCAGTCTTGTCATACTGCCATCAGTGATCAAAATCTACTCTTTTGCATTAGCATAGTAGGAGTCTCATACTATAACTTTTTATCACTCCATTAGGTCATGGATCCACTGATGGTTGGGGTCACTTCATCAGTTTTCCCTCATGAAAAATACTTGCTGGTTCTCCTCTCTATGGTCTTCAGTCATGATTCATTTTCACTTTACAGTTCATTTTATTGGGTCATAGGGTTTGGTCTCATTAGGTTTTAGGGTTCCACCATAGTCAAATTAATGATGAAAGTGTCAATAAATATCAGCAAGGACATGAGGACGCCAAATAAACTCAAAGCATAGTATCTGGAAAAGTCGAAGAAGTTGTTCTTTTAAGCTTAATGTAATTTTCACCTCAAAAACATGTTTTGAGGTGAAAACAAGATGCTTTGTTTTTATTATCATTCTTATGTAATTTTATGTTTCCATATGTAATAAGTTGAACTTCAAAAGTTTCTATTTCCATCAAGCCAATGTTAGTCTTTCGCAGCCCGTCACCAAGGTTCCAAGGGGATTTTTCTCTGTCTGGTTTTCAAAATTTTTCTACACATGATTTTTAGTGCAAATCATATTATAAGCATGTTCATCAGAAGCAGCTCAGAAAAATATTTCCAACGGTATATCAGACTCCCGAAATTGGCTTTTGGATCGGAAAATATGCCCAAATGAATAAATGGCTCAAAAACCACAGCTCTGCCCTTTTTTCCGTTATTTCGCTGGATTTTAAACTTAAAATCCTTACCTTTTTCTATGGAATCACTTGGGCGCCCTGAGCTTGATTGTACATTATTTGTAACCTGTTTGGCAGGAAATTAACAAGATTTGTAGCTATTTTTTATGGGATCCATGTGGTATGGAATTTTGGCACAGTTTCTTCTATTGTAATCATTTGTTAAATGTTTTATGTATGCCATCATTCATTCCATTGATTTCTGTTGAATGTTTTCATTTTTTTTTTCACGAACAAAGTTCACGGGAAACCCGGGCGTACTTCCCTAGAATTTCTGGATGGTACGCGCGGTAAACCGTTCGGCGCAATAAGCGGTGCCTAACCCAAAAGACTCAAGGATCAAACCTGTGACTTCCCACAACGGAAAGGACCACATATTGGCTCACTACCACTTGAGCTAACCCTTGGGGCTTAAATGTTTTCAAGTTAGATAGGTAGAATCCATTGTTACAGTGCTCTGCCTTGGGAAATCATTCAATATTTTATGTTTTCTACTGTTTGGGAAGGATTAATCTCATATGCCCTCCTCAGCTCCTCACCAGTCTTAAACACTTGACATCATTAAGCAAAAGGTGTTAAAGTCCATGCATACCTTGCCCCATATAATACCCTGCATTTTTGATTTAATTTCCCAGACTTAAACTGCCCAACTCCATTTGATCCAATAAACACCAACAAAACCTATCAAAACCTTTCGAGCTACTATACCTAGCCTAAAATATTTTTCCGTAGTCATCCTTGACTGAGATTTTTTACGGAGAGAGCCCTCTTTATGCCTTGTAGGGATAGCTACAAGGTTAAGCGTGGTTTGTGGTTACCTTGGCTTGCCTTCCTTCAGCCCAAGGTCAATCTAGGTGATAATAGAGTGATGGTTGAAATGTTTTATTCGCCATGGAAAGGAATTTGGAAAACCATCGTTAGGAGACCTGTCAATTAAACACAATACAATATGTTACATCTTAGATATAAACATTCCTAATAACATATCTTTGAATAGGAATCAAATAACACATGAACCCACAGTATGGTCACAACCATCCATTTGAAAGAGATCATGGGAATGGATCCATGGTAGGTTGCAACCATCTGTATAGAAAAGGTCATGTGTACAATCATGAATACTAAATAACTCCATGCAACCTCTATAATAACAAATGGCATCCAAGGTCTTCATCTCGATCTCGATATACCCATTGTACGAATCTAACCATGTGAATGGCTGTGCTGTTGTCAAACATGGTAGAAACCACATGATTATAATTTGATGTGTAAAACGTTAACATGCGCAAAATAAACTACCAATAATGACGATGGCCCTTAAGGTACGATAGAACAATATAAAAATGTGAATGAATGAGTTGAATTCAAACACTTGCAGAATCATCTGATCGAAGGCCAATTATGTGAACATGTCATTGAATGTGAAGAACTTGAAATTGAGGCATGGAAGCTCCAAGGTACTGTAAAGGAGTTTCTAATTCATATTCCTATATCATGAGATAAAGTCGACAAGAAGTGATTCATCGAAGGAGGGCATAATGATTCCCACATCATTGAAACAAAACAAAGAGGGTCAAATAAGTAGAGGATTTTTGAATTTTACAGAAAGGACTTCTATTGAACATATCGGAAACATGACTCCGAAATTTGGAAACATTTGACTCAAATGAGACCAAAGGTCATGATGACGACATATAATTATCGAATGAGAGACAAATGGATCCCAAACCTAGGAAGACAAGTGAAGAATGAAGGATATCCCCAACCCAACACGAAATGCAGATGAGTGTCATGTTCAAGAGCGAAATGTTTCCTTTGGTATAGAATACAAAATATAATTCACTTCCATTTTTCCTCGTTATTTCTAAGGAGTACCTCTTTATTTTTTATACCAATATTTAAGAGGATACCATATGATTAGTGTATAAGTTCACCCTTCAGATGAATTCATCATAGTAAGTTCAACGAGCCCTAGGAAGGAGTAGCTAGGTCTTGTCATGATAATAATTTCTTCGTCATTTAAGTTTTATGAGTCTGATGTAGGAGTAACTATGCCTTGTCATGGTGACAAGTCCTTCATTGTTTAAGTTTTATGAGTCTGACATAGGAATAACTTGGTATATTTTTCTTATTTAGGGAGTTTGAAAAAGAGACTGAAAATAAAAATCCAAAAGGTCCCTTTTCATAAATAGTCTCTCGAATCCGGAAAGGTAGAAAACAATATCCGAGAGAACCTCCTGATCATGATCGACCAAGGTATTCCTTCTTCATAAACAGTCAACCTCAACCCAAAAAAGGGGTAAATGTATACTAATATGACGTCAATTCATTTAATTTAACGAGCTTGAAAGGACAAGTGCTCGACAATATTTTCATGTTTTGAGAGTAAGAAAATAGCTTAAAGTTGACTCCACCTAGAGGAAAAAGTGGTATAAAGAGTATCAACTGGTTCCGGTGATGATGGAATTGCTCGAAACTCATAAAGGTAAATAGGCTAGCTAATAATACCACTCATTGCATTGGTTCCTCAGGAAAGGGTAAAAACAACTAAGTGAGAGTGTATGATTGACCAAACAGATAGTAATGATAGATTGAAAAAACCAAGATTCATCTGGAAGAAGAGGCTGATAAAAAGGAAATCACGAGAGATAGGATCAGAATGGTTTCATTTTTACAGAAGCTTGAAACATGAGAAAATCTGCTTGAAATTGGTTTCATTTTTTCACAAGCTTGAAACAAATAAAAACTATGCTAAAAAGTTTTGCATGCCCCCAACATAATGAATCAATTTTAAGTACATTCCCCCTAAACTTCATTTCATTCACCTAAGTAGACCACTAGTTACTAATAGGTGGATGGAATGAAGGTTCATTCACAAGATGAATTGAAGAATCGAATGGGAATTTACGAGATCTAATCAAAGACTCAAATTAGAAGGGGATTTGTTTCAATTTTAAGGAGATTGACACAAGAAAAGGAACTCTGATCTGACTCCTTGTTTCATTTTTTAAGGAGCTTGACACAAGAAAATGAAGTTTTCTCCGACATGTTGTTTCATTTTTTGACGAGCTTTACATAAGAAAAAGAAGTTTTCTCTGACACCTTGTTTCATTTTTTAAAGAGCTGGACACAAGAAAATGAACTCTACTCCGAAGAGCTTGTTTCATTTTTTAAGGAGATTGACACAAGAGAAGGAACTCTGCTTTGGGGACCTTGTTTTATTTTTTAAGGAGCTTGATACAAGAAAAGGAACTCTGATCCAACACCTTGTTTCATTTTTTAAACAGATTGACACAAGAAAAGGAACTCTGCTGTGAGAGAGCCTGTTCATGGCCCATAAGAGGTCATGGCTTCCAAGAGGTTCTCATCAGTCGGGAGAACAACACTTTAGAAATCAGGGTCCAATGCCCTGAGTGCATGATGCACTATATCGCTAACTAGATCATTAGTGTTATCACCAAAATCATACCTGATTAGATGCTGATTAGACAACTTCAGTGTAACTATTTCAAACCAATATTGTGACTGAGGCTTAGCCTCCTCAATCTGAGAGGGCTCTCTCAAGGTTTAATGATATTGAATAAAGATATAGATGGATGGCTAACTCTATTGTTTGTGTCTTGGTTTTTTATGTTTGCAAGTTGAAAAGATGAAGACTTGCTACCATTGGGCTATGGAGTCAGTGAGAGGGATAAAGATGACAAAGGATTTCCTTTTGGAAGCTGAGGCTTGTACATACTTCAATGAAATAATAACACATTCAGGAATATCCCAATAAATTGAGGTTCAAAAGGAAGTCAGAGCATGTAGCACATGAATTCTGAGTAATGAGACATCAAGGTATTGAAAGCAAAAATACTGAAAGATATTTCACCATAGCTCAATACTTAAAGGAAGTTAGAGCATGAACATTCATGAATTCTGAGTAATAAGCACTTAAAATATGGAAGAAATTTTTTTCAAATATAGGACATAGACTCATTGAAATACACTAAGAATCTCAGGTAAAGAAAAGCTATTTTGTTTCTGTATATATCAATAAATCCAAAGCTTTACAAAAGTAGTTTGCTGAAATGAAATTTTCCAACCTGTAGGTTGAAAATAATATCAATATGTAGCCATTGAGCTTATGGAGTCAAAATTTCAGTGATCCAGTGAGTTTACTTGACGTGGAAGTTGAGGCAGGTCATACTTTTTAGTAGTAGGACACACATACATGAGACATGGAAATACACAGTCAATTCACTTATAAAAGAAGTCAGAGCATCACAAGGATGAATTATGAGTAATATAAATGAAAACCACTAAAAGAGAGATATATAAAAGGTAAATATAGAACAAGTAAGCACCAAAAACTCCTTCAGAATCTCAAGTTGGCCAAGTAATCCATCTCTGTATTACTAAAACAATGATTTTACAATAAGCTGCAATTTTGCCAAAAAGTCTCCAACCCTTTACAAATTCGACCTCTTGATCTTTAATAGACATCTTACAACATGAGAGGATCTACCTCTAGGCTATATACATTGAATTTATAACTACTGACACCTTGCATAACCATAAGACAGGTAATTTATAACAAAAAGACACCTAATCTACTTAAACAGTCCTATTCCAAAGAGGACTCAAACTTCTTATTAATATCTTTAACAACCTTATCCTAAAAAACTTATCTAATTGAATTACATAATTTTCCAAGTGTATCATCACATGGTTGAATTTGGATGATAGGCTTCAGCTCTTCATGACCACTTTGTTTGACCTTCACAAAAGCAGGAAACAATACCATGTTTTCTAGGCATAAAATCCTTTGCATTCTTTGAACATTTTGACCATCAATTAAACTTTATTTCGTGGTACTTAGATGTTGGAGATTATCTTAACATGTATCATCACTTATCCCTAGCCTCCAGCTATCCAAAATCATTCCCAAAACTGTTCAAAAGAGCTGTAATGTACCGCACTACGAAAACACAATAGTTTCGTAGCGCCTTTGTAACACTGCCATTTTAAGTCTTAATTCTCCAAAAACTGAATTCTTTCCACTTGCATCATTTCAATTACCCTTTAATACATCCTCCATATCAATTTAAATCCTTGATTCATCCTTCAACCCTTCAAAAACTGATCAAAATGAGCAAGAAAAGTTGCTACAGTAGTTTTGTAGCGCTTTTCCAGCTTCTTTACACTAAATGTGCTATGAAACTGCTGAGTGTGTAGTTTTGTCAAAAATTTTCAAAGTGTCAACTTTAGTTATGCTCAAAACTCCAAATATACCTGTCTCCATCATTTAAAAAAAACATATCAACCATAAACCAAATTCATTTTAGCTTTTTCCTTAATAACTTATTAACTTCTTGTAGATTTCTCCTGGTTTTTTTTTTTTTTTTTTTGAGCAATAGGTCTTGAGACAAAGCCTATATATCCTAATCCATGATGTAGTTTGAGAAAATGAAGGAGGTTTTTGTAGGCCATTATGTACTTAATACAAACCTCTTGTTTTTTTGAAACACATCTCCGGTTGTCCAGAAACGAACTTTGAAAAACATGTGTAAAATAGGAAAACTCTGTTTTCTGAAATAGGACTTCAAAGAAATCCTTGTATCGCCAAACTTATAACACCTGTGAGGAAAGTGAGAGAGGCTATTGTTATTTGATATGTTTTGAAAAAAACCTCTCTCAGGTTCTTAAAATAGATTTTGTATCGCCAAACTTATAACACCTGTGAGGAAAGTGAGAGAGGTTATTGTTATTTGATATGTTTTTGAAAAAAACCTCTCTCAGGTTCTTAAAATAGACTTTTTTGTTCTCAGGAACCTCCTTTGAAGTTGACTGCTAAAAACCAGAAAATAGAGTTTTTGCTTCATAACTTTCAGTGTTTTTGTAGCACTTTCTGCCTTTTTTACACTGGATGCGCTACAAAAGTAGGGATTCTTCGCTTATTAGGCAGTTTTGGCACAAAAACTTTGGGAAATGAAATACAAATGGAAAATGATGAATGTTTGACATGAAATAAATTTAAAGAAGGCTTTATTTGAACCTTAGGATGAGCTTTAAACAAAAACCTTCCCTTGATCAAACCTAAAATGAATCCTACAACCCTATTTTGACTCATGAACCTATTTGACCTTGAAAAAATGATGTTTGAATTATTTGAGTGATAAAAATTTGTATACACATGCATGGAACAAGTTTCCACACAATTAACCCGTGGCAGTGAAGATACCACTTGCATGTAAGGACCTATTGATGGGAAAATCTGTCCGGCCAACAGCAGGGGATCTCCCCGGTAAAAAGTCCCAACTATACTCTTAACCATTTGGAATGGGGATGCCATCTGGGTGTGGGTCTGGAAACCGCTCAGTTCTCCTTTCCTTGGGTCTCAATAGAACTTAATGAACCTGCGGACACACGCTTATTCGGATGATACAAGACACATGACTGATGAATTAAATGAACATATAACACTATGCGTAGCGAGCTGAATAATAAAGCATGGGGCCAAAGGAAATGCTGTCAACAACATATCATTAGGGTCATGCTTGTATGCTATTCTAACCACAGAAGAAACAATTCTTTATGGAAGAACACCCTCCACTTCCTTAAGTGGCGTCGGTGATAATATAAATGTCAGTAAACCAAGTTATTAACATTCATTGAGAAAGCGAAAATAAACTTAGCATCATTAAAACATGTTTAGAAAACTATAATGCATACATGATGTCATGGAAACACAGTTTCATTAATCAAAAGATGTTAGAAACTGAAAAAAGAATACTCATAGTGTTCATGCATTTACCAACATCAGATCCAACAATGGAATTAAAAAATGCTTGTATTCATACTAAAAAATGTGTAGTCCCTCTATATAATGCTCTACAACTCTTTGAGTCCCAAACAAAAGATCCTTACAATCTTCCTAAAGGAAGTTTTTATAGACCAAAACTTGCCCTTTGGGCTACCATAATTTTTGATTTCCTGACCATTGGGCTGCCTTGCGACTTGAATGGAGGATGCGACCTGCGACTCAATTGGACAGTGCGACCTGTGACCTAGTTGCATAGTGCGCCCTGTGACCCAGTTGCACAGTGCGACCTGCGACCTCTTGCCATCTGATCATGGGAATGTGCGCGTGGTTGTGAGGTCAGGGGCATCAACTTGTTGCTCCCTGAGAAAATTCTACCATGCGCGATAATCTGCAACTACTGGGGAGATTAAGGGAACTTCTTCCCTTAACCAGTGCAGGAAATCCAAGGCATTTGGATTCAGAGTCTCTCTCTTGAGTGTGACCTCATTGGCTAAAGAGGCCAGTTTAGTGTAGATCCAAACTGGTGTAACGATGAATTTACCCAAGTTCTCTTGCGATGCTGGAAGATCAGGAGTAGCAACGGCTTGCCTGATAGGTTGCAGAAATGTTTGAATCTTTTGATCCACCTGTCCCCATGTATTTTCCTTGCTCAATGCACCCAACGATGGAATGTGGTGTAGTTCATGCATTGAGTCGATGCCACTGATCAAATGCTCGTATGCGGCCATTACCTTTTCTAGGTCTTTGGATAGATTTTCCTTGGATTTCATTTTGATACGAATTTGGACCTTGGCATCCTGGGTGTAAATCCAGTCTTTCTTGGGCAAGTTTTCCGGAGCCAGTGGGTACCGACCTATCCACTCTATCATTCTATCCAAAGTGGCAGAGGCCTCTTTCAGTTGCTTGCTCCTCTTTTTTGTCTCTACTTGGGCTCTTAGTAGGGGGGCGACTATTTGTTTTATAGTGAACATCTCCCCATAAACCTGCCTCATGGTGACCTCCAGTACCTCCAAATATCTTTGGACGGTGAGCGGTACTTCATTAACAGGAGAAATTTTTTCTCAAAGCTTTTGTATTTCCTCCTTTAATGCTGTATTTTCTTGCTCTACCCTTGCCTCCCTTTTTTCAGATTCCTGTAACTTATTTTGTAGGGAAAGGATCTTTCTACTCATTTGGCTCACATTTTCTTTTGTGGCTGCGGAAAAAGCAGCGTCGGCTGATGCTATCATCACTGGGTTGGTCCTAGTATCTAGGACTATATCTTTCTCTGTCGTGGTTGTGATTGGGGTGGAAGGGTTCCGTGCTAGACATCTCCTTTTCTCTTGTTGGATCTTGAAGGAGAACTAATCATAAGTGAGCCTTGTAAGGTTAAACACCTCCTCTTCCTATCCTTCATAAGAGCTCGGTTTGGAGAGTGCAAAATGCGTATTTATTACAGGAACTTCGATGGGCTGCAGCTCAGTTTGTAATTCTGTGACTGGAGGAGATGTCTCAATGTTATTTGGTCTTCGATCTTCCTCTTCTTTTCTTTTTCGTTCTTCCTCTTCTTTCTAACGCTCCGCTTTTGCGTTGTCCTATTCTGCTTTTTGCCTGCGCTCCGCTTCTGCTTTGTCTTGTTCTGCTTTCCGCCTACGCTTTGCTTCTGACGTTGCTTCCTGTTCTTCCTTTCTCTTGCGTTTGGACTCCACCTGATCTAATTATTTTTTGAGATATCATTCTGCCTCAACCTCTGCTTCCTGTTCTTCCTTTCTTTTCCGAGCCTCTTCTGCCTGCTTCTTTATTTGTTATGCCTTCAGGTTCTTTTTATGCTTTTCTTCATCTTATTTTGCCTTCTTTTCAGCTTCCCACTGAGATTTTTATTCTTGCTCTTTCTGTTGGGTAGTAGTGTTGTGACCCGTGGTGGTTCGAGGCTTCTTGGCCTGGGAAGAAGAGGCGCCTCCCAATTCGCGGATTCCTTCCTCCAACGTGTGATCATCTGGATCTTCCTAATCGGACCATGCCCCCGGGGCAAGTTCCCTATCCGCATTATACCAGTTTCTTTTCTCATCCTCATATTTGTGTTCAGTATGTTGGTAGCTCCATTTGAAATTAGCCCGTTTACATTGATCAGGGACTATCCTCTCAGGGTCATATGTCCGGTGATCCAAAGGCCCCAGATGGAAACCTCTCATTTCTTTTGCTTTTTCCTCTACCTCTCTGAAATCCTTGACTATGTAGGTACCTATGGTGAGCGACAGTGTAGGCCACAAATTTTTCTTACCTTTAGTCAGGACCTTAGAGAAACCGGAAGTCATCTGATAACAAAATTCCTGAAGAAGCATCTTATCCATAACAAATCAAGGCATGGCATGGGGAGTCTTGAATGAACCAAAGACTTGAATAAAGGTATATTCTGCGAGTGGAAACCAATGTGCCACCCTCGACTAACGTCTCCATGGATTGCTAGGACATGCATGGAGTGTTGAACCCTTAGTTAAACCGAGAGGGGGGGGTGGAATCACTTAACACATACATGGACTTTTAAACTTTTCTTTTAAATCTTATTTACACCTTCATTTCATGGTCAACTTTTAATATGTGAGCAACAAGCATCATTTACTGCGATTTGTGGATGTAATAGCAGACACTATGGATTGCTGAAGTATTGGGTTGCATAGATAAATCACATCAACACATAAACATCTCAAGCACGTAGACACCAGATATAAGTGGAAACCCATAAAGGGAGAAAACCACATCTTATTATTGTTGTGATGCAAAGGAAAGCTCCAACTCCCTCTCACCACTGTTTTCTGCAGGCACCAACCTACAGGAGGCTCTATCCTCAATTCTACAAGCTACAACTTGCAAGGAAGCTCCAACTCCCACCAATTTTCTGCAGGCACCAACCTACAGGAGGCTCCAACCTCAGTCAGCTACAACTGACATTTTATCAAGCTACAACTTGATGTGGAAGCACCAACTCCCATCTATTTTCTGCAGGCACCAACCTACAGGAGGCTCCTACCTCAGTCAGCTACAACTCACATCTATCAAGCTACAACTTGATAGGGAAGCTCCAACTTCCTTACTCTTTCAAAAGAAAAACACTTGCTGATTTACCTTGGATATCAGCTCTGTTTTGTACCTTCTTCTCTGTTGTTCATCAACTCTTATATCAGACCTGCATCATCTCTGCTCAGCCCCTTCTTCTTCTTTGCTCAGCTCCTCCTTATTCACATTTATCTTGTAGCTTGCTTATTTTCTTCAACTCTCTTTAATTCTGCTGCATACTCTCTTCTTCTCTCACTTCTTTTTCGTCAACCTCTCCTCTTGGATATTACCCCCTTATATACAAGATAGCTTCATGACTATTTGTATTCTACTGGGAAGTCGAAATGGACAGTCATGTCTCTTTGCCTTCTGCCTTCTCATCTCTTTTCATCTTACTCAGAAAAATGTAACTGTAGGTGCTTATTTTAATGTTACAGTGGGATATTTGCTTTCTTCCGGAGACTTGCCAATGCATCACAAACAATAAAAACAATAAAAACATTTACATTCGAATTACAATTTGAACTCTAGCTCACTCATTTTGTCTCTTGGCTTCTGTGCATTTGTCTTTTCTTTGGCTGTCTTTGTCTTTTCTGTGACTGTGTTTTATCTTCTTTCGGATCTGTTTGCTCTTCTGTCCTCTGCTGTGGTGTAACTGCTGCATATGTGTAAATGTGCCTTTTATATTCGCTAACTGTAAATATGGAGGAATTCCAATTCCTTTTATGCCATTAGTGTCTTGTTGATGTGGCAGGTTCTGCAGGTCGGAACATACATATATTACAATTGTATTACATTAATAATCGCCCTCCCGTTAGGCTGAGGCCCGTGGGTCTACAGACCACGCGGCATGTTTTAATAAAACCGCAACAATGTAATATATATACATATAACAACGCCCCTTCATATACACAAATAAGTAATTTCAATTCTCGGCTTACATACACACTTCCTTTTTAAATCAATTCTCAGCGTAATATAGTGAAGACATATTAAACATATAAGAACTCCTTTTGTTCCCGCATGCTCTTGTAATAAACCCAATCTTGAGGCTTTTGTAATAAACCCAATATTATTACATATATGTTTCGATTTTCTTTATGCGTACTGTAACATATCAATGTATATAAAACAGTCTTGAACTATATCCAAACCTTTGGATATATTAACCATTCCTTTCAGATTCCACGGGTATTGATGACTAACTCTTGAACCGATATACGAGGCCTCCGGAATTACAGACTCATGCGCCTTATCATATATATATATATATATATACCAATCATATCATAGCACTCGTATTGAACCATTCCTTAATTCCGCGGGGGTAGCAGACTCGGGCAGATAAGGGAAGGAGACCCCCTCGGAATGCATTACACATATCTCCCACTTATACATTATCACAGCGTTAACAGATTTCCGCGGGGGTAGCATACTCGGGCCGATAGCGGAGGGAGACCCCCTCAGAATACACATTGAACCATAATGTACATTGAACCATGCAACATATTAATCAGAGGCGGTAAGATTCCGACAGGGTAATTAACTCAAGCAGATAGGGGAGGGAGACCCCCTCGGAATACATGACGTCATCCTCAGCAGGGCCCATGCTTTACATACTCCATTATATATATATATTTATGTGTTAACAGAACTCAATAGTTTATATATATATTTCCTCCCCTTGCGATTTCCGATTGCGATTGATCTCAATCGCAACTTTGAGTTGCAAGCCCCTCTGCTTTGTTTACCTCCGATGCGATTGGGAAGGGGTCCCACCATATAAAAATTCGTTTTGTGCACTCCATATATAAACCTTGGACCTTTGGTTATATGCTCTGGGCTTCACTGTATTCACAAATTCTCTGTTTATTTAAGTTCCGAGATTTATCAATTGCGGTTTATAAACCCATCGGGTCCGGATTCTCATCGCAATCGCAATTTCCTGTGGGTTACATATTACGCTGCTCTTGTGATCTCCGATTGCGATTGGGTGAGGGTCCCACTTTATATTACTTCCTTTCCATTGATCATAACACTCTCCACTTAAATATATATCAATGTATATGCCTTGGACCATTGCAGACTATGAAATGCGTGACATTTATATGTATTGTGATGGATATTATATATATATATGTGTGTGTGTGTGTGTGTGTGTGTGTGTGTGTGTGTGTCTGCCAGCGGGTTAGGCGATTCCCGGAATAATGTTTATGAATTATGTTAAATCTATAACGCCGGTTGGAGTGTGCGATTCCCAGAATTTGGTTTTGCATTATATGCGTAACGCCCGGCTTGGGGTATGATTCTCGGAATTATATATCTGTCCTCCGGGTTGGGCGATTCTCTGAATTATAACAGCTCTACCTCTGCCTCTGTCTCTGCTGCTCTTGTCGCTTTGCCTCTGCCTCTGCTTCTGTCGTTCTGCCTCTGCCTCTGTCTCTGTGATAATGGCTCTGCCTCTGTTATATTCGCTTCCTCTGCCTTCATTTGCTTCTTTGCTGCGTCCATTGTATTCGTTGCTTCCTTTGCCTGTTTCTGCTTCAGTGCTGCCTCCTTTGCCTGTCTCTGCTTCAGCGCTGCCTCCTTTGTTTCCTTCATGTGCTTCTTTGCTGTCTTCATGGCCATGATAACAGCTCTGTCTCTGTAGCTATTTGTCTTACGCTCTCTCTTTTAATTCATCTGCTCCTTGACTGATGCTACTCCTTAATTCTCCTTTTGCTGCCTTTGCTTCTTTAAATGAACTTGTCTCTACTGCTCGACTCTCTCTATATCTGTCTCAGATGTTCCTCCTTTTCCATCTCCGTTGCCATCAATGTTGGTTCAGGTGCTGCTCCTTTGTGCTCTTTTGCCATCAATGACAACATTTCCAACAGTCTCCCCCTTTGGCATTGATGGCAACACCTCCACCAATAATCCTATGCTTCTTCTGCTTTCCTTTTAGAAGCCCCTTTTTGTTTTTCCTCCCCCTTTGACATCAATGGCAAAGGGTTGCTCATTTCCTAGTTTTCTTTCTGCATTTCCTCTCTCTGAGTTATGTTTAGGCCCTCTTCTACTGACTTTGTAACATGCTGCTCCAAACTGATGTACAAGACTTGTTGAGAGAACACTTTTGAGATTATTTGAACTTGTATATACACATTAAGTCGATATCATTTCAAAGCATAGACTTCTTGCACTTGTATAGAGAGTAGGTGATGACAGCCATATATAATCAGATTTGTATAATGCGAACTGAATTATTGGATCAAGACTTAAGGATTGTGAATGCTCCATGTGACATATAGATCTTGTTTCAGCTATATTATAATCTTCATTTGAAATCCATATCAGTTGAGGAAATTGTAGTTGGAGTATGTCTTCTTCTACAATACTCATCTGCAGTACAATATTTGTTCATTTGTCATGAAGCTAATATGTCTTTTATAGCTGCGGTTCACTTTCCTTGCCTGTTGGTGATGATTTGAGCTAGGATGCTGATAATAATCTTGCATTAAATAGCTACAGATCCTTGTTACTGATATGAATCAACCAAAATTTGATCTAAGAAATCAATTCCCTTTACTGCTTCCATAATGTACTTTCACAACAAAACCTTGAGGCTAGATACATTCAATTTATTGTTTAGATTTACTTATCAACCAAGCACTTTTCTTTATGACATAAGGGGTTATGTATGTCAGTGATCAATCTCTTTTCAATGGTGAGATGTTGGCAAATCCTTTCTACTGAAGTATGTTCGTGATAAATCAATAACAGATTTTTGAGCTTCGGCTGTCACAACTCATCCTTCATACTTTCGATATTTTAATTGTTCCATCATGATGATCTTTCACACGAATATATTCAGGTTGTTTACTTGATATTTTAGCCAATAGGCTCCACCCATTTTGTGAACAATCTTCAAAAAGAGGTCTTGAAGATATATGTACTAACTTCAGGAGGGCATGCAATTATATATATAGAGACAAATGCTGCTTCAATGCATAATATATTTCTTCAAATGTAAACCTAACGCTGATCCTTTAGCACTGCTGCTGACCTTTTCATGCTGAATGCAGATAATACTGGGAATTTTACCTTGAGGTTCTTTTGCCATAGTTCTTTGATCCTGTGGACCTGTATCATACTGCTGCTCTACTGATAATGCTTGGTAATATGTTGATAAGCATGTTGCTTGTACTTAACCATCAATAGATATTATTTTGATAAACCATGCTGAGATTTCACTTTTAGCTTGCACATTTATCCTTAATTAAGACATCCTTCATAAATTCTACTGTAGAGCTTTCCACTGTTCACACCAACAGTTATCAATATCCTGAAATTTACCTCGACATCTTTAACCATTTGCTTATTCTGCCATTCTGTTCAAAGAAATGCCACTGCATTTTGTTTTCTAGGACTGCTCCAGAATCATTGCTGCTTTTCATACAATTCAATTGTTTTAACATAATGAACTTCAAGAAGACATCTTCAATTTCTTTGCTTGGAATCTTCATGGGCAGATCACTCAGAATTTTTTCACTCACTTAACTGTATTTCGTCAAGGGGACTTTTCATAGATGAAAGATGTAATGATATAATGATGATAGGCTCTTCTCTTATTCCTCCTTCTTAAAGTGGTTCACTTGTTCATTCTGGCTATATGATGCACACTGTGATCATCACTTATGTGCTGGTGTCTTCTTAGCTTACATGCTCATGGCTGATGTTCTCTCTACCACCAAGGCTTCTTGTTGTCTTCTCTTCTTCCATCAATCTGTTAGCTATTTAATATTTCAGATGATCTTCTTTCTCTTTAGTTCTCTGTTAGAGAAATTGTCCTGTGCATTCCTGATCTTATAGCAATCCTCATTCCAAGGAGCTCTTCTTAGACTACTTTCATGGGGACCTTTTATGAACTGCTCTCCCCCCTGGGATGTTGCTTCATATTTGTCACTGATTAGATATTTTCTTTTCTTCCTAGAGCAGCTCCCCCTGAGACTATGATGTTTTACATTATGTTATTGAGATGATAGGCTCCCCCTTTCTCTTTTCCTTCCAAACTTTATTGAGGTTCTTCATAATGTCTGCACTTCTTTTAAATTCATAGTTTTGTTTGATTTGCTTTGATCCCATCATCTGTCTAGAGTTCTTCAATGTATATGGCAGATTACAGTCTTTAGCTTTGTGACCACGCTTGAGGCATACATAACATCTTATTTGACCAAGGTGCATTTGAGCCGATGTATAATATTTCATTCCCCTTTTTGAACATAATTTACAATCAACATATTTATGTCCAAATTCATTGCATGCATAACAGTAGCCATAGAAATGATTTGTGTACCTGGTGGAAGATTGTCTTTTCCCTTTGCTTGCTTGAGGGGTTCTTCTCTTTTGCTGCATCCTTTGCTGTTTGGACTGGATTGGCTTTGTCTTACAATATGTTGCATTATGTCCTGGTTTATGACAAGATAAACATGTGCTAATTTTCATAGGAGGGAGGAACCTCCTTTGACATCTTCCGAATTTGTTCAATTCATCCCTAGGAGCATATGAGCCTTTAGTAGTTGATTGTTTCATCCTCTCATTCTCTGATCTTTCATGTTGTTGCTTGATTATGTTTGTTTCTTTACAACTCATGTTCCTGCTGGTTTTTGCTTCTGTAGGAATTTGCTGAGCTGTTTCACAGTTCTTTACAGCTTTTACAAAAATGATTTTCTTGTTATCTTCAACCTTGGACTTGCTGGTTTCCCCTTCATATCCTATCCCAGCCTTTATGTGAGGTGGTCTTTGAGCCTTTAGAATCTGGTCCAACTGTCCAGAGCATTTCATTAGAGGTGTATTCATTAATAGTTCTCTTTGGGCCTTTTCTAAGTTCTTTCTTAGGCTCACTACTTCTTCTTCCAATTTTTCACATTCAAGACTTTTCTCTCTCATTTGTTGCAGCAAAGTGTCTTCTGTTTTCCTTGCTTCTTCAAGGTGTGTCTTCAGGCCAACAATTTCTTTCTTATCTTCATATTCTCTCTCATCACATATTTGCACCACTGTCTTAAGGTCTTTGTTTTCATTTTTCAATTTTTCTATTTCAGTCAAAGCAGTGTCAAGCTTGGCTTTTTCTTCAGCTGTAATTTCTTCATGGTTCTTATCTCCATTCACACTAGCAGGTACTTCATTTGATTGAGAATCTTCTTTCTGACATGAATTTATCTTTTTCTTAATTCTCTTATCCTTCTTGTCAGTGCAGTCCTTAGTGTCTACTCCATGTATGAAGTGCAGTCTATCCCAGATTTCTTTTGCAGAGGTTAAATCCATTATCAACTCAAGGTCCTTGTTATGAAGATTGTCATATATCACACATTTTGCCTTAGCATTCCTCTATTGTTCTTTCACTGTGGGTGAGTCTGTGCAGTAACCATCACAAACAAGCTTCCATACCTCTGGATCATCAGCCATAAATCCCGTCTTAACCTTATCTCTCCATTCAGGAAAGTTAGTTGTATTTAGCACAGGTACATTTTGATAGTCCATGACTCAACCAGATCTCCTTCAAGCTATTAAGCTTACACCAAAGGAACTGGCTCCGATACCAATTGTTGAACCCTTAGTTAAACTGAGAGGGGGGGGGGGTGAATCAGTTTAACACATACATGGACTTTTAAAACTTTTCTTTTAAATATTATTTACACCTTCATTTCATGGTCAACTTAATATGTGAGCAACAAGTATTACTATCAAACAGATTTGTTAATGTAATAGCAAATTGAATATGAGAGCAGCAAGTATTAAGCAGATGAGATAAATCACATCAACACATAAACATCATGCACAGAGACACCAGATATAAGTGGAAACCCATAAAAGGAGAAAACCACATCTTATTATTGTTGTGATGCAAAGGCAAGCTCCAACTCCCTCTCACTGATCAAGTCAGCAGCACCAACCCACAGAGGCTCTATCTCACCTCAAGCCTAATCAAAGAAACACCTGATTACTTGCATTAACCATGAGGTTCTGGTCTCACTAAAGAATGATATTTTATCAAGCATCCTGATACAACTCTGCAGCACCACCTCAACTGTCTCCTTACCAACCTACAGAGGCCTTACCGGCCACTAAGAATTAACACTGTCGAGTCACACCTGATAGAAACAATGTCTTTATTTTCTAAAAGAAAACACTTTGCCTGATTGGATTTTGATATCACTCTGTTTTTATCCTTTCTTCATACATCATCAATCCCAGAGCCACTCCGCATCATCTCTCTTTCCAAATTTCTTCTTCTTCTTTGCTCGCCATCGCAGCGCAACCATCTTCTTGCAGCTTGCTTATTTTCTTCAACTCTTTTTAATTCTGCTGCATACTCTCTTCTTCTCTCACTCCTTTTTCGTCAACTCTTTCCTCTTGGATATTACCCCCTTTTTATACAAGATAGCTTCATGACTATTTGTATTCTACTGGGAATTTGAAATGGACAGTCATGTCTCTTTGCCTTCTGCCTTCTCATCTCTTTTCAGCTTACTCAGAAAAATGTAACTGTAGGTGCTTATTTTAATATTACAGTGGGATATTTGCTTTCTTCCGGAGACTTTCCAATGCATCACAAACAATAAAAACAATTAAAACATTTACATTCGAATTACAATTTGAACTCCAGCTCACTCATTTTGTCTCTTGGCTTGCTGCGCATTTGTCTTTTCTTTGGCTGTCTTTGTCTTTTCTGTGACTGTGTTTTATCTTCTTTCGGATCTATTTGCTCTTCTGTCCTCTACTGTGGTGTAACTGCTGCATATGTGTAAATGTGCCTTTTATATCCGCTGACTGTAAATCTGGAGGAATTCCAATCCCTTTTATGCCATTAGTGTCTTGTTGATGTGGTAGGTTCCGCAGGCCGGAACATACATATATTACAATTGTATTACATTAATAATCGCCCTCCCGTTAAGCTGAGGCCCGTGGGTCTACAGACCACGCGGCATGTTTTTAATACAACCGCAACAATGCAATATGTATACATATAACAGCGCCCTTTCATATATACAAATAAGTAATTTCAACTCTCGGCATACATACACACTTCCTTTTTAAATCAATTCTCAGCGTAATATAGTGAAGACATATTAAACATATAAGAACTCCTTTTGTTCCTGCATGCTCTTGTAATAAACCCAATCTTCAGGCTTTTGTAATAAACCCAATATTATTACATATATGTTTCGATTTTCTTTATGCGTACTGTAACATATCAATGTATATAAAACAGTCTTGAACTATATCCAAACCTTTGGATATATTAACCATTCCTTTCATATTCCACGGGGATTGATGACTAACTCTTGAATTGATATACGAGGCCTCCGGAATTACAGACTCATGTGCCTTATCATATATATATATATATATATATATACCAATCATATCACAGCGCTCGTATTGAACCATTACTTAATTCCGTGAGGGTAGCAGACCCGGGCAGATAAGGGAAGGAGACCCCCTCGGAATGCATTACACATATCTCCCACTTATACATTATCAAAGCGTTAACAGAGTTTCGCGGGGGTAGCATACTCGGGCCAATAGCGGAGGGAGACCCCCTCGGAATACACATTGAACCATAATGTACATTGAACCATGCAACATATTAATCAGAGGCGGTAAGATTCCGACAGGGTAGTTAACTCGAGCAGATAGTGGAGGGAGACCCCCTCGGAATACATGATGTCATCCTCAGCAGGGCCCATGCTTTACATACTCCATTATATATATATATATCTATGTGTTAACAGAACTCAATAGTTTATATATATATTTCCGCCCCTTGCGATTTCCGATTGCGATTGATCACAATTGCAACTTTGAGTTGCAAGCCCCTCTGCTTTGTTTACCTCCGATGCGATTGGGAAGGGGTCCCACCATATAAAACTTCGTTTTGTGCGCTCCATATATATACCTTGGACCTTTGGTTATATGCTCTGGGCTTCATTGTATTCGCAAATTCTTTGTTTATTTAAGTTCCGAGATTTATCAATTGCGGTTTATAGACCCATCGGGTCCGGATTCTCATCGCAATCGCAATTTCCTGTGGGTTACATATTACGCTGCTCTTGTGATCTCCGATTGCGATTGGGTGAGGGTCCCTCTTTATATTACTTCCTTTCCATTGATCATAACACGCTCCACTTAAATATATATCAATGTATATGCCTTGGACCATTGCAGACTATGAAATGCGTGACATTTATATGTATTGTGATGGATATTATATATATATATATATATATATGTGTGTGTGTGTGTGTGTGTGTGTGTGTCCGCCAGCGGGTTAGGCGATTCCCGGAATAATGTTTATGAATTATGTTAAATCTATAACGCCGGTTGGAGTGTGCGATTCCCAGAATTTGGTTTTGCATTATAAATGTAACGCTCCACTTGGGGTAATGAGGAACTCGGAATTATATATCCGTCCTCCGGTTTGGGCGATTCGGAATTATAACAGCTCTACCTCTCGCTCTCGTTCGCTCGCTCCCGTCGCTTCGCTCTATCATTCCGTCATTCCTCGCCCGCCTCCCTCTGTCTCTGTGATAATGGCTCTGCCTCTGTTATATTCGCTTCCTCTGCCTTCATTTGCTTCTTTACTGCCTCCATTGTATTCGTTGCTTCCTTTTCCTGTTTCTGCTTCACCGCTGCCTCCTTTGCCTGTCTCTGCTTCAGCGCTGCCTCCTTTGTTTCCTTCATGTGCTTCTTTGCTGTCTTCATGGCCATGATAACAGCTCTGTCTCTGTAGCTATTTTTCTTACACTCTCTCTTTTAATTCATCTGCTCCTTGACTGATGCTACTCCTTAATTCTCCTTTTGCTGCCTTTGCTTCTTTAAATGAACTTGTCTCTACTGCTCGACTCTCTCTATATCTTGCTGCTATGCTGCTCTCTTTGCCTTGTTGTCGCCGTATGTTCCTCCTTTCTCCATCTCCATTGCCATCAATGTTGGTTCGTAGGTGTCGCTTCCTTGTGCTCCTTTGCCATCAATGACACATTTCCCCAACAGTATCTTGACTGAACAATTTCTTGTAGAGCGCCGGGATGAAGAGTTGTGAGATTGAATCTATATCTTGCTTATACCTAGAGTCCAAAAATACCTTCTTTTATATGTGAACTGGGCGCGCCTGCTCCGGGTCCCAGCTGCGGGACCATCCCTCAAAGTGGCACCGGGAACAAACAACATCCAATAAGTAGGAAGCCATGTAAAATTCATGCGAATATCCCTCCTCTGGTGCTAGTGCTAAGGATATGTTTGTCTGGAGAGATGCCATCAGCATGTTGCCCCAATTGAAACGAGTGCCGTGCACAGTGACATAGTTCATCAGGGATACCCAAGTGCCACTGAAAGTGGTGGCAGCAGGATGACTGTATATCCTACAAAGCATAGCTGCCACCAGCTTATATACCTTCCTGAGGCCCGCCACTGGATATTCTTGATCCTTCTTGACTTTGAACTTTTCGGGTTCCTCCCACCACCCCCTCGGGGTATCTGCTATGGTGACTGCATGGGTGGTGGCCCATTCTTTTGTGAAAGTTTGTTCTCATTTTGGCAGCGCGTAGTAAAACTCAACATCCAAGCCCTTTAGAGTCGCAAACGCTTTACCTTCATAGTCCCGAATTACCCACATTTTGGGGTCGGTATTCTGTATGATCCATTCAATGAATTCCACACATGGGAATATAGCAGGGTGGGCACCTGCATAGTGGAGCTTCGACCATTTAACTTGTATATATACTTGCCGGTCGGGGAGGTCCTCTGGGAATTCTGGCTGTGCAAATTCCTGGTATACTTGATACCAACTCATGTTGTCCCCTTTGGAAAATGTACATGAGGTATCCCTGTAGATCAGAGGCGGAGACATTGGTATGTCCATTTATATATCTTATATCTCTGGGCTCTTGTTTTTCTTGCAGGCCGCCGGAGGTCCCATGTCACTCGAGTCTGAAGAGACAGAGACGCACTCTAAGTCTGCTTCGAATTCACTTGTCATGTTCATAAAATAATCCCAAGATAAGAAAGATGCCATAATGATAAAAGCCTAGGTACAACTTATTAACTTTACCCAAATAAAACCACAGGAAAGGGTGAATTAGCGACTCACGACTGGGTCGCTGGGTCGCAAGGGTTGTGCGATTTAAGATTTTAGAAGGTAGTGACCTTGTGACCTCGTGACCCTGCGACCAGGTTGCGAGGTCGCTGGGTCGCAAATGTTTGACAGTTCGAAAGGGTGCGATCTTGCGACTTGCGACCGGGTCGCTGGGTCACAAGGGTTGCAAACATTAGTTTGGAGTGAAGTTGCGACCAGGCGACTCAGCGACCGGGGTCACAGGGTCGCATGAGTCGCGAAGTCACAAGGGTCAGAAGTCGCATTAGGGCTGGCCGAGGGTTTTAACAAGCGATGCGGTCCTTTGCATTATTGTAATAAATTCCCTTTCAACTTAAATAATGCAGGACTAAGTGGGTAATCAAAAAAATGGAGGGGAAGCAGTTCTAGGAGGAAAAATAAATACAAGGGAGGCTGGATGAATTGTGATTACAGGGCTATGCAAGGAGGAGGAGTGTTTGGATAGTTAGGGCATCTCAAGTCCTAAAGGATCAAAAGGAGGAATGGTAGATGGCTTAAAAGGGCTAAGGTAGAGGGAACAGGGCAACAAAAGGAAAAAATGGAAACAACAAGAGGAAATGGAAACTTACCCAAGAAAATCGCAATCCAGTTGGCCTGTCAGAAGCATTTTTCCACTCTCCGTTGCGTGAAAAAAATGCGACCTAGAGACCCTCTTATTTATAAAAGGGTCACGTGTGTGAGCCATTAATGTGGTCGCTAGGTCGCAAATGTCCCGTGTTTTAAGAGAGGCGTGACCTCGCGACCTTGAGGGTCGCGGGATTGCAAGGTCGCGGGGTCGCGATTTTGAAAAATATAAGATATCTATGACTTAGTGACTTAGCGACCTGAGAGGTCACGGGGTCTCTAGGTCGCAGATTTTGGGAAAAAAACCATTCTGTGACTCAGTGACTCTTAAATTTTCCTAAAAAATATTTAACTACAGATTTTGACTTAGCTCTTTCGATGCTCAGGGGCTCCTAAAAATTTTAGAGGGTGAATTTTTTGGGGGGTCTTGTAGAGGCTACAACAAATGGTGATTCACTGGTAGGGCCCATAATGTCTACTGATGATTTACCTTTGTGGGGGGAGGGAGGGGCCTTAACAGGATGTTCCTTTCACCTTTAGGTTTCCATGATCTTGCCTTTTGTACCTTGCGAGGTTGCTTTTCCTGCTTGCCTGTTTAGGTGCTGGTTGACCGAGGTTTTACTTCTAGTTTCCAGACTAGAAGGGTTGGAGCACTTCAGGGATTTTCAGGATCCAGTATGATTATTTCGTCCTCATTGTGTTTCTCTGCTTCCTGCGAACCTCCCAGTCCTGGCGAAGTCACTGCCTAGGAGTCACAAACGTTGCTCCGTTGCCAGTGAGCCTGGTTAGTACCCCGACGGAGTCGTCACATCGCCTCTCTGCACAGGAATCCTTTCTCAATCCTTTACCCTTTATTGGTGTGCTATTGCACTTATTTTAAATGTTCCCAAGGAACTTATTTAGATGTGCTCATGGCACTTATTTGAGAGAGGAAATTTTGCCTGGGCGGATGAGGGATCCCGATTTATTTTACTTGCAAGAGAGGTTGCTCCTGGTCTGTATGAGGACTTTGGGTTTTTCCGGATATCCTTGCGTCACCTGAAGTTAGCCCTGTACCCTTGCAGTCCAGTTGCCTCTTTAACCAACTTTCTTTCATAGACACCCTTTCAATATTGCTAGGTGAGCTATCTGTGCTTAGTAGCTTGGACGAGGTAATGTATTACCTTTGGGTGTCAGTCACAGACAAGCTCCTGCCATATTTTGTGATTTTCAAGAGAGACTTATCATCAGCACAGATCCTGGTGCAGTATGCCAATTGCGTGACTTTTACAATGCCTTCCACTTTATTGAAGTTGTTAGAAGGAAGCCTACAAAACAAAAACTAAAACATAAAACAATAAAATATGGTACAGGGGTGGGGACAACCCTCCTAGGGCTGTTAAGTGAAGTAATGCTTGAGGTCATGCCCATTTACCGAGAGGACCTCGATTCTTCCCTCTAGAGTTTGCAGTCCGAAAGTGTGGGGACCTAGCTTCTCTTTAATCTGGAATGGACCTGTCCAAAGGGCTTAGAATTTGGAATGTTTCCATTTCTCTTCGTGAGATTTATCCCATTTAAGAACAAGGTCTCCTAATTCAAAACTTTTACTCCCGGCGGACTTTTTATCAAATCATCTCTTAATCCGACTTTGGTGGATGGCGAATTTTTCCCGGGTTTTTTGCCTTTCCTCCACCAGTTTTAGTAATGTGTTGATTCGGGCTTGCAAGGTGGGGCATGGGGTGTCATGGCTTTCTTGGGACAACTGGAGGGCAGGGAGAGATAGGTGGGGAGGAAGGACGACCTCTTTTCCGTATACAAGAAAATGTGGGGAGGTGCCTTGCGAAGATTTGGGTGTGACCTGGTCAGCCCAAAGGGCGTTATGGAGGGCGTTATGCCAGTTTCATTGTTGGGACAACAGAGTCTTTTTGATGATGCGGATAAGGTTTTTATTAGTCGACTCAGCTAACCCATTTCCTTGGGGTTAATAATTTGTAGAGTGTTTAAGTACAATACCATTTTCCAAAGAAAAATCATACAACTTGAAAGACGAAAAATAAGTTGCATTGTCAAAAACAAGGGAGGTTGGAACACCAAACCTAGTTATGATAGAATAAGTGACAAACTCTATTACCTCTTGATCGTTGATTTGGCGTAATGGTATCGCTTCAACCCACCTGGTGAAATAGTTAGTAGAGGTGAGGATATACTAGTTTTGCTTGGAGGAGTGTAGTAGGATTTCTCCAATCACGTCCAACCCCCACTGTTGAAAAGGTTCCTCTACTACCACCTTGTTTCCCGATTGGCGAATTTCTGACATTGGATACACTTCTGGACATATGCATCAGCATCCTTGAAGAGGGTTGGCCAATAATATCCAGCGCGCATTATTTTGTGGGCAGTGGTATTGCCTGCAAAATGTCCTCCGGTTGGCCCATCGTGTAGTTCGGTCAGGACGCTCTGTGCTTCATCGTGTTCTAGGCAACGTAGTAGAAATCCATCGTAATGTTTCTTGAAAATTTTTCCTTGTATTAATTGGTAGGATGCAGCCTTTAGCCTTATTGCGCATTTCTGTCATGTAGTCAAAACATGATCCATTACATCGTGGGCCAAATATTTCAAAATGTCGGAGTACCAAGAAAGGTTTCTCTGCTGAGGTGCATGGTCAATCTGATACATGTTGATTTCTTGTTCCCAACATTCTTCTTCAACCCCATGTGAGCTTGCAGCCTCTGCGGCCATTTGGCAGAGTCCTTGCCCTTTAACAGTATGTACCAGTTTGAACTCCAGGTCATACTCTTGGAGACATGCCATCTAGTTTCCTCGTCTCTCGCCCAACTCTTGCTACACGAAAATTTAGTGAAAAAATAGGTGGGGAACGAACACTGTGACATGGTTTTTCAAGATTTATGGCCGAAAATACTTGACCTCTTTGTATACTATGTAAGCCTGCTTGTCAATCTCGGGGTAATTCAGTTCAGCGCCTTTCAAGTCAGTACTCATGAATGATATGGGTCGTTCATCAATGTTAGCATCTTTCTGTGTGAGGACAACTGCAAGTGATGAATCCAAGGCAAAGGTATATAAGATGAAACCTTTGCTGAATTCTGGACTTTGGAGAGATGGTGCTTTTGAAATGGCCTGCTTGATTTTATTGAAAGCTTCCTTCTCGGGTGGATTCCATTTGAAAATCGCATTATTTTTAATCATCCCCTGCAAAGGCCTAACTATTTGGGCAAAATATGATATGAATTTCTGCACAAAGTTGATTTTCCCAAGGAAAGATTGCATGGCCCTTTTGCTACTAGGAGGTGGAATTTGGGCGATGACCTTCACTTGCTCGGGATCTACAACTATACCATTCCTGGTTATGATATGGCCCAACAAATTCCCCTCTGACATAATGAAGACACTTTTCTTTGGGTTGAGTGAGATCCCATACTTCCTGCATCTTTCAAAAATCTGCCTGAGGTGATGTAAGTGATCGCCTCGGTGTTTCGAAAACATGGTGACGTCGTCCAAATATACTACCACGCTTTGTCCTATTAGACCTCGGAAAGCTACATCCATGGCCCGTTGGAAATTTTCCCCAGCATTTATGAATCCGAAGGGCATGCCCCTGAAAGCAGAAGTTCCCCACTTAGTTCGGAACGTAGTTTTTAATCTGTCGGGTTTAGCTACTAGCACTTGGTTATACCCGGAAAAACCATCCAACAAGTAGAACATCTCTGATCTAGATACGACTTGCAATGTCTGTTCCATAGGGGGAACCGGGTAGTTATCTTTGTCTGAGGCCCTGTTTAGATTGCGAAAATCCACACACAAACGGATCTCACCGGATTTTTTTCGTACCGGAACCAGATTTGATACCCAAGTGGAGTGCCAAAATTTGAAGATGATGCGTGCATCCAAAATATTCTTAAGTTCTTTCTGAATCATTGGTTCCAGTGTAGGATGCACTTTTCTTAGCTTTTGCTGGAAAGGCTTCACTCCTTCCTTAATAGTGATCAAATGCTGAATAATTCGAGTGTCATAAGTATGCAGTTCATCAGATGTCCAAGTGAAAACGTCTCGGTATTTCCGAAATAGTTGGTGAAAGCTTGCTTCTCTTGATCGGAACAATCCTTCCTGAGGTTGATGAACTTCGGGTCCTCATCTGTTCCTAGGTTTACCTATCGATGTGCTAGAGTGGAACTTTGTATTTTAGTATTGGGGGCCCCGCGGAAACGGTTATGTAGATCAAACAAATTTTCAAGCGACACTATTCCCTTGGGCATGGGATTTTCCTTGCGTTTCTCTTGTTCTTCCTGCAAGGCTTGATCATGGTCCGCTTCTTCTATCATTGCATCTTTGAACACCTCGGTGCTGAGCATGAATTCAAGTATCTGTTGGTCATCATCAAAGATATGTAAATTAGTGATGTTATCTGGCACAGATGGTTTATACACTATTTCAATAGAAAAACCATCCCTCAGAGGGGTGAACCTAGCAGTAGCTTTAGCCAGAGTATCAGCTGCCGCATTATGCATTCTAAGCACAAATTTAATAACAAACACTTTTAATAGCTCCTGTTGGTAAGCTTTTAAGTGTAGAGACAAGCAATGGATGGTATTACGTATCTGATGAGTGATGATCTCGGAATCTCTGATAAAATTTAAGCATTTCACCTTTAGGTCCAACGCATTTTTGAGTCCGAGGACTAAGGCCTCATATTCAGTGGTATTGTTGGTGCACTGAAATTCTAGCCAGCATGAGATAAAAAACTTGTTCTTTTGGGGGTCCACCAGGATGCGGCCCGTGCCGGCTCCATCATGAGTCTTGGAACCATCATAATATAAGGTCCATACATCATCTTCTGGTTTCTCCGGAGCCATGGGTTGGGGAGAGATTTCAGTTTGGTTTATGATGGGAACAACTTGGTCTTTAGTGATGAGCGTTAGCTCTGATTGGACTTCTGGGCTTACTGGGGACTGAGGGGGGTGGTAACATCCGAAGATGGCCTCTAAGAAACATATGCCGAGCTCTTCTTGGGCAAAGCTAACAGGTTCATTGGTAGCGTCGAAGTCAATCACAGTATGTTTCATATAAGGTTCACTCTCAACTCTGATTTGGTTGTTTCGAACTTTGTAGGGAAGCCACAGGTGGGACCAATCGGTAGCGAAGTATTCTTGTAGCTTGCTGGACTAGTCCCTGCTTAGCAAGAGACCGTAGGCTTCCGGGATGTCTACAACTACTATTTTTATACACTGGTGGACTATGGAGTTAGAGGACAGATGGATGATGACATTATTTAGCTCACCTACAGTGGGCACTTGTGATCTGTCAAGCTGAATAATCCTAGCATCAGTTTTCTCTGGGCGAATGTTTAACTGTTTACAAACAGACAGGGGCATGACATTTGTGGATGCATCGAAGTCAACCAGGAAATTATGGACGTTGAAGTTAAATATTTCAAAAGACAGGATAAAGGGGGGAGTAGATCCCCTAGAGTTCGCATTTACGACATTCACAATAGATTGGAGGCTTGGACTAGCTTGGGCAGATGTGTTGCTCACAGGTTTGGTTGTTGAAGCGTTGGCGAAGGCTTTGAGAATAAGCTCTCGTTGGTTGGTGATGCGAGCGAGCTCATAAAGGGAGATGTTGGCTCTAGTTTTCTTCATGTCCTCAACAATGTTGTAACCAGAGTCAGAGTGTGGACTAGTCTCGGTGGGGGTTTTGGGCTACCCTATCGACAGTTTGCTCTTTTGGTTTACTTGAGTGTTGCTAGGAGTGGATTTCTCAGGAATAACAGCTTGGTGAGCATTGCCTGGGGTAATATTTTCCTTAAGAAGGCCCTCTTATTCTCTTCGAAGGACTGTTCAAGAACTGGTCCTTTGCTTCTTAGGCCATATTTTCGTAAGGGCTTGGCTTTAGGATCGTCGGCCACATTAATGTCAGTGATGGTGTGGGTGTTTTCCTCACGGATTACATCGAACGTAAGGATGGAAGACCCTGGTTCTTCATCTGGGGGCATATATTCTTCATTATCAGAAACATCATCTTCGCTTGCGTCCCCTAGGGTTTGGTCATCTAGGAGTTGATTTACTACCACAGTCATGCTTCCAATCCATTGGGGGCATGTCTTTTCAGAGTGGGTGGCCTGGTGGAAAGAAAAAAAATTATATTTTATGATTTCTTCCACATTAAGAACAGTGTTTGTGTTTGATGGAGGCCGGCCGATTGTGGGGGTATTCTTTCTGAAAAAAGGCTTTTGCGTCTTGGTGCCAATAGCGGATTCAATGCCCTTACTCTTTAGATCAAAGACTTCATTGGTTATGTTATCACCCTAGTAATTCTTAGGTCGTGGGATTTTGGTTTATAGTTAAAGGAAACCAGTGGTAACCAAGAACCTATTTTGAAATCTAGGATCTAGCCTTCCTAAATTCCATAGAGGGATCTCTCCTTAAGATTTAGCTTTGTTTTATAATAGATTTTAGGCTAGCTATGAGTGGAAAATTTGGTTTGATTTTTTGAATGTTGGTGGGAATAAATGACTACAAGGGAAACCATAGAAATATCTACCTAACCATTGGGCAATGGGGTCAAATTTATAGCAAACAATACTAGAAAACTAAGGTCAAAAGAACAAATATACTAAGGGCAAGATAGATGATCTTCAGAGGGTTTAAAAAGGCTATTTTAATGAAGTGGTATGATCTGTACTAAGGGCAGTTAAGAATCCTTAGATCAGAGAAAAGGAAGAGGGAAATTGAGGTCAAACGAGACTAAAGAGCAATTAAGAATTCTAAAGTCTGGAAATCAGCAGAAAACATAAACATGAAAACTAGTAAAAACAGAGAGCTTTTTACACTGATTCTGTAATACCTTTCCTAGTTATTCATTTAAGATGGAAAATAACACAAGATGTATGAATGAAACTTAAAGAAATAAACAATGAAAACTGGAAGATACAATACTCATCTGATCAGCACAAGGATCATTAGTTATGATGTCTATTTTCTTCAGTTTCCAGCCTGCTGCTTCAACTTAAGTCACATAAAATCCCAATGTTTTCAACAAAAAAGTTTATAGTAGTCTTGATAATTTTATTCCACACAAAATACTTCGAAGAATGAAGTATTTATACAAGTAAATTGTTTACAAAATATCTCAAAATTTTGAGAGAATATCTCAATAGAAAATAGGAATTATTAAATAAGAAGAGGGACAGCTGCAAAACAGATGGGCGAGTTGTCCTCTTTTAAAAGAAAAATAGAACAGTTTATCTAATAAAACAGATTATTTGTCTTGCTGGAAGTATTTCTGGCACTTGGGACAATATATTGTGGAAGATGACTTGTAGTATACTCCTCTTTCACGTTCTGTTCTGATACTCTTTTACTCAGTTTCTTCACTGTTTACTGTTGTAAATTAAAAATAACCAGCAGTAACCTTTTTTTTCACTGATACACTTTGACCAATGATACTCTTTAACCACTTATTTTTCATCTTGATATACTTTGACTGCAAATTTTCATAGTAAATCAGTGAATTCCTGCCATTGCTCTGCACTGGGAATTCTCATACTCTTAAGTTTCCTGTAACTTTCATCTGCCTCTGTATACATAGAAAAATTGGGCTTAACCATGAAAATATGTTTGATCTCATTTTGTAAAAAGAACAAATTTTCAAAATATTCCAAAATGACTTTACTAGTAGGAGACCCTTGTGGTAAAGGTTTTTTGACTTGCTCTTTGGCATAAGCCCTGATTTTGTTATCATAATCCTTCTGTGGCATCAAATTTTCATTCAATGCATGAATATCTAGTAGGCCTGCTTGTGTTAGTATTGTTTATTTGGCCCAAAATCTTGTGATTGCCAAGTTCATATCCTTACACCTATCCTCCAAATTATTCATCATATTTCTCTTATTCAGGACTTTCTTAATTTGTAATATACTTTCAGTTCTTTCCTAAATTTTTAGCTCTTCAAGCTCTTCTCTGTGTTTGCTATTCAGAAATGTGATAAGATTCATGGCTTGAGCAGGTTTATCAGCCAATTCTTCTTTTGTCTTTTGTATTTCTATTTGTGCTGCTTTCAGTAATTCTTTTTGTTCATAAATAATTTGGATTGAGGGCCATTGCAAATGTATGCCCTAAATGATGTTGTTCCAAAGATAATTCTTAATGTAAGATACCTGCTTAGTGAGATTAACCTGTTGTTGAAGAATCTTTACCTGTTCCTGCAATCTGTTGGCTCTCTGCTCATGTCCTTTGGAAGTGATTAATGCATCTCGGTTAGATGTTTCCAGATTTCTGATGGTGCCTTTTAAGCTGATTATCTCTTTATCTTTCAAGGACATGTCTTCCATAGCCTTTACTATAGCAGCTATTTCCCTTGTTGGATTTTCCTGTGAAGTAGATGAAGAAGTGGCAGAGATATCTTTAGAAGTAATTGACACTGCAGTTGCCAATACTCCTTTAGGTGCCAAATGTTCTGCCAATGTAGAGGGAATAACTATACTTACAGTTGGAATAACTGTGGGAATGGGGACTTCTTGAGTTTTCTTCAAACTTTCATTTTCTTGCATTAAAGATTCTATTTTATTTTCCATATCTTTAATCTGAGCTGTCATCTTCAAAACAAGTTGCATAGTTTCCTCTTTTTCTGTTTTTTCCTGAAGAACTTCTTTTGCCTGAGGGTGCTCACTCTGTGGAAATTTGAGTTGCTTTCTTAAGGCTGCAATATCCTCATTTTTTTGCCTTATCAACTTCTTAGCAACTTCAGTATTGGAAGGGTCTGCTCCTCTTTCAATCACCAAATCTTTTAAGGACTTGATCCTCAAATCCTTAGCATGAAGAGATGCTTTATCTAATTTCATTTGGGTCTGCAAATTAGATACAGTTTTCCGAAGCATGGTAGCACTCATGGTATTGCTTACTACCTTTCAATATAGCATCTCTGATGCACTCCTGTGGAACTCTATCTGATCTAGTTCATGTATAGTATCAGCATTCACTGCAAATTTTGTCTTCCTGTAGTCTGTGGCTGATTTTGGATCTGTTACCACTGGTTGGAGAAAAGACATGATCATTTTATTTGTTGAGTAATCAAATGTTGTCACTAGTCTGTCTTTATCTCCTGGTTTTTCCTTCAGAAGTTTAGAATAAACTTCATTCTTGATCTCTTCTGAATGTCAGAATCAGTTTCTTCTGTTGTTTTAGAAGAAGAGGGAGCCTCTATATCCATTTCTACTTCAACCATTTCCTTTCCTTTTCCCTGTGCTTGTACCTTTTCATTCTGAATTTTCGTGAGTGTTTCATTAAAAATCATAGTGGCTTCATCATCTATTTTTTGATCATTAGTATCATCCACATCTATGACTCCTTCTTTTTCTAGAGTAGTCATTTTGGCCTTTTTGCTGTAGACTGTTTTAAATTTGTTTTCAATGATTGTCTCGGCCAAATATCCTTCTTCTTTCCTCAGACTTTTATTGGATACCTCTATTGGTTGGTTAACTGTAACCACCTGTGTACTGTCCATTTTATTTTCCTATAGATTATCTGTTTGTATCTCTTGATCATCATCAATTAAAGTGTTTGCAACCCATTCCAACTGATTGGCATATTTTTCAATTAGTGGCTTTGATTCATGGAGGAATGGGGTCAATTTGAATTTGACCTTGAGATTTCTCAGAATACCCTGAGGGTCATAGTTCCAGTAAAAACTCTCTTGGAAATTGAATGCTGCTAATTTGCTGCTTACTTCTTTCGAAACATCTCTACTGTTAACTATGAAAGAGCCAATTTGACTTTTCAATTTGAATTGTGCCTTCTTTTTGGATGCTATAAATTTTAGAGCATCAACATTTAGAATTTGTCTTAAGTATTCCAAAGCAAAGATCCTTGTGGTTAGAAACCTTGGTAATTTGTATGGAGCTAAAATTGCACCATACACTCTGATTTCTGTGTGATTTTTATATAAATACCAATCTCCAACTTTACAGTTTTCATACAACTGTAAAATCCCTTTGATCTCTTCATTTACCCTCGGTGGCTCTACTTTATCCAACAAACTTATGGCAGGTCTGATAAACAAGTCATTGAAATCACTGTAACTGTAGTCACTATTGTTTTTTCTAAGAAGAGAGGTCCAAAATATTACTGAAGGAGGTTTTCCCTCCATATCCATGTTTTGTAATGCAAAGGGAAAATTATCTGCTTGAGAGAAAAGGAAAAGATGTAACAGATATGAAGTATATCTGAACACTCCTTCATCAGGTAACTTTATTAGCTGATAATGTATATTGTCAGCAATGAATTTGGAAAATTAAAAGACCAATTCAGGCTGTTGTCCAGGAGACAAGGTGGAGAGGAACCCTAAAATGGAGGCATCTATGAATTCATCATTAACATAGCCTAAAATAAATTTAGCATGGAAATAACCTATCTGGAGCCTTTAGGAAAATCAAAAGTATCATAAGGTGGATTTACCTTGGGAAGGTTGACTTGATTGGGCATGAAGTTTTGAAGGATTTCCAACTTCCTAGGGAAATCCAGGTCTAAATACATTTGAGTCAAGTCTTCAATTGACAATGATACTACTCGTGGATCAAAGCTTAGTTGGAGCATATCATTGATTGATTCAACAGTTATGTAAAATAGGACCTCACTATATTTGTGAACCATGCATCTTTGATCAGGAATATAATGCATTTGACATAACCTAATGAAATCCTGAGTAGGATGGGTAATGGGAACCACATATTTGGGAAAATTGGAGTCCCATACAGGTATATCATTGGCCAATTTCTTCTCAAATTTTTCTTGACACCAGCTATGTACTTCCAGAAGATCAAATTCAAGAGTAGCATCAGAAATTCTGTAATCTAATTCAATAAAAGGATTGTTTTCTTTAGTAGTGATAGGAGGCTGTAAAATTCTGACTACTTCAGTATAATCATCAGTTAGGACAGGAGTAGGTTTATCAATTTTGGGAGGTTTGGGATTTGGAAGCTTGCTGGAGGCAGGCTTCTGAGGTTTAGGACCTCCAGTTCTAGGGGTGACCTACTTCTTAGTCATTTTTGAATAAAATGAGCAAGATTAAATTGTTTGCTCATTTCTTTATGGAAGCAGAAGGTCAATTAAGCTGATCTGGAAAAAACTCGAAATTTGGGCGAGGGTTTTATAAGGATAATGCAGATTTGTACAGTGCAGAAGGTGGGAAAGGGATTTTCAATGGTTTCTTCAGTAATTAAAAGGTATTTTAACTGCAGGAATATCTTTCGGATGGTTAAAATTCTTAATTAGGAAGCGACAAATTTTGGGAAAATTTTGACAGGGTTTCCCCTGTTTCTTCAAGGTTTAAGTACTCTTAGATGAGTACTTTTGGCTTTTAATTTCAAATTAGTTTGATTTTGTACTTAGAAATTTGAAATATGCAGGCTTGGATTACTGAGAAATACCTTTGAACAGGTATAGTTGCGGTCAAAGAGGTTTGCAGGTGGTACCAGTCTTCAAACTGGTTGCATTTGTTTGGTATAAGGTACTGGGAGTCGTCGGTAGTAACTGTTTAGAGTGGAAATGATTTTTGGATGGAAAATTATTTCGAAATTAGCTCTGCAATGGTGTATGTGATTATTTCTCAGAGGGACAGGGCACACAGGTATGAAAAATGATAAAGAACTAAGGTTAAAACTTTAGTTTTTATGGATCATGCAAAGTATTAATTGTAGGTCAAGTTGACATGGCGGGAGCGGTTTTTCGTTTGAAAGCAAAAAATAGTGGTGGTTATCACATTGCTTTCAACTAGTAACTAGTTTTTAGCTTTAGCAATGCGATCCAATATAATTAGGACACGTAGAGGGCGATGGTTTCACGAAACAAATTTTTTCGCAAATTTTTTTGGCAACTTCGTCCGATCACTTTAGAAATGTGATATGGGATCCGTGCCATCGGATTTGGTTGAGTGAAGCGAATGGCTAAGATGCGTCGGGAATATGAGGGGAAATAAGGTGGGACCAGGTACTATAATCCGTGTCGTTGATTTGGTAAGGGGAGATCGACGGTTTAAATTTGATCCGATAGCAAATGGTGGGGGCGGGGAAGGATTTATCGAATTTAGTTTGGATCGTCAGATTAAAGGGATTTAAGATGATCGGAGGGTCAGAAATGAATGCGAGGAGGCTTTGTTTATGTTTAATTAAATTTATGTATAAAAATATTTTATACATGGAATGGACGGTTTATTATATTAACTAGGGTTTAATATTGTGGTAGGGGAATATGTATCGGAAAAATGGGATAAGGCCAAAGATTTCACCATGGGTAAAGCTTATAAGGGGAAAGGTGAATACACTTCCTTTTCTTCGTTGTTATATATACACATTGTGTAAATAAATAACGCATTTGCAATATTATTTTTATTATATAGTTTCAGATTTGTGAAAGGTCTAAAACTATAGGGGAGAGGGGAAATATTTTTATGGGTAGTTTTGTGTCAAAGGGGTAACTTCGGGATGTTTTTCAACATGTGCTTAATATATTTGACACAAAAGCGTACATTAAATGGGTTTTTGGGATATTAAATAAAAGGGAACTATATTAATAGGACTAGGATAATTGATAGGGAGTTAATAAAATATGTTAGGTGTTAATATGAAAAGGAAAAAGTGAATACTCAGAGCATACCATTATAACCAAGAAAAGTGAAGATCAAATAAAAACTTGCATTTATGATAATTTCATCACTTCTACTTAGGATAAAATTTTATTTTGAGGGTTTTATACTTCATAAGATGTAGGAAGTTAATCAAATGGGGATTAGAGTATCATTAAGTAAAAATGAGGTTTTTACTTATGATTTTTCCTGGTAAATGAATGCATGAATGGAAAATGATGTGATTTGTGGGATTAATATAGACATTTAACATTTTCAACTAATCAGCCATAGAGCCTTGGGTTCGGTCCCAACAAAAGTCAAGGAAATGCCTTGAGCCTTTCTAATTGATAGTTTAGAATGATAAATGGCTATGGGGAAGGGAAGTTAGTTATTTGCAGCCTTGGTGAATAATATTTACAATGATGCTTCTCACCTTCTTCTACCTACCCAATTTTAACTGCTAACATTTTTTCTTCCATTTTGATTAGGTGCATTTGAGCTAGCAACCTTTACAACATTTATTCTTTCTGAAAGCAATAAAACTATCTAATTCTACACTTATTTCATTCATGAATCCAGATTAAACTATTGGATTCACTTATTCTCTACCTAACTACTGAATTGTCATGATTAAACTGTATGACAATTCTTTATTCTCTATCTACAACAAGTGAAATTGAAACATGACAAGTCAAGATTAAACTGTTTAACTCATCATGGATTATGGCATTTATTGACACTCTGCCATAATCAACTGCAAAAGATAAAAGTAGTGGCATTTAGACTTGCACACTTTCATGTTTTATTCATCTTTTTCTTTTGGGGTCTATTATTTTTTCTAAGTCCTTTGATTGTTCTTTTAGGACTTTTTTACCCTCTTTTTATTTTTTATTTTTTACAATACATGAGAATACAACACGAAAAGGAAAAGTATGTACATGTTACAAAGATTACCATCGGTCGAGTAAAAATTATGAATCCTATATTAATAACTTAAGGGTCTTTGCTATACCCTCGAAGTCAAAAGTACCTTTGTCCTTATCCTCGATTTTGAGTGTGGAAGACTGGTTCTTCTTCGAGGTGGGTTTGTGATCGTCTCGAACTTCATGGTCGATGACCCCTATAGAAAGAATGTTCTTTTCTACAGCAAGGGAAGTGGCATAGTTTGCTGCAAGGGTAGCCCTAGCCTCACGTTTTACGAATACGACGATGTCTCTAGGAAGAGCCTTCGTGTAGTAGTCTATGGTGATGGAGTCATCCAATGCCAAGTTGGGGGGAAATTTGTTCAATATGGTGGAAAAATGCTGATTAAAATCTCTGACCTTCTCTTTCTTTTGGAATTTGATGGTACTTAACCCCGTGAGGAGCATGGAGGGGGTCTTATTCTCTGAAAATTTTTGTAAGAAAATGCGACGAAATTGGTCCCATGACGTTATGGAAGCACTTGGGAGAGAGCGATACCAGGTGGCCGATTTTTTCTCTAGGGTGTGGGGAAAGAGACGGCAGGCGACATCATCTGTTTGAACCCTCATAATTTGCAGTGAAAGGTGTAAGTTGCTTATGTGGTCTTCAGCTAGCGTGCATTTCTCAGGGTCAAACTTGGGAAGGTGTTTTTCAGGGTGTCTAGGCATGTCATGGAGGGGGCCCAGGAGATCTAATGGAGATTGAGCCATCCAAGCAAGCGGTTGCACCTGCCTGACATGTTCGTGGTGCCTAATTTCAGATTCATATTCACTTCCCGCACCTGATGCGGATGCTTCCCCTTCATGGTGAGAGTGCTCGTCTTGACGTCCCTCGCGGTTTGGTATATTTCTAAGGTATCTCCAATTGTAGATAGGAGGCCTATTTTGTTTTTGATGGCGGTGGGCAGCATGGTGACCTTGGCCACGACCTCTATCTCCCCGACCTCTATTCCCTCGGTCTCTATTTCCCTCACCTCCTCCTGGTGGATGGTGGACTTGGTTGTTGTTATTTTGGGTCTAGTCAAGCTGAGGGCCAGGATGGGGTTCATTTACGTCGGGATCTTCCTCTTCTGCTCCTTGGGGCTCTAAAATAGGTTCATTGTTCTCAACGGCCGTTGCGAGGTCTTCAACCATCAAATTTATCAACTGGGGTAGGGAATTTACAAGGGCACCGTTGCGAGTGAGGTTAGCAACAGGGGTCCTAGTATGGGTTAGAAAACTCATGACTAGAGTGAATTGCAAATCTCTGATGAGGTTGCGGGCAACTGGGTGCAGAACTCTTAACTGATCCCTGGTAACCTCATAATAAGGAGCTTCCTCCCCTTGGGCATCTTCCAAAGGGGGAGGACCAGTGTCATCATGTATGGCCTCCCCTTGGGGAGTTTGTAACAGAATATTACTTGTATACTGGGAGGCTACCATCGGCCCTCCTTCTAGCGCCAATTCTGTTGATGGGCAAATCTGTTTGGCCAATAGCAGGGGATCTCCCTGGTAAAAACTCCCAACTAGACTCTTAACCGTTTGGAATGGGGATCCCGTCCGGGTGTGGGTTCGGCAACCGCTTAGTTCTCCTTTCCTTGGGTCTCAATAGAACTTAATGAACCTGCGGACACACACTTATTCGAATGATACAAGACACATGACTGATGAATTAAATGAACATATAACACTATGCGTAACGAGCTGAATAATAAAGCATGGGGCCAAAGGAAATGTTGTCAACAACATATCATTAGGGCCATGCTTGTATGCTATTATAACCACAGAAGAAACAATTATTTATGGCAGAACACCCTTCACTTCCTTAAATGGTGTCAGTGATAATATAAATGTCAGTAAACCAAGTTATTAACATTCATTGAGAAAGCGCAAATAAACTTAGCATCATTAACACACATTTAGAAAACTATAATGCATACATGATGTCATGGAAACACAGTTTCATTAATACAAATATGTTAGAAACTGAAAACAGAATACTCATAGTGTTCATGCATTTACCAACATCAGATCCAACAATGGAATTAACAAATGCTTTTATTCATACTAAAAAATGTGTAGTCCCTCTATACAATTCTCTACAACTCTTTGAGTCCCAAACAAAAGATCCTTACAATCTTCCCGAAGGAAGTTTTTATAGACCAAAAATTTCCCTTTGGGCTACCAGAATTTTCGCTTTCTTGACTGTTGGGCTGCCTTGCGACCTGAATGGAGGATG
This sequence comes from Pinus albicaulis, assembly GCA_034641835.2. NCBI lineage: Eukaryota > Viridiplantae > Streptophyta > Pinopsida > Pinales > Pinaceae > Pinus > Pinus albicaulis. The sequence continues at coordinate 13,292,313 of CM076581.1, read as the reverse complement.
CGACCTGCGACTCAATTGGATAGTGCGACCTGCGACCTAGTTGCATAGTGCGACCTGTGACCCAGTTTCACAGTGCGACCTGCAACCTCTTTCCATCTGATCATGGAAATGTGTGTGTGATCGCGAGGTCAGGGGCATCAACTTGTTGCTCCTTGAGCAAATTTTGCCATGCGCGATAATCCGCAGCTACTGGGGAGATTAAGGGAACTTCTTCCCTTAACCGGTGTAGGCACTCCAAGGCATTTGGAATCAGAGTCTCTCTATTGAGTGTGACTTGGTTGGATAAAGAGACTAGTTTAATGTAGATCCAAACTGGTGTAACGATGAATTTACCCAAGTTATCTTGCGATGCTGGAAGATCAGGAGTAGCAACGGCTTGCTTGATAGGTTGTAGAAATGTTTGAATCTCCTGATCCACCTGTCCCCATGTCTTTTCCTCGCTCAATGCACCCAGCGATGGAATGTGGTGTAGTTCATGCATTGAGTCGATGCCACTGATCAAATTCTCGTATGCGGCCATTACCTTTTCTAGGTATTTGGATAGATTTTCCTTGGATTGCATTTTGGTACGAATTTGGACCTTGGCATCCTGGGTGTAAATCCAGTCCTTCTTGGGAAAGTTTTCCGGAGCTTGTGGGTACCGACCTGTCCATTCTATCATTCTGTCCAAAGTGGTGGAGGCCTCTTTCAGCTGTTCGCTCCTCTATTTTGTCTCTACTTGGGCTCTTAGTAGGGGGGCGACTGTTTGTTTTATAGTGAACATCTCCCCATAAACCTGCCTCATGGTGACCTCTAGTACCTCCAACTCTCTTTGGACGGTGAGTGGTACTTCGTTAATAGGAGCAATTTTGTCTCGAAGATGTTTTATTTCCTCCTTTAATGCTGTCTTTTCTTGCTCTACCCTTGCCTCCCTTTGTTCAAATTCCTGTAACTTATTTTGTAGGGAAATGATCTCTCTACTCATTCGGCTCACATTTTCTTCTGTGGCTGCGGAAAAAGCAGTTCCAGCCGATGCTATCATCACTGGGTTGGTCCTAGTATCTAGGACTATATCTTTCTCTATCGTGGCTGTGATTGGGGCAGAAGGGTTCCATGCTAGACATCTCCTTTTCTCCTGTCGGATCTTGAAGGAGAACTGATCATAAGTGAGCCTTGTAAGGTTAAACACCTCCTCTTCCTATCCTTCATAAGAGCTCAGCTCGGAGAGTGCAAAACACGTATTGATTAAAGGCACTTCGATGGGATACAACTCAGTTTTTAATTCTGTGACTGGATGAGATGTCTCGATGTTATTTGGTCTTCAATCTTCCTCTTCTTTTATTTTTCATTCTTCCTCTTCTTTCTGAAGCAGTTCTGCTTCTTCCTTGTTCCGTTCTTCTTTCTGCCTGCGCTTCACTTCTGCTCTGTCCTGTTCTACTTTCCGCCTGTGCTTTACTTCTGCCGCTACTTCCTGTTCTTCCTTTCTCTTGCGTTTGGCCTCCACCTGATCTAATTATTTTTTGAGTTGTCGTTCTGCCTCAGCCTTCGCTTCATGTTATTCCTTTCTTTTCTGAGCCTCTTCTACCTGCTTCTTTCTTTGTTATGCCTTCAGGTTATTTTTACGCTTTTCTTCATCTTCTTTTGCCTTCTTTTCAGCTTCCCGTTGAGATTTTGCTTCTTGCTCTTTCTGTTGGGTAGTAGTGTTGTGACCCGTGCTGGTTCGAGGCTTCTTAGCCTGGGAAGAAGAGGCACCTCCCAATTCGCGGATTCTTTCCTCCAACGTGTGATTATCTAGATCTTCCTGATCGGACCATGCCCCCGGGGCAAGTTCCCTATTCGCGTTATACCAGTTTCTTTTCTCATCCTCATATGGGCGTTCAGTATGTTGGTAGCTCCATTTGAACTTAGCTCGTTTACAGTGATCAGGGACTATCCTCTCAGGGTCATATGTCCGGTGATCCAAAGGCCCCAGGTGGAAACCTCTCATTTCTTCTGCTTCTTCCTCTACCTCTCACGACTTTTTCTTACCTTTATTCAGGACCTTAGAGAAACCATAAGTCATCTGATAACAAACTTCCTGAAGAAGCATCTTATCCGTAACAAATCGAGCATGGCATGGGGAGTCTTAAATGAACCAAAGACTTGAATAAAGGTATATTCTGCGAGTGGAAACCAATGTGCCACCTTGACTAACATCTCCATGGCTCACCAGGACATGCATGGAGTATCTTGACCTAACAATTTTTTGTAGAGCGCCGGGATGAAGAGTTGTGAGATTGACTCTATATCTTGCTTATACCTAGAGTCCCAAAATACCTTCATTTCTATGTGAACTGGGCACACCTGCTCCGAGTCCCAATTGTGGGCCCATCCCTCAAAGTGGCACCGGGAACAAACAACATCCAATAAGTAGGACGCCATGTAAAATTCAGACGAATATCCTTCCTCTGGTGCTAGTGCTAAGTATATGTTTGTCTGGAGAGACGTGATCAACATGCTGGCCCAATTGAAACGAGTGCCGTGCACAGTGACATAGTTCATCAGGGATACCCAAGTTCCACTGAAAGTGGTGGCATCAAGACGACTGTATATCCTACAAAGCATAGCTGCCACTAGCTTATATACCTTCCTGAGGCCCGCCACTGGATATTCCTGATCCTTCTTGACTTTGAACTTTTTGGGTTCCCTCCACCACCCCCTCAGGGTATCTGCTATGGCGACTTCATGGGTGGTGGCCCATTCTTCTGTGAAATTTTGTTCTCGTTCCGACAGCGCGTAGTAAAACTCAGCATCCGAGCCCTTTAGAGTCGCAAACGCTTTACCTTCATAGTCCCGAATTACCCACTTTTTGGGGTCAGTATTCTGTATGATCCATTCAATGACTTCCGCGCATGGGAATATAGCAGGGTGGGGACCTGCATAGTGGAGCTTTGACCTTTTAACTTGTATATATATACTTGTCGGTCGGGGAGGTCCTCTGGGAATTTTTGTCGTGCAAATTCCTAGTATACTTGATACCAACTCATGCTGTCCCCTTTGGAAAATGTACATGAGGTATCCTTTTAGATCCGAGGTGGAGAAATTGGTATGTCCATTTCCATATCTTCTATCTATGGGCTCTTGTTTTTCTTGCTGGCCGCCGAAGGTACCATGTTGCTCGAGTCTAAAGAGATGGAGACGCACTCTAAGTCTGCCTCGAATTCACCTGTCATGTTCATAAAAGAATCCCAGGATAAGAAACATGCCATATTGATATAAGCCTAGGTACAAATTATTAACTTTACCCAACTGAAACCATAGGAAAGGGCGAATTAGTGACTCGTGACTGGGTTGTTGGGTCGCAAGGGTCGCGAGGTTTAAGCTTTCAGAAGGTAGCGGCCTTGCGACCTCGCGACCCTGCGACCAGGTCGCGAGGTCGCTGGGTCGAAAATGTTTGACAGTTATAAAGGGTGCGATCCTACGACTTGCGACTGAGTCACTGGGTTGCAAGGGTTGCAAACATCAGTTTGGAGTGCAGCTGCGACCTGATGACTCAGCGATCGGGGTTGCAGGGTCGCATGAGTCGCGAATTCGCAAGGGTCGGAAGTTGCATTAGGGCTGGCAGGGGGTTTTAACAAGCGACGCGGTCCTTTGCATTATTGTAATAAATTCCCTTTCAACTCAAACAATGCAGGACTAAGTGGGAAATCAAAAACATGGAGGGGAAGCAGTTCTAGGAGGAAAAACAAATACATGGGAGGCTGGGTGAATTGTGATTACAAGGTTGTGCAAGGAGGAGGAGTGTTTAGATAGTTAGGGAATCTCAAGTCCAAAAGGATCAAAAGGAGGAATGGTGGATGGCTTAAAAAGACTAAGGTAGAGGGAACATAGCAACAAAAGGAAAAAATAGAAACAAGAGGAGGAAACAACAACTTACCTGAGAAAATCGCGCTCCAGTTGGCCTGTCAGAAGAGTTTTTTCACTCTCTGTCGTGTGAAAAAAATGCGACCTAGCGAACCTCCTATTTATAAAAGGGTCATGCATGCGAGCCATTAATGAGGTTTCTAGGTCGCAAATGTCCCGTGTTTTAAGAGAGGCGCGGCCTCGCAACCTCGCGACCTAGAGGGTTGCCGGGTCGCAAGGTCGCGAGGTCGCGATTTTGAAAAATCTAAGAGATTTGTGACTTAACGACTTAGCGACCTGAGAGGTCGTGGGGTCGCTGGGTCACATATTTGGGGAAAAAAACCATTCTACGACTCAACAACTCTTAACTTTTCCTGAAAAATATTTAACTACAGATTTTGACTTAGCTCTTTCGATGCTCAGGGGCTCCCAAAAATTTTAGAGGGTGAATTTTTTGGGGGGTGTTGTAGAGGCTACAACAAGACCATTAATGGATGACGGTTGATTGGGAGCCAGATAAGGACCAATGAATGAAATTTTATCAATGGTCACGATATTCCTTCATGTGGGAAATGAATCACATGAAAGAGAGAAGAGACAAGAGCTCCCATGACATAAGTATAGTCATGCCCAAGGAGTAAGTTAAATTCCAAAGGGCCTTGGATAACCATCAATTCTATCTAGATAATATTTCCTCCTAAAGTAGTAGGAAACTTCCGAAGGATCCCTAATGGTTGAATAGTTCCTCTCTTAAAAGCTAACAGATTTTGGGTAACAGGCACAAGCAGTCGAGGTACTAAATCTTGCCAAGTAGTTGAGGAAAAAATACTAACAGATGTGCCTTCATCTATCATTTTTATACGTACGACCAAATTATAGGCCTGTACAATGATCTCAAAGGGAACGTGAGAAGGAAGATGATATCCTATCAGTAAACTCCAATCAAAGGAAGTGAAATAAAAAACTTGGAGGGGGTGCCGTGGGAATGGGAGAACTGCCCCTTAATGTTACGGGAATGGGAGGTTCGTCCTCCTGTACTGTGGGAACGAGAGGATTTCTCTCCAATTCATGGGAATCTGAAGAAATAAAAATAACCTGAGTGGTATGGGGTTCACTCTCTACGAGAAAAGCACGATCCAATGAAGGTGGAATTAGGTCAACTGTTTTCTCAACCAATGGTTGGTTGGGGACGAACTCAAGGGATTCACTTTCAGAGAGAGTGGGAATGACCAGAGATGACTTCTGATCAATCACTTGATCAACTAGTGGAGGATCTGGGGAAAGATTCTGGTAGCCAACAAGAATATGGGGATGAGAAGTTGTAAGGTTTTTTAATACTTTGGATACTTCATCCAAATAAGGACAAAGGTGAATGGGATGATTCCCTTCATGTAACTTACAAGGAAATTTGACTTTCCATTTTTTCCCATGGGACTTACTATGACTAGCTGAGGGTTTGTCAGCAACATGATCTCTAGAGGCCGATGACAAAAGCTGATTTGATTCGGTGGACCACACTTCTATTATCTTGGGAATTCTGGGACAATCTCTAGGAAGGCGGTCATCCTTACATAACTTGCAAGGGAATTTGACTCTGCAGGATTGAATGGAATATTTTTCAACATCAGTTGCATAAAAAACAATGGTTGCTTGGTAGCCCCCTTGCGTATTTTTCTTCTTCTTCATCCTATTCATCTTCTTCTTAGCTTCTTGGTTACTAGAATACAGATTTTCACTAGCCGAAGAGGAAGAACGAGGTGAAGAAATAGGCAAAGAAGGAGAGGGGTCAGATTTAGGGTAAACATGAGGTTTGCACTGTTCAGGCAGAGGGGAACTTGGTTGAGAAGTAGCTTGGACATTTGGAACCATGGGGTTGAAAATAACCAAACTGGAAAACCAATGGTTAATCATGGGAGGGACAACATTGCCATATAGGGAGTGCCAACATTTCCAAAAGAAGGAAAAGGACCAGGATTCCCATGTGAGGGGATTCCTTGATTGGTAAACTTAGGAACTATTTCCATTATTCCCAACCTAAGATATACTAAGTAGTTGTGCACAGGTAAGATGTTATTATGTGGACAGTAAATTTTAGAATTTAACAACAAACGTAAAAAATGGTAATCTAGGAAAAAGGGTTTACCAAGTATCCATGAACTGAAATATACAACTTGGTGAACCAAGGACTTGATGTATGATAGCCATTATACCCGAATGCTTTTTTCGGTGTATCACGTCTACAAGGCGACTGACTCGGTTACCTATGGCAAGTTTTCAACCTAGTGGGGTCTCCCAAAATTTACGTAACATTACGTGGGAGCTCATTCTGTAGTAGCGGTGTCTAATGTGTAACCATTTGATGAGAACATCTCTTTATACTTACCATACATGGAGCACAGTCCAATATACTTCCAACGTGGGATGGGATATCGCCCCTGGAATGAAACATAGGCTGATAGCAACAACTTCTACAGTTAACAATGCTAGAACATGTCTCTAGCATATACCTCTATATATTTGCATTAATTCCAAATTCTCCTTAGGTTAATTGAGGTTTATTTTAATGTTTATTTGGAATTAATTTTTGATTTTGGGCTCAAAACGATTTCACCTAAATTCCTAAGATGCAGCTAAATGAGAAAAATGATTTCACTGAAAGCTAAACTAATAAGGGAAGAGATCGCAAAGAGTGGTGCATCAAAAAATAATGCAACAAACAAAATTCCCCCCAACTAGATTTCACTTTCACTTTTCAAAGTCAATTTAAAACATCAAAATATGCAAACTATGAAATTTAATCTACAAAAAAATTACTTTTTGAAAACTATGCAACGTAATCTATGCACAATTTTCTTTTTCTTTTCGATGAAATGGGAATGCATTCAATGCACTTTTCGATGAAATGAAAATATACTTAATGCACTTTACAATGAATTAAAATGCACTCAATGCGCTTTTCCATCTTTAAAATCATTAAACAATGCAATTATTGTCTAATGATAATCACAAAAATGAATTTTCTGATGAAATGTAATCTAACGCACTTTTTATGAAAAGTAAATTTTTGTGATAATGATCTGAAAATGAAACTATTTGTATCTGCTGTTCAAAGTATTCATTTCCAATTAATTAAGTGTGCAAAGTGTTTGTCATGTCTTGCAAATTAAACAAAGTGTTTTTGGTAACTATTTTTGAGTTTATGTGTGAGGGAATGTTAATTAAAATTATTGTTTAACATCTTGAATTTGAAATACACAGCAGAATAACTTCACCATAAACACACAACAACATGATGAGGTATTTCACCCTTTCTGGGCTACATCTGCCAGGTCCAAGGCTCCCAATGGGCATGTCCTTGATATATTATGATGCTCAAATTGGTTTTATAGTGAGAAAGAAGCCTAAAAAGGCTGAAACAATTGTGGAAATGAATTCAAAAGACAGAAATAAGCTAAGTATGGCTTTTATTTCACCTCAAATAATGAAGTGTAGGCCAATGCAGCTCCATTTCCCTCATGGCCCTTATGGCTCTCCAAGGTTACCTGAAGCAAAAATTGTTGAAAAACACCTCTTTTTTCTTTGAAACCTATTCCACTGGCTCCAGAATGCTCAAAATACTCAAAATTGACTAAATTTTGTCTAATTTGGTCGAATATGGTGAAAGTTATGGTCCAAACAATATTTTGCCTAGTGGCACTATAAATCCTCCACTAAAATTGGCTAACTCCAGTTAGCTCCACCAAAAAGGCGGAATCTCCGCAAATCTCGGAACCACATGCTAAAAATGGCGGAGGCAATTAATTTAACTGTCAGATGAACTCGTGTTCACATGTTGAAAAGTCGGGCGGTTAGTGTTGCTGGCGGATAAGAACAAATCCTCGCCCATGGTCACAGCCCTGAGGTCACTTGGCTAAGAGCTAACACCCGAGATCTTAAACCCTTTGTTACCACCGTTGGAAAGGGGCTTAGCCCTTGCTTCTACACCTGGTCGTGGGGTTTTAAAAACCTTAGCCCTAAGGTCTTATCCTTTGCTTTTTCGCCGGTTGAACTACGCCGCTATAACATGACCCGTTTGCGTTCGGGTCGAGTCGTCCTCCGCCCGACTAACCCGAACGCATTCACCAATCGCCGACCCGTTCAAACGTGACCCTTTTGCGTTCAGCTCAATACTTCGATGACCCGACCGCTGACCCATGAACGTTCGGGTCGGGTCGTTTTCCGCCCGATTGACCCGAATGCGTTCACCAATCGCTGACCCATTTAAACATGACCCTTTTGCATTCAGCTCAATACGTCGATGACCCGACTGCTGACCCATGAAAGTTCGGGTTGGGTCGTGCCCGATTGACCCGAATGCGTTCAACTCGGGTCGGTCTACCCACGAACACAAATTTTCAAACAGTCTTGAACCTTTGGCCTGGGGCCACGTGGCAGCCTCTGGGTAGGCCATGTGGTACCCTCTGATAGGCCACCATAAAACCATAAAAAATGATTTTTTTTTTGTTTTTTTCGTTTTTTTGTATTCTGAAGATGACAAAATTTCTGAGTTCAAAGGTCCTGTTTTGAAGGTTATTGGGCATTTTAAAACTTCAATAGCTTCCTCACACGACATCGGATTTGGGTCCCGTTTGCGGTGCCAGAATCACAGCGACAAGGCCTATCCGGTTGTTTAGTTTACAACCAATTCTGAGTAGTTCCAATTTTGAGCATTTTTCCTCTTGGACATGATCACCTGATCACACCTCCCCATTGGGAAGCTTTTGCACCCCAAAAGCCTTCAATTACCTGTTAGAAGACGAGGGTACAGATCCCGCACCTTTTCCACCTCAATCCACTTTTCCTTACTCGGTTTGCTGCCTTTAAGACCAACCTGAACATAATCAACATTTCCCCTCCTTGAAGTGCGTGTCCTTCTGTCAAGGATAGCATCCTCTTTCAACTCATCCAAAAATTCTAGCAAGAAATCCTCTATGGATGGAAACTGGATGTCACTTTCATAATCAACAATTAAAGGAGGTTCATACAAACGTAAATTTTCCACATTCACAATGGAATACATTTGCATATATGAAGGCAAATCTGTTGAAAAGCATTATTTCCAACTTCTTTAAGGATCTTGAATGGACCATAATGAATAGGCTTCAGCTTTTTACCTTCTCCTTGCATTCTTTCCTTACTAATAGGCTGCCATACCTCATCTCCTTCTTGAAACTTATGATCAAATCTATGTTTATCATGCCTCTCCTTGTACTTTCCTTGACTTTTTTCAAGTTGTTCTTGAACCTGCTGATGTATGAGCTGAATTCTTTCAATGAACATGCGAGCTTTGTCAATGTCACGATGCCCATCAATGGCCACATCCTTCTTGTTAGAAAATTATATATTATGGAGCAATGAAACACATAAAATATGCAGAAAATACAAGCACACAAAACACATAAAACCAGAGAGATACAGATATACGTGGTTCACCCAGTTTGGGCTACGTCCACCTCGAATAGCCAGTCCTTCCTTTCTATTATCCAGCAAAATGAAAAGACAAACCTACAGCAGATCCACTATAATATCCTCTGTTCTCTCTCACAGTCTCCCTATCTGTTTCCCGCTCAGAGAATACACAGCCGCAATACAACACCCTCATACAAGGAGAGAGGTTGCCTTCTAAGGAAAAAAACCCTAAACTAAACGTAACTTCTACCGTTAGATCATCCGCCTAATGAACGACCCAGATTGACTAGAAATTACTATACTTTTACAAGGCAATTTTACATATATTTTTAGCTTCGGGGGCGCTGCCCTCGAAACCCCTGCCAGGGGACCGCTGGCCCCCAGACCCCCCCCAGTCAGGGGGTTAGCCCCCTCGGATGCCGTGGGGGGGACAAGTCCCCCCCGCACCCCCCCGCTGCAAGGGTGTATAGTTTTCCTGCGGTATACATCCAGCTAAAACAAAGATCTTTGAATCATGATGAAAATCATGCTCCACACCCAACAATCTCCCACTTGGAGACTGATTGTAGCAACTCCACCGCTACTTCATTTGCTGGAAAATGACTCTTCTTTGGACCTGGCTGTTTCTCATCTTCATCATCATCCTTGAAGACCAATTGAAACTGAGCACATTCTCAGTTTCTCCCTGGTTACAACTTCTGTTAGCATATCTGCAGGATTCTGGCTAGTGTGTATCTTTTCCAGCTTCAACTCTCCATCTTCCAATACTGACCGTATGAAATGGTACTTGAGATGTATATGTTTAGTCCTGGAATGAAATGCTGAGTTATTTGCAAGATGAATGGCACTTTGGCTATCACTGTATAACGTGCCCATATCATGCTTCTTACCCAATTCACCCATAAAACTTTGTAACCAAATCATTTCTTTACTAGCCTCTGTAGCAGCAACATACTCTGCTTTTGTTGTTGAAATTGCAACAACACTTTGGATTTTTAAAACCCAACTGACAGCTGTTCCATATACAGTAAATATATATCCTGTAGTGCT